>RJVU01053127.1:11350118-11387352 GCA_003731715.1 Anabarilius grahami | reverse complement strand
TTATATCAATTTATTTAAACATACATTAATATAAATAAATAAAACAAACAAAACATTTTTTTAATTTAAAAAGGGGTTCACACATGAATTTGACAAATGCCAATAATAATAGTATGGCATATATAATGTTTATGATTATACTATAATATCAATTTAAAAAGAGGTTTATATATAATAATTTAAGAATTTGACAAATGCCAATAACAATAATAATAATAACAATGTGACAAGCAGTATGAGGCAGAGAGCCGTGTGAACGGGGCAAGGCCGGTGGTGCAAGTGTTAATGCATGTTAATTTCAATAATTTCCTAATACGTTATTCAAATTAAAAGTTGTGAATATTATTTAATGAACCTCAGCTAACATGAACTTTACAGTTAACAGATATTAATACATTTTTGTAACATTGCTCATTGTTATGTACACTAAAAAAAAAAAAAAAAAACGAATTGTTGGATTTACTTAAAAAAGCAGTGTCATGTGGTTCCATGCAACTATATTGAGTAATTTGTACAAATAACAATGTAGCTGTATGAACAAAAGAAATTCAAGTAAAGCTAACAATTTCTTTGAGTAAAATCAAATCATTTGAATTTGTCACTGTTACATAATATTTACATGTGCAGTTTACTTAATAATGTTATGTTAAATTTATAAAAGTTTATTGCGTAAGGTGAACACAATGATTGACTTAATTTACCTTTTTAAATTAACAATATGCTCTACAAAATTCACTCAAAAAAACAACCCATTGAACAAACTCAATTGAATTGAGAGCAGATATTCCATCCTATGTGAGTGCTCACAGCCTAAACACAGGCACCACTCTTCTGCATAATGGTAACCACAAAATTAAAAAAAACATTACACAAACTCCTCTAAATTTCCAACATAACTGAACATTAAACATTAAATGAACAAGACCTTTCCCTTTACTGAAAAAAAACATAAAATAACTCCCTTTACTCTCCTAATATACAGTCCCTTGCAAAGCATGCTGCGAACTTCGAATCCACTGCCCAGTTAGTTGTCAACATTAATTTGTGCGTTTCGCTCAGCAATGTTAAGTTGACTGAACAAACACTTAAGTACAGCTGACAATACTAATTTTGAGTAGAAACAACTGAGTGAAACTGACAACAGTGAAAGTTCTTTTGTTTTTGAGTGAACCGTATTGTAAAGTGTTACCTAATAAATAACTAAACAAACATACAAACAAACAAACATTTTAATTGAAAAAGTTGTTTACACACTAATTTGACAACCACAGTAAAACTTCCACAGTAAAACTCTAGCTGCCTGTAGGACGTGTGCAGATTTGACATACTGTAGTGCTCCTCTGAGTTTAACAGATCTGAAAGAAGATCAGTCAATGGAGATATTCCCACCAGATCCAGCGACCATTATTCCACACATTTAGTCTTTATACCCAATATCCCCCAGGGAAAATCAGGCCAATCGTTGTGACTTTGCTCTACAGCCACCAGAGCGCAAGAGCAGGGACCCAACTTCAGATCTCATTATGCAAATATCTCTGTGCCCGGTACAAACTGATGAACAATTTCAAGGACCGGCTAGTTTATAAATGTCGCCATTTCCCATCAATTAATATTGTAATTAGATTGGGGTCAAGTCAGATTATAGATCTGAACAAACTCCACTTTGGGTAAATCATCCAATGAGCTGAGACTTTTAATCAAAGAAAAAGGGCTTGAAAGGAGGAACTGATCGGATAGTGAACACTAGTGAGTGACTTCTTGAGATTAAGCAATGATCAGTTATTTATTATTAAGGTGATTATTGTTAACTAAAACAAAAACATGTTTGTTAACTGGAACAAAGCTAAAATACTATAATATACAAATATTTGATGGAAAAACTCAAGTTGAAGCACACAAATTGCAGAAGTTGTTCAATACCAACCCCATGTGTTGAAGAGGCGGGACTTCCTGCAGAGATAAACAATTTCCTGTTGGCACTGTTCAGACCTGCCCACAAGAGTCCGCAGCTGTTCCAGAGACGCACTGTAGTTGAACTTCATCACGTGGGGCTTTTGAAGTGACGACCCTTGAACTCTCACCATCTCTGTGCTGTTGTGTTTCACTACCGTCCAAACCTTATCATCTGGAAAACACAAATGGATACACACAAGACTTTTAGACATGAAAAGTTGTTTAAATTATCAATTCAATCCATCACTAACTGAGAATACTATTTTTAGTCAGTATACTGTAAATACTGCACAGAATTTGCACTATACTGCACAGTAGCACCATTCAATTCCCAACATAGTCCATTTTATCTGCACTGTCAAAGTGAACCCGCAGCAAACTGAACCCGCAGCACTTTATACCTCCTCGATTCATTCAATCACAAGAACGAGCTGTAATCCAGATAATAACATACACAAACCTTAACGAGAAAGAGCACGACTTCAATTAGCTTTAAAAAATAAAGCCGCGTAGCAAGTCTCTTCCAACCCAGAGTTAAGGACAATCTTCCCTACACCCCTGACGTCAGCTTTCATTTATCCAGCAAACACCTCTCAGCAGGGGGGTTGTGTTTACCCAGGCAGCAGGCACTTAAGCCTGCATGTGCCAAGCGTACAGTAATTTACATTTTGTGCGGCATTTCTAATTGAGGTTGGCTAAAGTCAATGGCACTTTATTCTAGTGGAACCCGAGCCAGTGAATTTGTGTAAGAGAGCAATGCTTTATCACAATTTTGCAGGAGATGAGTAATATTTCACAGAACAAGCAGCATGTATAGCGGTCCAGCAAAATGTACCGAGCCGCAGTTTCCCCTGGACAGACCCATGGTTCTGCACCCTGGGACCCAGACAGCCCTGGCAGACAGCGCAACATCCATCAGCGATTGGACAAGTTCAAGCTCTGATTAATGACTCTGCCTTCGTGTAGATTCAAAGAATTTTCCCTGGCCAAAACTGGCCTTCAACAATTCGATAGCTCTACCTTCAACACTNCCCCCTCCCCTCCAAAAAAACTAAGAAAAACAAAATGAAAAATACTGAGCGTTATTTACTATTATTTATGTAGCCTACATTGTTAACTATCGAAATAGCGATATTGTACTATTAAATATGAAATTGTAACTATTAAATATCGATCAATTGAGGTTTCATGTTCATTTGGTAAAATTTTACAACAAGGTTCTATACGTTACCATTAGTTACAATAGAAAACATGAAATAGCAGTCAACAATTTTTTACTTAGATTAATAAATGTTTATTTCTACATAAGCTAATATATTTTTGTAATATCATTTCAAGTTATATTACAGTTTTATTTACTGTAAATATATATATGTACACACACACACACACACACTCAGTAAGGGCAGTAAGATTAAAAAATAAGAAATAAATACTTTTATTTAGACTTTTTATTATTCAGATTTTATATTCAGATTTATGTTGCAAAAGATTACTATCACATTTTACATGTCACAGATCCCTTGTCTCCTAGACTCCATTTCCCATGATCCTCCTGTTTCCACACCTGCACTCACTTCCCTCGTCATCTCCCCATCAGCACTCATCATCTACACCTGGACTTAATCATCATCACTGCCTTTATTATGGACTCACTCCCTTCAATCCCTGTCCATTCTCTGTTGTGTTAAGGTTGTGTTTATGTGTTCTATGGTTTTATATTCCATGATAATCATTAAAGTCTGTAGTTTGTGGATCTCCGTAAACGCTTCATCTCTCCAGCACATACACCCGTAACAGAAGAACGGACCTAACCGCCGGAGATCCACAGCGAAAATGGATTTGCCTTTCCTCCTCACTGAGGCTCCTGCTCCTCCCATGCCTCCCACACCAATGTTGGCGGCGGATCGTCTCATTGGGCTCCTCCAGTACGGACGTTTGCTGGAGAGGTATGTGGAGGAGTTCGTAGAGTTGGCTTTTTTGACGAGTTGGTCAGACGCTCGTTTGATCGCCCTGTTTCTGGACGGACTGGACGAGAGGACAATCCGTTGTGATGAACCTAACGATTTTGTTTCCTTAATCGATACTATTAATCTGATTTTGTATTTAAATAACTCCAAGTTCGTGGTTGAAGAGGTTCAGGGTAATAAGTGTTTATCTCATCCAGTCCCCCCGGAGACACGGGCGGCCTGGCCAGTTCGTCAATCTCCGTCCTCCTCCACATACCCCTCCAGTGATTTGTTCCCCTGTGTTCCGCTGGACCCACACACCTCCGCTGGGTCCAGTAAGAGGAGGAAGAGGAAGAAGACCAAGCCCTTTCCAATCTCCGCCGAGCCCTCTCCACTCTCGGCTGAGTCCTCTCCTGTGCAAGTGGGGATTTTAATAATGTATGAGGGAATGGACTGGATCCCTCTTCAAGCGGCTCCAGCCGCCGCCGCCGAGCCCTCCGCTCCAGCCGCCGCCGCCGAGCCTGCATCTCCAGTCCCCGCCGAATCTACAGCCCACTCCAGCCCACAAACTCACCCCTTTCCTCAGACTCCTGAAGGCCCTCCTAAAACTCCCCAAGTATTTTTTTGGGGGGGGCCCAGTATCTGTGGGTGGGGATCTCCTGGGCGGGGTTTCGGGGTCGCCAGAGCCCACTAAGGCTCCAGACCCACAATGGCTGCCTTCAGACATTGACCCTTCATGGCCTGCTGCAGCTCCTGACCCGCCGTGGCCTGCCGAGGCTCCTGACCCGCCGCGGCCTGCCGAGGCTCATGGATCCGCCCTGGAGACCTCCACTCCAGTCCACTCCTCTCCCTGCACCTGCATGAGGTCTCCAGGGCTCCCACCCCCCCTCCCGGTTGTCTAATCAGCATGTCTAATCGCGTAAGTATTGCATTTATTTCATTATATTATTAACAGAATCATTTGATTCTGAATGAGTTTGATGGTGCTCTGTGGCTAAAGCTAATATTACACACTGTTGGAGA
Organism: Anabarilius grahami; assembly: GCA_003731715.1. Lineage (NCBI taxonomy): Eukaryota > Metazoa > Chordata > Actinopteri > Cypriniformes > Xenocyprididae > Anabarilius > Anabarilius grahami. The sequence goes on along the minus strand of RJVU01053127.1, from coordinate 11,382,427 downwards.
GATTTATAAAGAATGAAGTTATGAATTATACAGACTGCAAGTGTTTAAAAAAATGAAAATAACGACAGTCTTGTCTCCGTGAATACAGTAAGAAACGATGGTAACTTTAACCACATTTAACAGTACATTAGCAACATGTTAATGAAACATTTAGAAGTACAATTTACAAATATCACTAAAAATATCATGATATCATGGATCATGTCAGTTATTATCGGTCCATCTGCCATTTTTCACTGTTGTCCTTGCTTGCTTACCTGCATAAAGTCTGTTGATTCGGCTGTGCAGCTCCAGACGTTTATACTGGCTTGTGTAATGCCTTGAACATGAGCTGGCATATGCAAATATTGGGGGCGTACATATTAATGATCCCGACTGTTACGTAACATTACGTAACATAGAGATTCGCCTGTTCTTGGGAGGTCTTTTAAACAAATGAGATTTATATAAGAAGGAGGAAACAATGGTGTTTGAGACTCACTGTATGTCATTTCCATGTACTGAACTCTTGTTATTCAACTATGCCAAGGTAAATTCAATTTAATTCTAGGGCACCTTTAAATAGAAAAGAGTTCCTGTAAATTGTAATAATATTTTACAATATTACAGTTTTTACTGTGTTTTTGATCTAATAAATGCAATATTAATTAGCATGAGACTTCTTTCAAAAAATTCAGAAATCTTAGAAACCCCAATCAGTAGTGTACATTAACATTTTAAATTTTATGAATTAAAATAATGTTTGTTTACAATTCATTAATGTTAACAGTAAATAATAGCACTTTTGTAAATTAAAGTTCACAGACTGTAGATTAACAAATGCTGTAAAATTAGTGGTAACTGTTCGTTCATACATTAACTAATATTAACAAATTGAACCTTATTGTAAAGTGTTACTAAATATTCAGTGAGTTTAAAACAAACAAAAAAAAGTTCTAGAAAATATGAAATGGTCTTAGAAATAGAATGCCAAGCTAAAACTTAGCTGTGAATGTTGCTTATTTTTTAACATATACAACTTGTGAAAATAAAACACTGCACATACATATATGCATATCTATTTTTATCCCACCCTTGCAGTATTCATGTTAACACATGTTTTTTTTTATCCCACAGAGGTCTCACCGGTTATGTTGCAGTAGACTACGGTGGATTTGAGCGGTCCACTTCCATCGGGATCGATTGAGAAATATCCTGAGGCACTTCCTGTGAGCCGGTGGGCCTCGCAGGAGGGTTCAAAGATGGCTTACCAGAAAACAGAAACCAAAACATCAAGTCAATTCATGTTGAGCATCATCAAAGAAGGAAAATGGTTTATTTAGCATTGTAGAGAATGCATGTTTGTTTGCATTTTTAAGCAGTATTACTAAATTCGAAAGAACTGAGAAAAAAAACTTTAATAACCTTAAAACTTATTCTTTACCAATTCCAAAATCTGAGAGAGTTGAAAGAGTTTGTGACTACTTTCTCAAAACAAACAAACAGTTCAGAGAAGTTGTTGTTTTTGTTTGTTGTAATCGTTATCGTTCTTGTCGACTCACAGTTATGACAGGTGGCTCCCGTGTACCCTGTCCCCGAGCAGTCACAGAAGAATGTGTTCCAGGACTGAGAACATTCCCCATCATGCTCACAATAGTTAGGAAGACATCTGCAAGACAAATAAGATTTCTGATCAAAATTTAAGAGTACTTACTGTACGGCACAGTGGAAAATGCATAATCCAATTACACAAATCACACAAGTGACACACTGTGACATATAGTACAATATCAAGCGATAATGCATTTTGTGCTCAGAGGGATTTAAGGACGTGGCATCAATCAATAACCACAAGTGACTATTAGGGAATAGATGAGCAAGGCTGAAAGCTCACAAAGGATGCATCAATTTTGCGACAGACTGAACGCGCACTCAAGGATGAGAACGGTGGACAAGTGATGAAAGATTGAGAATGTGATGAAGTTAAATCTGAAGCCAAGAACCAAACTTCCTCTTGCTGTCTCTGTTGGGATGAGCCTTATTGTCAAATAGGTACAAGCAATATATCGACTATTAGCGACTCTTGAAATGATCAACAAGTTCTCATCATACATGTGACATCCTGCCTTTTAATTGCATAGATAAAGCTAGGATTTTTATTGTTTGATCCCCTTCTCATCAGCAGGTAAAAAAAAAAAAATCTAGATGCATATGATGCATTATTCATAAAAATCACTTAATGAAGATCTAATGACAAACTAATAACTTCAGAAAGGAAACTTTGCTGAAATTGAATTTCCGAAGACAATAATACACAACCGACTTAATGCAAAGCATATGCTAAATACCTGGATGTAAAAATGCTAATTAAAACTGTAACACAACTGAACTCCCTTGTTAAAATATAATTCAACAAAACCATCTGGGTATGTATTTAGCTCTAAAATTACGATCTCTTCTGAAGCGCCGCTTTGTCAGCGAAACAATAAAGACTATTGAATCTGAAAGGTGTTAATGTTCTAACAGTTTCTGTCACTAGAAGAAAATTGAATAATTGAATTCGCTAATCAAATGCTGTACAAAATATTAATACCTGCAGAGGTGAGGAAAAATAATTTTAAAGAATCTTAAGATGCTTGATTGCTACTTTGATTAATTTAGAGTACAGAGAGGGAACAAAAGATCAGGATAATGAGAAGAAGAAGAAAACACAGCTGTCAGACTCCATTGTGGCAGAAATAACTCATATCCATGTAGCGTGTGATGAGGAAAGGGAGGAGAGAAATGACAACCGTCTCGCCTCATAGGCCGCAGGATTGCGGCCGTGTCTGAAACTCAGCAGAGGTCGATTCTAAACCAGCGTGAGCTGATCTCAGCACTAACTAATGAACAATGAAGGATGAAAGTTGAACTCCAAAATATGTTGGAATATATATAGATTAAAAAGATTTTAAAAAGTGTGTCCATACCAGACCAGGAAGTGGAATCTGAAAGTTACCTATGAGGGAGTCTTGACATATCCCAATGGTAACGCTTCATTTTCAAGTCTATCATTATTTTATATTTCTGCTGTAACTTCATTCCCGTTAATCTCCAGTAAATTACTACATTAACTAATTGACAGGATTTTAGTAATGCTGTATTACCTATAACAGTAGCCCAAAACTATGAAACAACTAAGGCATTACAAAGACATTAAATCATTTTAAATAAACCAATGAATCATGCACACTAAGTGTGATGAGGGAGGGAGTACAGGAATAACAACGGTCTCGCCGCACTGGCTGCAAGATTGCGGACGTCTCTGAAACTCAGCAGAGGTCGATCTACATCGGTGCCGGCTGATCTCAGCGCTAACTGACAGGCAATGCAGGATGAAACCTGACTGTTAAACCCTCAAATATGTTTGAATACAGGTTAATTTTGTGTCTATCTGCAATGTTAAGCACAAGAGTACAAAGGCCAGTCTTTTTGAAAAGAAGAAAAAAAGTGCTTGGTAGAGAAAGGAGTGAAAAGGGGCCACGGACAGTAACCAAAGGATATTTAAAGTGCTGTGGTGCGAATCTTCATTCAACCATAGCGAGTGTGATTAAAGATTATCCTCAACTCTCTCATTCTCATTTTATTCGCTTATTTCTGCTATGCACGTCATCTGGGTAGCATCAGGGCAATGTGGGTAGCATCACCACTCTGGATCACCAAGGACAGCTATACAGGTCCTTCTCAAAAAATTAGCATATTGTGATAAAGTTCATTATTTTCCATAATGTAATGATAAAAATTAAACTTTCATATATTTTAGATTCATTGCACACCAACTGAAATATTTCAGGTCTTTTATTGTTTTAATACTGATGATTTTGGCATACAGCTCATGAAAACCCAAAATTCCTATCTCAAAAAATTAGCATATCATGAAAAGGTTCTCTAAACGAGCTATTAACCTAATCATCTGAATCAACTAATTAACTCTAAACACCTGCAAAAGATTCCTGAGGCTTTTAAAAACTCCCAGCCTGGTTCATTACTCAAAACCGCAATCATGGGTAAGACTGCCGACCTGACTGCTGTCCAGAAGGCCATCATTGACACCCTCAAGCGAGAGGGTAAGACACAGAAAGAAATTTCTGAACGAATAGGCTGTTCCCAGAGTGCTGTATCAAGGCACCTCAGTGGGAAGTCTGTGGGAAGGAAAAAGTGTGGCAAAAAACGCTGCACAACGAGAAGAGGTGACCGGACCCTGAGGAAGATTGTGGAGAAGGACCGATTCCAGACCTTGGGGGACCTGCGGAAGCAGTGGACTGAGTCTGGAGTAGAAACATCCAGAGCCACCGTGCACAGGCGTGTGCAGGAAATGGGCTACAGGTGCCGCATTCCCCAGGTCAAGCCACTTTTGAACCAGAAACAGCGGCAGAAGCGCCTGACCTGGGCTACAGAGAAGCAGCACTGGACTGTTGCTCAGTGGTCCAAAGTCATTCGGAAATCAAGGTGCCAGAGTCTGGAGGAAGACTGGGGAGAAGGAAATGCCAAAATGCCTGAAGTCCAGTGTCAAGTTCCCACAGTCAGTGATGGTCTGGGGTGCCATGTCAGCTGCTGGTGTTGGTCCACTGTGTTTTATCAAGGGCAGGGTCAATGCAGCTAGCTATCAGGAGATTTTGGAGCACTTCATGCTTCCATCTGCTGAAAAGCTTTATGGAGATGAAGATTTCGTTTTTCAGCACGACCTGGCACCTGCTCACAGTGCCAAAACCACTGGTAAATGGTTTACTGACCATGGTATTACTGTGCTCAATTGGCCTGCCAACTCTCCTGACCTGAACCCCATAGAGAATCTGTGGGATATTGTGAAGAGAAAGTTGAGAGACGCAAGACCCAACACTCTGGATGAGCTTAAGGCCGCTATCGAAGCATCCTGGGCCTCCATAACACCTCAGCAGTGCCACAGGCTGATTGCCTCCATGCCACGCCGCATTGAAGCAGTCATTTCTGCAAAAGGATTCCCGACCAAGTATTGAGTGCATAACTGAACATAATTATTTGAAGGTTGACTTTTTTTGTATTAAAAACACTTTTCTTTTATTGGTCGGATGAAATATGCTAATTTTTTGAGATAGGAATTTTGGGTTTTCATGAGCTGTATGCCAAAATCATCAGTATTAAAACAATAAAAGACCTGAAATATTTCAGTTGGTGTGCAATGAATCTAAAATATATGAAAGTTTAATTTTTATCATTACATTATGGAAAATAATGAACTTTATCACAATATGCTAATTTTTTGAGAAGGACCTGTATATTTTCGCCCACAGCCCAGTTCCTCCCCACTGGTGCTATTCAGGGAGGGGAGTTGTTGGCAGAAGCTGAGGTGTCTTGGCCCAGTGGCCTCTGTCCAAATCTCTATTGATCTGCCTTGACATATCAAACTGCAGTCAGCTGGCGAGGACAGGGTATTCGGGCCTAGCCATTGGTTAGACAGAGTCATAAAGAGACAATGAAAGTGATGAAAAGAAAAAAAAACAGGAGATGGCATGCTATAGAGCGAGAAAGGAATATTGCTAGAGATGGGGAGATGTGTCTGAAGTACAGCTAGGTCCACACAAATGATTAAGGATGGTGATCAAAGGCTATCAGAGAGAAGCATACCTTTTTGAGACTTTCTATCTTATTCTAGAGGACAGCCAAAACCCACAACTGCCCTCACTTATCTTCATTTACTCCGGCTGATAAGCTTTACTGAAGCGAAAACAGGCACATCTTCTACAGCCTTGGTACTCAACAAGCTTCATGTGGTTCTTAATGATGTTGCATCTCGAAGTCTGATTTGTCCCTCAAATGATTCTTTATGTGTTTGTCCTTGGCTTGGCTAGACAGTCATAATTCAACAGCATTCAGGATCATTGGATCAAGATGATGTTCCCCTACTCTGGCTGCTGCTTACCGACCAATCAACGGTAACCAATGACAATTTTACTCTGGGTGCTGCTTCCCAACCGTTGTGACATCCATCACTTGTACGTAAGAGGAGATGGCAACCTGTATTACTGGAAAAGCATAACGGGCAATAAAGATCAACGTGGGTAACTTGCGCACATGACCATCAGTTTGAAGGTGCTGTCACATTTACTGTTGTTCAGAGAGAATTTTCATGGCCGAAATCCAGTCATTTAACACTCTGAGGTCTGACGGTCACGCCGGCGATACCACTGCAGTTTTTTTCTTACCAGTGTGAAAGAGACTCAAAATACTCCATCAATGTTGCACATATAATTAAGAGTTATACACCATTTTAATCTGTGGAATATCTTCTTTCATTTGTGTACACTCAGAGTAAAAACAAAATGTTGTACATTTTGTAAAATAAAGAAAACTAACATGATGCGTGATCTCTCGTCTCCCTCTGAACGAACTGCAATCTGATAGTTCTCAGAAAATGAACTGTAACTTAGTGAATTCTAATGACAAAAAAATTACACTTATGTCAAAAGAAACGTTGAGATGTCAGCTTTTAAATCGTGTAAGTCAAATCGAAAACAAACCTTCTGTGTTTATGTAATCTGTAATCAAATAGAGCCATGTCAGAAGTCCGTAAGTCAGCTCATTATCCGCTAATGCGGTCACGCCCACGGAGCCAGCGCTATTCAGACGCAAATTCAGTCAATACATGCAGACATAGTTTCAATCGTGTATTTATTATCTTGAAAAGTGTTTATCTGGATGTTAAAGCCATGGTTAGCGAGCTCTAGAAGACATGCAGTTAGTTCCTGGTTCTTCTTCTTCTTTATATGGATTTGTGGACTAAAGGTGTACAGAGCGCCCTCCGGCTGCAAGTATGAATTGAAAACACCATTCCTGAAATGTCCTCTTCTTCTTTAGAATAATTTGTGGACTAAAGGTGTACAGAGCGCCCTCCGGCTGCAAGTATGAATTAAAAAACACAGTATCCAGCACTCATAGTGATGAGAATAAATAGAATAAATATTACTCCTCTGTATAGAAATTTGACAAACATATAAGAATATCAATATTTCTCCAAATGTGCATGCTTTTAAGCTAAAAGCCTATATGAAATGCCATAGAGGTAACATAATTGTTCAGACACTTTGCATCACAGAAATACATTATATTTTAAAGAATATAATAGAATACCATTATTTTAAATGGAGCTGAGACATGATTACAGAGGGTTTTTTTCACAGCCTACCAGACTGAAAGAGCTCATTAATATGCAAGTCATTTCAGCTCATTGCTATTCAATTCTTTTGTCTTCTCAGGTGTAAATGAGCCATTATTCATGATCATTTACGCCTCCATGCATACTGTTTCTCTTGACAAAAAGTGTCTTACAAAAACTAAATCAATATATTGTTTTATATGAAGGAGTAGGCAGCATAATTTTTACATAATTCTGAAGCAAAAACTCTAGTCTACAACCTCCAATACCCAGAGGTCTTATGAACACAGATTTAATATACTTTTTTTGGCCTTATTTCAGTGACTTAAGTTTTTTGTTTTTTCAATAACCACGCATAAACGTTATTCCTTCAAAAATACAAACATGTACATACATGTTCCTCACATATTATTGTAGCCTAGTTTGTGCTGAATACAGTGTAATGACACTTGTGTCATTAATATGTTTATGAACAACTGAAAAAAGCACAAATGTCAGGGCATGTCAAAACTTCTCCAGGGCCCCAAAAATCCTCAGACCCCAGAGGGTTAAATAGGAATCCAGGCAGTCTGGGAATTTGGCGTGAGTCTGAGAGATTACACCACACAGATTTCGCTCATGTTCAAGTGGGTCACACAAATTCATAGCGATGACCAACAGAAAGATGCTTGGTGTGAAAGTGACTTCTTTATGAGCGGTGCTTTATACAGCGCTTAACTATAGACAATGGACCTTTTTTTGCCAGCAAAATTTTAGCAAAATGAGACCGCACCTTTACAACAGTCAGTTACTATTTGCGGAGACTGTAGAAATCAGTGGGAAGTGCCACGAATCCTACCTGTCCCAATATTCCCATGACTTCTCCTATAGAGCAACCATTTTTCCATAGCAGGTTCTAAATATAACTTTTACCAAAATGACACCAAATGGCAAATGTGTTGAAAATGCTGTCAGGCAGTCAATTTACAAACTGATGAGCTGCTTCAATACTAAAGCAGTTTATTCAGTGTATTAAGGCATTTTTTACATTGACTTTCATTCAAACAGAACTATCTTCTGCGGTGTTACACCTTTTTGAGTTAACCTTGAAAGCTTGCCGTGCGGGAATGGCTCAGATGACATACCCCTACTCTGGATGCTGTTGACTAATCAATCAGAATTCACCATCACTTTGACATGTACCTATTCTGGATGCTGTTCACCTATCCATCAAAGTTAACTACCACCCTGACATGCCCCTGCTCTGGATGCTTTCCAACCCGAATAGCCAGAAATAACCATCACTACGTCATGGCCCTGTTCTGGATGCTGCTCACCAACCCATTAGAGTTTTCTAACACAATTTATTGAGTGTACTGGGGCAACTCCTCCATTGTATAATAAGAGCTACCATTTTTTCAGCCTTTCAGAATCTCATACCTTTTTGAGTTAAAATTGAAGACTTAATCCTGCTCCATGTGCTCTGATGACATGCCTCTAATCTGGATTCTGGTTCTTGAGCAACCAGAAACGCACTTATTCTGGGTGATGCTTAACTACCCATCAGAATGAACTAACACCCTAATGTACCCATTCTCTTGATGCTCTCCAAACCTTTAGCAATAACCATCACTACGATGTGCCCCTACTTTGGTTACCTAGAGTTACCTACTCATCAGAATGAACCATAATTCTGACTTGCTCCTATTCTCGTTGCTGCTCATCAGCCCGTCAGAACTAACCATCATTCATGCCCCTACCATGGTTGCTGCTAAGCAACCCATCAGAATTAAGCATTATTCTGATGTGCCCCTACCTTGGATGCTGCTCACAAACCCATCAGAATCACTCTTAGGTATAGCACTCTGTCAAAAAGTTGTCAGTAGATAGGACAACTAGGACTAGCTAGCTAGCCTAAATTCTGAACAGTCCACACTAACTTTTCTGTCAAATTGCATAACAAAGTGTATAATCTCACAATTTAAAGGTCTTAAATTGAGGTCCCAAAGCAGCTAAGATTGAGTATAACTTCTCAACAAAATCATTAGCCAAAAGGAAGAAACCTTAAATCTAAATGTTTCACAACATGTTTTAGTTCAACATCTGCTACCATGAAGGCCAAAGCGGTTTCTTGTGAACAATTAAACTTGTCACAACATAATTTTGGCCTGTTTTGGATCTGAGGTGATGGTTGGTCAAAAGAGCATTTCAAATTTTGTTTGACAAGGGCACATCAGACTGAGTGGGTCGTGGATTCATGCCTGGAACTGCCTTTTTCCCCTGGAACGTTCACAGCATGTTGGCAGAGCTGAAATCACAATTCATCCCCACGCCGGCCCTGCCAACAGTCATTTGCCCAGGTGCCAGGTCTGAGCATTTGCTCGGTGAAGAATGTGGCATACGTTGCCAGAAAGACCTGCAGAGACGAGACTGACAGGAGAGAATTTACGATCTCATCCTCCCTCCTTTTGCCTGGCTAGCGTTCCCTTTCAGTAATGCTCTTTCCTAAACCTCTCTCTCTCTCTCTCTTCTCCCCTGACTATCTTTCTCTTTGTCTAATGCTCTTTCCCTAACCTTACTAGCTAGATGGCGTTCTTTTTGACTTTCACTTTTCACTTTATCTAATGCTCTTACCCTAATCTAACTAAACTCATTTTTTCAAGTCTTTCTTTCTTTCTTTCTTTCTTCCATCCATCCACCTGTCTATTTCATTCTGTCATACTTTTATTCATCCTTTTTGTCCTCTTTTTTTAACCCTTTAACCCTATATTTCATCCCTCCATCCTTCAGTACATTATTCTTTCTTTCTTACATCCATCCTTTTTTCATACTTTCATACTTCCTTCATCAATTTAACCATTATTTTCTTATTTCCTTCATTCCTCCATCCTTCAGTATACGTCTTTCTTTCATTCTTTTTTCGTTTATCCTTTCAGTTTTTTTTCGTTTTATCATTCGTCCTTTTGTCTTTCTTTCTTTCTTTATTTCATAAATGTATCTGTTATTTTCTTATTTCTTTCATCCGTTATTTATTATTCATCCCTCCATCATTCAGTACAATAGACTTTCATTCTCTTTCATTCTTTCATTCTTCATTTCTTTCGTCCTTCATCAATTTGTTATTTTCTTATTTCTTTCATCCTTTTTTCATCCCTCCATCCTTCAGTACACTAGTCTTTCTTTCATTCTTTTGTTCTTTCATTCTTTTTCTTTCGTCCTTCATCAATTTATCCATTTTTCTTATTTATTTCATCCTTCCTTTATTATTCATCCCTCCATCATTCAGTCCACTAGTCTTTCTTTCATTCACTTTCATTCTTTATTTCTTTCATCTTTCAACAATTTATTCATTATTTTCTTATTTCTTTCATCCTTCTTTTCTTTCATCCCTCTATCCTTCAGTACACTAGTCTTTCTTTCTTTCTATTTCTTTTTCTTTCTTTCTTTCTTTCTTTCTTTCTCTTTCTTTCTTTTTTCTTTCTTTCTTTTTTTTCTCTTTATCTAATGCTCTTACCCTAGCTTTCTCTCACCTCCACCCAAACGCTTCTGCCTAGCATTCTCTCTCTGTCATTCTGCCTCATTTTTATTCCTCCCTTTTTATCTCTCGCTTGTGTGTGCCATAAAGTAGACCATGGAAAACAGACCATGGAAAACAGGCCAGGATGCTGAGGGATAAAGGATAATGGGGAAATTATCACATCTGTTCATTCCCTCATTTAAATTAATTCTGATATTATATCATTCATAGTGCAAGCAGCAGTGTTGAGTACTATTGTATCATATTCACAAGGAGAACACATGCATACAGAACAGCGATGCTTTTCCCCAACACATATTCAAATAATACTTTTTAAAGAAGTTTTCATTTTTACTGTGAACTCAAGTCTCCCAGCTTGCTAATTACATCTAATTCCTTGCACTCTTATAACACCTAACAAATGTGTTACAAAGGTTGTATGCTTGTTTGATGCTGCATTTTTAAACTTTGCCCACAGCTTTTGCGCTCATGCAGATTACACTAGTGTTAAATAAACTTAAATGTTTGAGGTTGGTTTATTATTCACGTATACACAGCATTAACCTTCAGTCCTCTTGGGCAAGGTGTGAAGCATTATCACATTATCTGAAGTTTCAGGCAAAAAGGTGAATCCCAATTAGCTTGCAAATCCCTGGCATGGATTTTAACACTATTCTACGTTGTTGTGAAACTGTGCTTCTTTGTGTCACTCATTACTGTATCTCATAATGAGTAAATCACATTAATTTATTTAAAAAGCCACTAGTCATTAGCATATCAAACAGAATGACTAATGGATATATACCTGTCATGAATGCCACAGATGTCAAACTGGAGCTTGCTGTAGTTTCCCAGCAAGCCTTGCTGCACCAGGTAGAAGTTGATTGGCTGATTGTTAATGATAACAGAACGCATGCAGCCTTGATAGGCCAGTGTCGGATTCCGACAGCCCTGATTGGTTAACACTGATGGGCAACCTGTTAAAAAGACATAATAGATAATAAATATTAATAATGTTGCAGTGCAACAAATGTTAATAGAACTTCTCTTTTGTAGTTAACGTTAAATGCAAAGCTTTATCTTCTCACTGACTATATTTTGACAATGTATTGTGTTTATTTATCCCCTGAGTGATGATGTTTTTGCTCTTTTATTCATAATAAGTGTGGTATCAGTATCAATAGTAATAAGTGAATGTTTTAAATAGTTCTGTAGCTCAGAATGCAGCCTGATACCATCTGCTAAAAAAGGGGTAAATCTTACAAAATGGCCACATTTTTAACGTCTAAACAAAAACATAATTTTATATTGTTCATAAAAATGTAAATCCTATTTTAGGACCATTACCATTGTTGCTATTTTGAAGCTTTTACTTTAAGTGTTTTCCCATTAATGATGATTCTCATTGTAATACGTTTTTAATTATTATTTTTCATTATTATTATTATTATTATTATTTATCACTAAGGTAATGTATTGCTGAATGTTTTTTTTCTCTCTCTCTCTCTGCATTATGATAAAGAAAATAGGGAGTTGGGGGCTTAATTGTCATGAAAACAATCTTAATGATCCTAAAGTACTGTAGGCTTCACTTTGTTTATGAAAAATATAATTTCATATTTCTTTCCTTCTAATTTTGTAAAGTGTGACGTATTCTTGAAACTAAAACATCTGATAATCCATGATAAAATGTGGATGATAAAGTACCAAAGAAGTTGATATTGTGATTACATCCCACACATTCCATTTATATATTGTTTAGTTACATTAAATTATGATTTATATTAGTTAATGCTTTTACTTGTAAAACTAACCCTTAACTAATTTGAATGCCCTAGCACCTTACCGCCAATTAGCATGCTCTTCCCAGGCTGTGCGATCTCCTTCAGCTGCATGGTGGATGGTGGCTCGTCGTCCACTGAGAGGGAAACTTGGAAACCTCCCACGCTAATGGACACCGTGTGCCACTGCCCGTCACTCAGAGCCTGACCTGGCAGAGGAAGACACAGAGCGATGTTACGCCTCAAACGCTGTGCATTAATCAGGGCGAATGATTGACAGATTTGGGGTTTGTGCACTGGAGCTCAACGAGTTAATCTGCATATGTCAGCCCAGCAGAGAATCCACTATTCCCCTTGAGAGGGACGTGCAGAGATTCAGTTTGCCGTCTGCGATGGCAGTTTGCCAGGCAGCAGCATCCAAAATTCAATCGACATACAGGTGTGCCTGCCAAAGAGTGTTTTACAACTAAAAATCCTGTTTGAATTCTCAGTAAACGCTTTTAGGGCAAATGTGTGCTCGCGGGATTGGATTTTGTTCATCTTGTTGTATATTGGAGACGCACATGCAAAGAAAAACGTGTAACCTTGTATATTAATCCCTTGGAGGGACTTCCCTTTCACATCTGTTGTTCTTAATTTGAGCTAATTATAATTAGACAAAATGCGCGTTTCAACAATGATTTGCAGTGACAAAACAACTGCCGAGACTTGGCATATTTGAGACAACATCATAATAATAATAATAATAATAATTACTTTTATTATTATTATCAGTACTATTGTTGTTATAATAACAATAATTATTATGTTATATTGTTAATTCTACTACCACTACTAATAATAATAATCATAGAAAATTATTATTAACAATAGCAAATTTACTAATATTATTTTTTAAATTAAGCTCATTTTTCTCCTACAGATATGACTGCCAAAGTGTCTTGAGCAGAAAATTGAGTTTAACTTTAGGTAGTGTTGTGGTTAGTCCCGCCTAGTGAATTGTCATTGGTCTAAAATCCAACTTCACTTCAAAGTTGTTAAGCACACATTCTTGTACCTTTGCATTTTTGTCCGCTTTTCAAATACTTTTTTGCTTCAAATCAAAGTTTGTAATGTTATGTTTCATCTTGTTGCTGGTTGGCTTGGTTCATGGCTTATAATGCTTTAACGAAGATGGGATAAATGAATGGAAATTTTTTTTTTTAAGTAATTAATTACAAAATTTTAATTTTTTCGGGTGAGCTAACCCTTTAAGTAACTTTGCAACTACATGTCAACTAACTCTCATTAGAGTATTAGTAGACTGTTAGGTTAGAGTTAGGGTTAGTAGAATAAGTTGACATGTAGTTGCAAAGTTACTTACAGTGTTCAGCGTAAATGAGTACACCCCCTTTGAAAAGTGATCTTAATGAACACAAAAACAATTTCCAAAATGTTGACAAGACTAAGTTTTATATAACTTCTGTTTAACTTATAACATGAAAGTAAGTTAGGGTGATGCAAAAATGAGTACACCCCACTGAAAGTCTCTGGAGCAAAGCTACATTTTAGACTACAAATGTCTAATTTAACAAGAATTCAACCACAGGTGAGTCTATTTATTCATTACACAGGTGTCCAGCAGACAGTTGACTATAAAAGGGTGTTAAAACCCCTTCCCATTTCATGCTGTCAGCAATGGCACCACATGGAAGAGAAATGTCACAAGACCTGAGAAAGAAACTAATTTCTTTACACTAGAAAGGTGAAGGCTACAAGAAGATTAGCAAAGCTTTACTTATCAGTCAGAATACTGTAGCAAAAGTGGTACAAAAATTTTAAAAAGATGGAACTGCAATCATCTCACAGAGATGTCCATGTCGTCCACGCATGTTAACACCTCGACAGGAGCGTCTTCTGATGGGAATGGTTGAAGAAAGTTGGCATGCAAGTTCACTGCAGTTATCTAAAGAAGTAGAAAGCCAAACTGGGGTGACTATTTCCCGTGACACGAAACAGCGTACACTGCAGAGGAATGGCATGCATGGATGCCGTCCACGAAAGAAGCCTCTCCTAAAGCTCAGGCACAAAAAAGCCCACCTAGTGTTTGCCAGGGCCCATGCTGACAAAGATGAAGACTACTGGGACTCTATACTCTGGAGTGATGAGACCAAGATAAATGTTTTTGGAACTGATGGCTCCAAAACTGCATGGCGTCGCAAAGGTGAGGAATACAAAGAAAAATGCATGGTGCCTACAGTGAAACATGGTGGTGGCAGTGTCCTTATGTGGGGCTGCATGAGTGCTGCTGGTGCCAGGGGCTGCATTGATGGCATCATGAATTCACAGATGGACTGCTCTATACTGAAAGAGAAGATGCTACCATCACTCCGTGCCCTTGGTCGTCGTGCATTTTTCCAACATGACAATGATCCTAAATACATTTCTAAAGAAGAACAGGGTGAAAGTGATTCAGTGGCCAAGTATCTCTCCTGATCTGAATCCAATCAAACACCTATGGGGAATTCTAAAGAGACAAGTTGAACATCTCTCTCCATCCAGCATCCAGTCTCTAAAAGAGGTCATTCTTGAAGAATGGAAAAAGATAGATGTTGCCAACTTGTTCATTCCATGCCTAGAAGACTTGGTGCTGTCATTAAAAATCATCGAGGCCCTACAAAGTACTAGATGTAGTAGTTTTTGTTGTGGGGTGTACTCATTTTTGCATCACCCTAATTTGAGTAAAAATGTGTAATCTAAGTTATATTATTAACCTTACGTTCATGTTATAAGTTAAACAGATGTTATATTAAACTTAGTCTTGTCAACATTTTGGAAATAGTTTTTGTTCATTGAGATATTGTTTAAAATGTTACTTTTCAAAGGGGGTGTACTCATTTATGATGAGAACTGTATAGTCCGTAGAATGTTTGTTGGGGGAGCATCAAAATAAAGTGTTTGCGGATATTAAGCAGACTGTCTACTAATACTCTAATGAGAGTGGTTGACATGTAGTTGCTGTAAGTTACTTGTAGTTAGTAGATGTCTAAAGTGGAAATAAAGTGTTACTGAATTTGGTTGCGTGATGCTTGCTTAGGAAACTGGTAACCATAAACTACACCTTTTGGAAGATTTTGAATGAAGTATTTAATGACGGATTGAATAAATAAACAAATAAAGTAATAAATGAATATAAATAAATAAAAATGAATTACAAATATTATTATTATTAACATTATTATTACTAATATTATTTTTTGGGATATTGTGATTTTAATTGCAACATTATTTTGCGTTTTTTGAACAAGTGGATAAAGATGACAACCGGAAGGTTATAGGTTCAAATCCCAGAAGTTGAGCTCCAGAAATTTACATTTACAGAAGTAGATGTCTCACCGATGACTATGTCAGAGCTTTGAAGTGCTGATCTGTGGTGTGTGAATCTAAGCTGCCCATGAATGAGAAGCAAAAGCAGTCTCTCAGACTCTCGCCTCAGCCAGGCTGACAGTAACATTCCTTCCCGGTTCCATGTTCGGAACTGGAAGGTCACCGACAGCGTTTCTGTGGCAGCATCCAGTGGAAGCGACAAAAAACTGCTGCTGGAACTCAGAAAGGTGGCAGAAACCAGTTGAGCATCTGAGCAGGTAAAAGTCACGTTCCCCTGAAAAGACAGGTTATGGGTTGAATGGTTAGTTGTTAAAACGGAGGGAAAAAAAGATCAACATATGGTTGCACAACGGTATTTTTGGGTGAACTATTCCTTTAAGGACAAATGTAGAAAATATTTGAGTGTTTACACAAAAAAAAAACATTTTTCCCCAAATCTAAACACAAAGCCATGCAGAAATATGTTCCTTTCCTTCTCTGACAGGTTTTGCCCGCAGGCAGGCAGACGGAGCAACAAGGGAATAAACAGTAAGTCAAATGTCAGGACTTCGAAGACTGCAGGTCTCCACGGAAACAGAATAGGGGTCTGTTTTTAGACCAACAGTCCAATGGCACTGGACTATATAGTGGACAATCCATTGATCCGTCTTCCTGTGTGGTCTTAGACAGCAAACCACAACAGGGCCGGCTCCAGACTGTCGGACTATTGCACGGGGATCTGTTAGAGGAAATACAACGTGTTTGGATTCTTTAAGTAAGGAAGGTGACAGAGCGCTAGCTAAACACAATCCAATAAAACCCAAACACCACAGAAACACCCCAAGCCTGTGGTGACATACTCGGCTCCATCTCGAAGGAAATAAACTTGATTAAAGGGTTAGTTCACCCAAAAATGAAATGTCTGTCATAAATTACTCATCCTCATGTCGTTCCACACCTGTAAGACCTTCGTTCATCTTCGGAACACAAATTAAGATATTTTGATGAAATCAGAGAGGTTTTTATCCTCCATTGAAAGCAACAAAATTACCGTCATTCAAGGTCCAGAAAGTAGTAAAAACAGTCAACGTAACTACAGTGGTTCAACCTTAATTTTATGAAGAGACGAGAATACTTTTTGTGTGCAAAAACAAAACAAAAATAACGACTTTATTCAACAAATTCGTATCTCCCCTGTCATTCTCATACACTATTCACGTTGCAGAGCCTCCGCGTTTATGTCTGAACGCCAGCTCAGTACATAAATAGAATATGGGAATGACAGGGGAGAGACGAATTTGTTGAATAAAGTCAAATGTAATTTCATTGCTTTCAGTGGAGGATAAAAAATACATCTCGGATTTCATCAAAATATCTTAAAGGGAACCCCTGGTATTAAAACTTGTATGGCTTAATATAACGTAAATGATGTCTCTTACTGAAATATGTAGTAGAAACCCCATGAAAGATTTACGTTATTTAAAAAAATCCATGACATATTTGGACAATGGGCGGCGCCATTTTGTTTAGGTGCACAGTGTGTTCTATGTCGATGACGTCAAATGGTTGCACTCTGTGAGCTACTGACATTACCCTGTTGTTATTTTTACCATAACACAACTCGAAATATAATATACGATGACACATTGTGCAGCTTTTGGTTGTAATTTTCAGTCGATGGACAACAAGAGAAACGATGTAAGCCTTTACTGTTTTACTAGCGATAAGAGGAGAAAAAAATGGGAAGTTGTGAAGAATGTGGACGAATAAAACTTCCTAACTGCGTCTTTGTTCTCTCCACTTTAGTCCTGATGCCTTTGATACTTTTCATCTGTATGTTTTAGTGCAAAGGTAATCTAGTAATGCATACAAGTCTTAATATCAGCGGGGTTCCTTTTAAAACCCGATCAGCCTTTTCAATATGAGCCAGAGCGCAAAATTAGTGAGGATGAAAGCATCGAAGACGTGCAATGTCTCTGTGGCTATTCGAACAACTGTTGTATGATTGAGATGTAAAAATTGTCTGATACGTCACCTGAATGCATACACTCAGTTAAACATGCTGAGAAGATGCTATACTGTTTCATGCAATCACAGATATCTCGTGCATCACAGCGCACACCAGCTTTGAGGCAGTCTGTCTCAATCGAGATTATATTATATATATGTTATATAGGCTGCCCTCATCAGTCTTCACAACAGGTGCGGCATTTGGTTAAAGCATACACTTATATCCATCGCCAACTGTAAGCTCTTTCAGTAGCTGTGGTCTACTAAAAGCCTCAAAGGCATCAGGTCTAAAGTGAAGAGAACAAAGGCACGGGTCTTTAGGAAGTTTTATTCGTTCATATTCTTCACAACTTAACATTCTTTTCTCCTCTTATCGCTAGTAAAGCAGTGAAGACTTGCATTGCTTCTCTTGTTGCCCTTCGACTGGAAATTACAACCAAAAGCTGCACAATGTGGCATCGTATATTATATTTCGAGTTGTGTTGCGGTAAAAATAACAACAGGGTAATGTCGTTAGCTCACCGAGTGCAACCATTTGACGTCATTGACATAGAACACGCTGTGCACCTAAACAAAATGGCGCCGTCCATCGTCCAAATATGTCATGGATTTTTTAAATAACGTAAATCTTTCATGGGTTTTCTACTACATATTTCAGTAAGAGACATCATTACGTTATATTAAGCCATACAAGTCTTAATACCAGGGGTTCCCTTTCATTTGTGTACCGAAGATGAACGAAGGCCTTACAGATTTGGAACGACATGAGGGTGAGTAATTAAAGACAGAATTTTCATTTTTGGGTGAACTAACCCTTTAAAGCCAACAGGAAACATCTTTCATATTTGCATATATATATATATATATGTATGTGCGTGTGTGTGTGTGTGTGTGTGTGTATACAGTAGNTAGATACAAACTTTTATGTTAGATGTGATTAAAAAAAGAAAATAAATATTTAGGAAACAAAATAATTTGAAAATAATTAAATATTGTTGTTATTATTATTTATTAATTACCACTTTAATATGAATATTAAGCAATATTAATATTTAATATTAAGTTTTCAGATATTTTAAATTATATTTATTTGTCTTAATCCATTGTTTGTTTTCTTGTTTTAAGCACAAACCAGAAAATATTCTTATATATTTAATTATATTGAAATAGTTGGAAATTGGGGTAAGAAAAAAAAACTATTTTTTTTTAATAACTACACAGTATAATTTCCGAAAACAAAGTGATTTTTTATAAAATTTTGCTTCTGGAGTAAATGCCAAGAAGCTGAAATATGGTAACACTTTACAATAAGGTTCATTAGTTAAACATTAGTTAATGTATTAATTAACATAAACTAACCATGAGCAATACATTTGTTACTGCATTTACTAATCTTTGTTAACGTTAATGTAAATACAGTTGTTCATTGTTTGTTCATGTTACTTTACAGTGCATTAACTAATGCTAACAAGATTGTAATAATGTATTAGTAAATGCTGAAATTAACATTAACAAAGACTAATAAATGCTATATAGGTGCAGTTCATTATTAGTTAATGTTAACTAATGTAGTTAACTAATGTTAACGAATGAACCTTATTGTAAAGCGTTACCTGAAATATTTTACTAGTAAAAAAATAGAAAAGAAAAAAAAAAAGACAATCATTTTTTTGCAGTGTCAAAACTCAAAAACCTAGTCAAATCAAACTGATTAGGATACATCCAAATGTAATATAACAGACATAAAAAAAAAAAAAAGGTTTAGACTTTTTGATCCTAGTAATCCCAGACAGTGCATTCCACTAAAGTCCCACTATGATCGTGCTAGTCGCTCAAGAGACACCATGCCTCATTGCCTGGCCCTAATTGGGCTCCAAAGGCCCCTTAGGAGCCTGTATATTTGCCTCACTGAAAACTTACTGCATAATTGAGAGAGAGAGCCAGAGAGAGAGCGGAGGTGTCTGCTGTGAAATTCTCAGAGGGTGGCACAGACTAAGTGGGACTCGGTCCTCTCCGTCATTAGTACCAGAGTCCCGCTGAACTCCCTCCCGGTCCATTAAAGGATGCAATATCCAGCATGTGGGCCAGATTAATGGCTGGAGTGATTAGCTGTGCTCTGGTGTAGTCCACTGCACTGATGTGACATGATATGACAGCGGACGACAAGCCATTACACATAATCACAGTGGGGAAATGGGCACTAACAATACCAGACCAGAACAATAGGATCTTCCGAAAGTTACTTGATTTAGAGGACTGTGATTCCTTGAGCCTGTGAACTGGGAAAATGTGAAACAATAAAGCAGGACTGTGGATTTATTTGCCGGTGCTGCATCATTAAAAATCAATCAATCAATCAATCAATCAATCTATCTATCTATCTATCTATCTATCTATCTATCTATCTATCTATCTATCTATCTATCTATCTATCTATCTATCTATCTATCAATTATATAGTGTACATTTACAGCAAATATCTCAATACAACCAAAACAATGTTAAATAAGACGGACATTTGAACATCACAGTTGTAATGTAGCGAGATGAAGAAGTAGAAATGTGTTGTAACACAAAGCCATCCCTCTCATTAAAACCCCTCCTTCATTTCAAAATGACTGTAATTTAGTCCCCAGACCTTTCGCGAGGTACGATTTTATGAGGTATTTCGTCAGTGGATCATTTATGAGGCGTAATCCAAGGCCTGAGCAGCTCTTGGAGACTGATTGCACACCTTGTAAAAGATATTTTAATGACACTGCTCTCAGTGCTGTGGGAATAATGTGGACAAAACCACAATTCATTCTCTTAAAAAGCTCCCTTGTGGTGCCATAGTATACTGGCGACGGCTAAAAAAAATCTGAACCGCTCCATTTCGCTCCCTGCTGCCCAGTTCCACAGAGAACTACACCAGCGTCAAGATGCTTTTCTGCAAAAATTCTGGTTAAAACTAATGAGAATGAAAATATAAATCAATCTCTCTACAAACACTGTTTGTGCCCCAACTATGAAAATTCATCACAATCCACAAACTTGGCTGCAGAATGTTCTGGCGCCTCTCCATGCTGGTGCTATTAGGGAGAAATCACTAAATACTCAGGTCAAGAACCATTCATTATGGACTGGATGGGATGCTAATTCATCAAGACCTGTGGTGATTTTTCCTAATTTATAGCTTTTTCATGGCCTGACAACAACAATAACTAATGTATGAGATTATCAATAATAAATGTGAAAGATAAACATCCTCACCACACTGTAGATTTGAGGTTTGCGTCGTTTGGCTAGGTCGATGATGTTGACACCGTTGTAGTAGAGGTTCTCCATACATCCATGGAAGTTTTTCCGCAGGAACGTGCCTGGTTTTCCAGGAAGAGGGATGCCTCCAAAACTGAGCTTTGTGAAATTAATAAAAAACAACAGTGATGGAGAGGTTTTACAACACAGCGAGAAATGCATCTAATCATTAGTCAAGTGATTTGGCACCTGAGTTGTTATACTCTTAACCAATCAAAATGACTTGATTATGGTCACCATGATACCAATCTTTAAACCAACATGTTACAGATTACATGTAGTCAAGCATTTATCCAGGTCCAGATGAAATCTGCAGAATTGTATGCACTGCTTTGAGGCAAATCTAAATAAAATAAATAAATAAAATATTGTTATTATTTTTTTTTTTTACTTCTATAGCATATTTAATGCTCTTCAAAGTGCAACAAACGATGTAAACATCACACAAATAAACACTATTATTATTGTTGTTTTTATTATATTTTGCTTGCGTAGAGATCAAAGGAGATCAAAAGGGAGACAAAATTGACTACAATGGATAATTTAAAAAGAAAAGTATTAATTATTAATAATAAATGAATACATTTATTCTATATCTCTTAAAATAATGCATTAATAAATTTATTAAAACTAATAAATTAAACATTCAATTTATAATAAATTTATTCTAGGTAGCATTTCATTTGACAAAAATAAAAAATAAAACTGTATTTCAGGATAAAACAAGTTACTTTTTCCATATGGATCAGCTAAGCATACTTTACAAAAATGTAATAAAACAATGCAAGTAATCAAAAACATTCTCACCTCATAATCGACTTCCAGCGAATCATCGAGCCCACCTGTCCTCACGTGTTTGGTTAGTCTGTCCACAGTGAAATTGATCTGTTTGTTAAATCGCTCGATCAGGACGGTGTGCCAATGCTGGTCATCCAGAAGACTACCCAGAAACACAGAGACATGGCCACTGCTGGGGTGCGTCTTAGCGTCGTCTTGAAAGAGAAGACAGAGAGAGTTTACTAGCAACACTACACATGGGCATGCAAATGTAAACCTTTCAAACTGTCGCTCTGCAATGACAAAAGTTGTCTATTAGAAACTGTACAGAGGTGCAATTCCCGAAAGCATTGTTAGCCAACTATGACCACAATTTCCAGCGTTACCAATGTAGTTCATTGATTTGGCGTTTCCCGAAACCATAGTTCCAACGAACATTCACAAGCTTACGTGGTTGGAACTACAGCTCTCAAGCTGTGGCTAGAAGCATTTCTTGTTAAATGACATGTGGATTTAAATGCTCTTGGACACAATTAGCAAGCTAACATTTAGTACCTTCTATATCTTTCATTCTATTAATATATATATACTCAGGGTGCGATTTGGATAAATAAATATCCCCCGGGTGATGCTACTCCACAAACCACCAACAGAGCATATAAAATACCAAAAATAAAAATATTTTTTTAAAACATCGCCAAGTAAAACGCTGCGTTTAGATAACTGCCTCTTACGACCACAACAAACGGGACACTTTTCAGACGCGCATTTCGACTTCGCCTCAGCGCCAGACTCAAGTCAAACGAGCGCGGAAAAGGTGCTACAGGTGACTACGATCTACAGATGAGATGTTGTCAGGCTATGTCGGTAAAACTCAGAAAAATTAACATGACTGTCCAATCAGCCGTTATTCTGTGCTCGTGGCGCGCACTCAAGAATTGCATGCGCAAATGCGCCGGCGCGCGCTGCATAATTACTTTATTATAGATTAAATAAAGCGCAAAAGAAACTGAGCAATGACTGTCGTTGTTCTGTTGTAAATTAAGTCATGAAATTACCAAACATGCGATTAAAGCTGCCTCAAAACTGTTCATGTATGTATTTGTTGACATGGATTTAAAGCTATTGTTATCCAATTTGTTGGCCTTAAAAACGTCTTAAAAATGCACATATGTACACCAGGGAAATCTAAGTTTTCTCGGGGGAGCATGCCCCCGTACCCCCCTAGCAAACTACATTTTCTGACCTCGGTAATTATGAAACCCTGCTATATTCTATCTAATCAAATATGAGGTAAACGTGTATTTCTACAAATGTGCGCACTTTTGGACTAAAAGTTTGTATGTGTATGCACTGTGATCAAAAATAAATGGGACTAAACGCGATTGAATGTAGAGGGTTGTGTCTCGTTATTCTATTAATAATAATAATAATAATAAAAAACCTTTTCAAAACATCCTCCCTCTGTTTTTTTCACAAATCGCACCCTGTAGGCTATATACTGTATATAAATGTTAATCTATAGACAGTATTAGCGTGTCAACAATCAGCGCGTTTTTTGAGCATGTGCATAAAATGTAGTATGGAGAATGACATATGAGGGAACCCGTGATGAATCAAACATCAAATAAAGCAAAATGACACGGAGCAACAACATGAAGTAGTCATTGAGTGCCATATTTGTACGGCAGCATCTGGAGATCCTGAATAGATTCATTAGAAGTTATTACTCCTCCACCTTTGTGTGACATCCATCACGATGTACAGGAAACGCACCCCTAGTCAGTGTCATTTTAGTATGATTTATATACTATTATAGTATTTTCATTTCATTTTTTTTTTCATTTTCACTTTAGTTTTAATAACTTTGTTATGTGCTTTTGTCATTTATTAGTTTTTTTTTTTTTTTTTTTGTTTTTTACATTTCATTTCATCGTAAGCCATCGTTTCATTNCAGTCAGGCAAGGTTTTTTAAAAAGTTTTTCATCTACTATTAAAATTTTATTTGAATTTAACTTTATTTTGATTAACAAAAAACAATTTTAATAGTTTTAAGGTATGTTTACAGGACAACAATGTACCAAAAAACTGATTTTTTTTCTTTCGCATTTTTTTAAGTTTTGCATTCAAACGATACTGTTGTCAAAACAATTCCTGTTCACATGGATCTGTGAAAACGAGTAAAAACTCTGTATTATTCATGCCAGGCCAGTAGTTGGCGATGTCACTCTGTAAAGAAACACTACACACCTATAGACTGAACGAACTTGTAATACGTGCGCATGACGCCAGTTTTCACAAATTCACGTTTTTGTAGTTTACATAGAGACGATAACGCTATAGTTTTCAAAAGTTTGCATTTTCAGGCCCCCAAAATGCTGTTGTCGTGTAAACGAACAGCCAAAATGCATAAAAAGTTAAACGCCCCTTAATCTTAGTTAACAATAACGACTCTGATACAGGTGCACACTTCACAAATAAATGTATTTCATGCTGCCAAATGAATTGAAAAAAATATTGTTGGAAGCAAACATTTTATCAGTTGCTAATTTTATAGCAACTTTATAATGGGCAACCTTAAAAATAAAATTATCAAACAGTCTTTTTTTTCAGCACATTTTCTCAAAACGAGCCATAAATAGATTGGGAAAGGTGTGCCATGTGCCGTTTCCTCTGTTTGATCCTTCTGAACTTCCTGGAAAGAAACCTGCTGTACTGATGATAAAAGAGCAGAAAGAACAGAGTGTCTTGACAAATTGAGAGAAGACTGTCAGGAACATGTTCAGCTCATATTTCACCACAAAATCAAAAGAGATGTAAGAAATTATATTTTGCATAAATATAGACTATTTTTATAGCATCATTAAAAAAATGTTTTGCATCGTGATATTAATTGCATGACAATTAAGCAAATATTCCTCCCGAAGTGACAGTGATGGAAAAAAAGGTAAGTATTTAATATGATAATATTTGTTGTAATCTCTTCAAAGTTTTTGCATTCCATTCAACTGTGTGGATAGAACCTTTTTGTTTTCTAAATAAAAAGTCCCAAAATGTACACAACATAAAAAAAATTATAAATAAATAAATGAATAATAAAAAAAAATCACATAATGTAAATAAGAATATGTGAATAACTCAATTTTTTCAAAAATGTCAGATAGAACCTTATAATTCCAAGGNATTGTAGAATAAAATTATAAACGCAACACTTTTGTTTTTGCCCCCATTTTTTATGAGCTGAACTCAAAGATCTAAGACTTTTTCTATGTACACAAAAGTCATATTTCTCTCAAATATTGTTCACAAATCTGTCTAAATCTGTGTTAGTGAGCACTTCTCCTTTGCTGAGATAATCCATCCACCACACAGGTGTGGCACATCAAGAAGCTGATTAGACAGCATGATTATTGTACAGGTGTGCCTTAGGCTGGCCACAATAAAAGGCCAAAGATCTTTGAGTTCAGCTCATGAAAAATGGGGGCAAAAACAAAAGTGTTGCGTTTATAATTTTGTTCAGTGTATATATATGAAAATTGTCTCGCAAAGCAAAAGTTCTTAAAGGTCCTAAATATATTATCTTTTCCAATTTTGGAGCAAAACATGAATCAGACACATTTTAGTGAGATTCACCTGTGAAGGTGACAAAATGCAGCGTCTGAAATTATCTTTGAGAGCTTTCAGCCGGAGAGTGAATGCAAATGTAAAAAAAAAAACATAAAACAGCATCAACATAATCTTCGGCTCAGTATACTTGGCAATCAGAGCTTGCCGCCGCTCTTAGTTTAATATACAGCTTATTCCATCTGACTGCTGGTGCTAATTGAACATGAGGCTCAGAAAGCTCTGGGACTCTACACTAGACCACTCTTTGTGACAGCTCCATACACTTATATGTGATTACGCCGCAGATTTAGCCTCTTAATCAAATCTTTGTTTCACAACTGCCTCTCATGTGATTACCATAAGATGCCACGATTGTGTCTGTGAACACTTCCTCTTGCTGCAATGATAGGAGAGCTCTACAGAACCCATAGATGTGGAATAACCTAAACGTCAGTGTGAATCTCTTGCAAAGATCACAAAATTGGAGTTTTGTTGTTTTTAGTTCACATCTATTAGCTTTGAGGTTAAGCGGTAAACCTAAATGTTGTTTTGCGTAACTTTTTTCAGAAATGAAAACAGGTAAAGAATGATTCCCATTGATATAGGGTGCAGGAAAGCAACTGAGGGTTTTAAAACTCTCAATTAGGTTTATTCGTAAAATTAATAATGCGCTACTGAAGTTCATATAACCAGAAAGAGCAAAGAGTATTCAAATAAAATAATTAAAAGTAGAGAAAAAACTAAATTTGCCCAATTGTTGACCCGAGAAATTTTATGTAAATGCCTGGTTTAGTGTCCCTTGATGCATAACATTGTGTTACGAAGGTCTGTCACAATTCAGAACACAAAAATGCACAAAATTAGCTTTTCCGAAGCATTTGCATCCACATGCTTGTGTAGAATATGTTTCAGGCTTCCCACTTGAGTTTTGAGTTTAAAAGGCTAGAGACCTCTTGCTCACCCAGATTGATATGCAGGGCCAGGCGGCCCTTATGCAGCTCTAGTGTTATGTAATCGCCCCTTTGTCCCTCTCCATGCACAAGGACCCCTTCTGCACGCTGGCTCTTAAACCGCAGTGAGATGACGTCTTTCACCGTGCTGGTGGACTTCTGATTGAACCGGTACAGCAAAGAGCTTCTGCCATTGAAGTCTGCGACATCCGACTCTGAGAAATGGAAGGGGAAAAATGAATCTGCATCATGGTCATAAATACCAAGGAAGATAAATATGCAAAATTGAGCTTATTTATTATAAGAACTTTTATATTGTGCATAATTCATCAATAAATGTTTTCATAATGTTTTACAAACAAAGCAAAGAGAAAAAGCCAAAACAAAACAAAACTACGCAAAAACAAAGTAAACCGAAAGCTACGCAAAAGCAAAGGAAAGAAAAAAACAAACCAAAAGGCAAAGCAAAAACAAAGAAAAAAAAAAAAAAGCAAAGCAAAGCAAAACAAAAACACCCTTGAGCTTTGGAAAAGTGTTTTGTTATTTGTATATAAATACAAAATAATAATAAAAATGTTTCACTTTTTCATAATATTTAGTATTAAATTTAACACATTAAAAGCACTGAAAAGATTGCAATATGTCACTCGCTTATTAGGTGCAAGTTTAAAAAAAATAAAAGAACCACAATGAGAGTTAAGGTCAGTTTATTTATCTTATTTTCTTTTTAAAAATGTTGGCCAGAATTTAAAGAGAAATGAAGCCTGTCTTAAAGCAACCCTTCAGAACAAATTCTACTCTGGGCAGTAAAAGACAGAAATGTGAATTTTGACCCGGGCTTGGAGGTCAGACATTACATTTTGCTCTCTTTCTCCGTCTCTCCTCATCGGACACAGGAGTGCGAGAGACTGAAGCTAACTAGCCATGACAAGCAAAGCCGTGCAAAGAGCTTGGAGCTGTCTGCTGAATATAGAACTAACACAGAGGGTCCAGGAACATCAGCAAGTGCAATGAGGCTGAGTTAGGTAAAGTAAGGAGATCAGACGAGAATGTGTTTGGTTTTTGCTTTTTGCATGAGTTGGCGTATCGATGGAGGTGCAATACGTGTCAAGATGGAATGATAAGGAAGTGTATCTTTATCTCAAAGTCTTTTAATCTTAGATGCATAAAAATGATCAAATCACCATAGAAGTTACATAAACAATGACCCTGAGAACTGAAAGGATAGAAAGAAGTTGAAAATACTGCCAGGTTTAGCAGTAAAAAATGCATATTGTATAATCCTTCCTGAGGGGAAAGAACAAAAACAATGAAGTTCAAACTCTCGACTGCATCTGAACTCAGCCAGACGGCTCGCTAAACACAACACACAGCGGAATCGCATCATGGTTTAATGATTTATTATTTAGGATTGTGTATGGTACAATCAAATTCTGAAATAAATTATAAATATTAGATGAAATACAAACTAAACGGAAATTAGAATTGTTGCCAAAGCAAGTAACTAAAATGAGTTTAAGTTGGAGAAATAAATAAACTAAAACTGAACAAAAACTGAAATAAAAATAAATTAAACCTGTATAATTTAACGTGTATAATAAAAACATAATTAATTAATAAAAATTAACTAAAAAATAAAAAGTTAATTTAAAATATTAATAAAAATGAGTATATATAATTAATATTAATATAACACTAGATCCAATGAATTTCTGATGGATAAAAATAAACAACAAACAAATACATACATACATAAAGCTCATCTACTTATTTTTCACTTTAAACATCTTATTTTGGATTAATTTAAGATTAATAAAAGACAAAAATTCTAAAATATATTGCAGGCAATTGACATTTAACACTGACTTAAAATATATTTTATTTTTAATATAAATAATATTTGACATTTAGCTGATGCTGTGATGATGTAGGTCTTATTTGCTGTTTATTTATTGTTAATGATGATGACTTAAATGATGTTTTAATAACAAAATTCGGGAGGAGCAGGTTCAGATAATTAACCTAATTAGCACAGGTGGAGAGCATTCAGTAAATCAACTCAACCAATGACTAGAGGTATAAATACAGCAGACTTACCTCTGTTCATTTGAGAGTTTACCAGCATTCCTCCTCCACCCCATCTCCTCACTTCTAGTTCTATCTATTTTTACCACACCGGGGAGTACTCTGGGTTCGGGCCAATATTCAGAGCTCAGAGCCCTCCCCCTGGACAGCACGCCAAATACGCATAACTTTTATTATATTGAATTATATGTACATGTGAACTCTTGAAATATAACGTTAAATGGTTACAATAATATAGATTGCAATCACAACAACAATAAAAATAATATTGAAATCAGTAATACTGGTCTTGACAGTCCTTGGTATCAGATTGAAAATAACTTCATATCATATTTACTCTTTTAAGATCTATTTCACAAAATTTGAATGAATTTTCCCCCATCACTTAGAACAAAAAGTATGTGGAAAAATTGTGCATATCCTGTGTGGGCCTATTTATTGCTTAAAGACACACATGCAATGTCGTCCACAAACCTCACTTTATCTGTGGGTCTCTTGGTGGCATCAACACAGCAGTGCTCCAATGTGAATTAATGACTGTACAGGGACACACACACACTTAGAGAACGTATCCTTTTGCTACACACTCCCCATTTCAGACATACACACACAAACAGTTTATACCACGAAGCCACGGCCTTAAATTGCAGTTAGCAGCAGAGGCGCTTGACAGATTTAAAACTAATTGACTTCAGTAGCATTCGGGAGTGCATGAATAAGGCCAACGCACCGCTGAGGACGTCCGGTTTATTCTCCAGAAAAGAAATATGAATGGAGGGAAACCAGGCGCTATCCTGAATGCATGCTTTCTCTCTGTCTCTTTCTCTTTCTAAGTCTCAGACATGTTTGAATTTCTTTTTGCCCCGCGTTTGACGGCAAGTTTTTTGTTTCTACCCCCTTTCATGTTTTTCCTCTTTATTTCTTCCCTGGAGTTCAGGTTAACAGACATGTTCATATGCAGGGGTGTGAAGTAACGGATTACAAATACTCACGTTACTGTAATTAAGCAGTTTTTAAACAGAAATTGTACTTTTTTAAGTAGTTTAAAAATGATGTACTTTTTCTTGAGTACATTTTACTCCACTATTTTCCCTCCGTTTATGGTCACTTGTTTTAATTTCATTTTTATCCATCAGTGTGATTGGATAGGGGGAGAATAATTGATCTTGTGACTCCCGTCCAGTCCAATCAAATCAAATCGCATATAGAAAACTTGAACCACAACAGTAGATGGCGCCAACTGCTGTAAATCATGGCTGCCGTGGAAGATTATCCTTCAAGCATCAATTCAATTGAGGTATCAGCATTTAATTAATTCTCTAATTTGAGACATGTTAAGGTAAATTTCTGATTTCTGCTCACACGTACACGTCAAAGGGTTAGTATACTGAAATTGGAGGACCAAAGTATGCACCTTATTGATGACCCATGGTGTTATACTGCATCTCTGTCAGCGGGTGATGTAATAAATCTACAGTTCGTTTATAACCAACTTTTTTTTTGTTCATTTGTTTGATCCATTTCATAAAATCCACCTTCATTAAAAAAAAAAAAAAGGTCAACATTTGAAGGTCAACATTATTAGTTCCACTCAGTTGTAAACTTGTGGACAAATATAAATAAGTGTATTTGCCATTTAATATAAAATAATAAACATATTTTATGTAATTATCGAGGCTAATTGCGCATTTAAGTTGAAAAATGACATGCATAATAACAGACAAATCATATTAAAGAGTTGTGATATATCAGTTAAAGAGATTCATCTGAGAAGTAAAAAATATATATATATATAATAATTATACAGGCCAATTAATAGATATTTAGATTCCAATATTTTATTTTAACGGATGTTCTAATGACAATACTATTCATAAAAATGTAAGTAAAAAATAATTATGTATTCAAAGCATTTTGTGGATTTTAGGGCTCCCCCGCCTTCAAAATCCCAGTTAACCCCTGATTATTGGGCTGCTGGGATTTTTGCAATGTGAGCATTGTACACTATATGGAATTACAATGTAATTAGTGATAGCTCATCTTTGCCTATTTCAGTGCATTATTTGAAGTGAACTGTTTGATTATATTAGTGATTCTCATTTCTTTATCACAAAACGCTAAAACCGACGTCATTCTGGAGAGAAATTGGCTATATCTCTCTTTTTTAACATACTTTTTCTATTGTTTTTGTACTTTTTGCACTGTTCAAAAAATATTGATATTATATGTCCAACAACAGCTTGCTCAGTGTTAATTAAAGCCTGACAACTGATTTTAAATCTAATCTTTTTATACATTATGATTTTAAATGCTGATGAGTGTACTGAAATAACTTTTTCATTTTTCAAATATGTAATAGTCTTTCCTTATTGTTTTGGAAGTAGATACATTTTATCACTGATAAGTAATATATTTTAAAAAGTCAAAATTAAAACATGCTGGAGGGCATAGATATTCGTCATTCTTTCTGATAAACAGCAAAAGAGAATGTGAATTACAGTATGTACAGTGTTTAAACAGTGTTTATTATAAGGGAGGTCGAATCCGCAGCTCAGTACTCACTACTCAGTACTCCTGAGCACTTTTAAATAAGCTACTCTTTTACTCTTACTCAAGTGTTTTTTGGACTAGTACTTTTTACATTTTTCAGTACTCTTTCCATCCCTGTTCATATGTCCTTTGTACTAACATTGAGCAATGCCTTGTGAAGCCATTGTATGTTCAACGTCTACTAGCGCAGGGCTAATTATAAATGTAATTACTGAGCACTAATTCACTGCCTGATTCATCCATGGCTCCTTTGGAATGCAAGCGTGCACCCTCTGCTAATGCTAGGGCTAACCTGCCAGCGGTCTGACTTTGAGAAAGCACTACCGTCTCCGTTATCAAACCCTATTACTGAAATACTGTGTGGTCAGCATCCACTTATCATGTTTGATCAACGTGGTAAACCGAGTCGCCCCAGCGGTGTCACATTCTGCCCTATCTCACAAAATTAACGCTTCGAAAATAAACATGGCGGTGATAGGTCGCCGAGTCAAGCTTTGAATTGACAATCGGTGCAGCTAATGCGCAGACTGCAAATACAAAGCACCTGAGGAGAGACTGAGAGAAAGGAACAATGAAGGAATGAGGGAAAGAAAAAAGAGAGAGAAAACGAGCACTAGCAAGGCTGCGTTATAAATATTTCAAGCGCAAGACGTGTGGTGCTGGCTACCCTTGAGGTAACCAATTGATTGTTACTCTGCACTTTGATACCCAGGGAAGACAAGTCTAAACCAACTCAACCCGACTGCAGTAAAACAGTGTTACAGTGAACTAGCTACAGATAAAAACAGACTAGCTGAACTTTTGAAACCACAGCTTGCTTGCTTTTTCATCCTTTCCTCCTTCAGACCACATCAGTATGATCACGTGTGTAAGATGGCACAAACATCACCACAATATCGGAATTTTAAGTCAGGAAACTCAGGATTTTCTTCAGATCTTTCGGAGTTCAGAGAGCGACAATTAAACAATATCATTGCAGACATGGAAAAGCTAATTGCTACTAAGCTAAACAAAGTTTTAATTGTGAATTTGCATTTTATGTGCTTCGATGAAAGAGCAATAAATCTCATTTAGTTGGGTTGTAATATGTTGACTTGTATGACAAAACTAAATTTCCCATAATTCTGCGTGGCAGTATAAAAGGCTTTTCACAACAACATGAATGTTCAGCATGAAAATTTGGTCTGATTTTTGCATGTGATTGACTGAATGAATGCTTGCTTGCAATCAATTGTAAAAAAAAAAAAAAAAAAAGGGGGGGG
>RJVU01053127.1:11279722-11325333 GCA_003731715.1 Anabarilius grahami | reverse complement strand
CTCCCAGCGTGGTTCGTAGCGAGCAGAGGAGCGCGAACGCGTGGAGACTCAGCGCGTGCATCACCACCACCGTCATCGTCGTCTCTCCAAAAACAAAATAACGCTTATCCAAGTTGCACTATATTCCCAGCCAGTGAAAAAATAGCTCCAAAAAGCCAGTTCGGGTCCGGTTCGGGATCGGGTCCAGCAGCTCTTCGGCTAGTCTGTCCAGTGATGAATCGAATGAGACACTCCCCCCATAGTTCCTCTTAAAGACATTCGTTAGGCTCTTCCCACGAGACTCTACGTACACTAAGTTTTTTTGCGGGTTTGCCTTGATGTCTTCAGATCTGAGTCATATTCCGAACTGTACATGTCCAGCTGAAGTCAAGAAGACAGTGAGGTCAGAGTGAGACTTGGTGCGTTTTGAAGCGCAGACACAGCGTGGAGAGGTTGTGCGCTGTAAGCCGAATGATACGATCTGTGGAAAGCAGTTGAGTTTTGAGAGAGAGAGAGAGAGAGAGAGAGAGAGGAAGAGAGAGAGAGAGAGGAAGAGAGAGAGAGAGAGAGAGAGGTGGGCTGTAGAGCAGATTTCAGCACCACATAAATGGACAGCGCTCGCTGACGCGCTCCAGTTCTACAAACGACGCGTTCTATCATATTTCACGTTTAAACGCTTATAACGTCTGTTTTTTTCGCCGAATGCGTCTCAAATATTTGGGCTATATAATACTCTCATATTTGTCTGCTACAAATTAAAAGAGTTTACAAATTAAAAATCTACATCTGATCCTTAAACTTTGTAAAATAGTATCAAGTAGAAAGAATGCTGAATAACCTACTCCCGATGATTGCTTTTCCTCTTTGGAGACATAAAAATACGCACAAATGTCAATAGCTAAATATAGCATTATAAAGAATGCGGACAGATTTATTTGGTCTTTAATGACTTTTGGAAATTTGGTTTAAAACACTGTTTGTCTTCTAAGACTCTTTGTGGGATTGGTGTTCTTTTTTTCCCTTTAAGATCAATCTGAGACTTGAGTAAAGGTCTGAATTTGCTCTGCTTTTAAACTCAACTGTCTAGGCGAAACAATCGTGATATACACGCTTTCCAGTGACCAAATAGTCTGCTCACTGTAAACCTAAAAATCAAGTCTAAAGTCCCATTTACACCAAGAATGATAACTATAACGATGACAAGAGTCCACACCAGCGGACGATATCGTTCTGGTTCTGTCGTCTGCCGCTTTAAACGCTGATTGGCAGTCAAGTTCATCATCAGCTGAAAAAAAAGAAAAGAAAAAAAAAAAACGTTCTGAAAGTGATTCCAATATCGTTTCTCTGAGTTGTTATCAGTTGTGGTGTGGACACATGCTTTCTTTTATATTTAGAACGATTTTTAGAACTGTATCTTTATAGTTTTCATTACAGTTTTCGTCCTTGGTGTGAACGGGCCTTAAAAAGAATTTGTTTACTACACTCTTAAAAATGAAGGTTCTTTATTGGCATTTATGGTGTCATGTATAACCTTTAACATCCATGGAAACTTTGCATTGGACAAAAAGTTCTTTATAGTAGAAAAAGGTTCTTCCGATTATTAAAATGTTAATAATAGTTCTAAAAATAGTTCTTTTAAGAACTGTTCACAGAAAGGTTCTCTGGGGAACCAAAAATGGCATCACTATTTTCATTTTTAAGAGTGTAATATTAAAGCTTGAACAAACCCAAGGCTTTCTACCTGTATATCTGAAGAAAAAAAATGTTGTCTGAAAACTCTCAAAGATTAATATCATTATAAAGTCCATTTTCTCCAGAATGCTAATGTGATGCATTCCCTTTGAGATTGGATAACTGAGGTAATTATTCTCTCTATTATCTAAAACACAAAGATGCTTGGTGATCCATCATGATACACTATGGAGAAAATCAAGTTGAAGACATCATAATGTGACTGTTTTATGAACCCAGTGCAGCTGAGCACAAAGAAAGCTCAAGTTATATGCAAAAAATATATACGCATTAGTGTTAATGCATTTTGCAGATGCGATGTTAATCTCTCAGCAGGTTAAAGGGCACAATGGCATGTGTTTGAGAGTGGATTATAGGAATCCAGACTACAGGGATTAGAGAATTAATCCCAGAGGTCATTTGGACAGAGAACGATATTGTCCTCTATTCAAAAAGCAAAGATCCTCTTTGGTACAGTCTGCACACAGAGATGGTGGTCAACCATGGCACATTGTGTATCTACATCTTTTTCTATGTTTTTGTTCACAGATTAGCTTCTAACATCTCTTTCCAGATATTTCGAATGTTGCCACAATGGAATTGCAGTAATTTTGTCATTGAGAATTTTATAGATAAGTGCAGTGCAGCTATTTGAACATGTTTATAGAAAGATTATTGTATTCATGCATACATACAACTGATGATTAATTCATATTTCATGTGTTCAGAAACATTAACAGTATTCTCTACAAAACAGCCTAGAAGAATACTAAGCTTTTATGGACAATATTGAAAGGATATATGTTAATAATAAATTCAGACTGAGATTTAAATGTATAAATATATCAAATGAGAAATAGATAAATTATTTTTAAATATGACATGACATACATATATACAGTAGCAGACATAGGCAGGTGGAGCTGGGGGAGGTGGAGGGTTTTAGAGAAATATGATAGCATGTTGCAGGATCAGTTTACATTAAACAATAAACTATATATGTTAGGGGTGTAACGGTACACAGAAGTCAGGGTTTGGTATGTACCTCGGTTTTGGGGTCACGGTTCTATACAAGTAATCCCCAGTGCTAGGTTTCTTTTCATTTATTTTGAACAGACAGTAGTGCAAATTATAGTTTATTCCACCTAGTGGCATTTAGTCCCCCCTGAGGTAGTTGGTAGAGTACAGCCTTGTTTAGTGTCAGTAAAGGGTTAGTTCACCCAAAAATGAAAATTATCCCATCATTTCCTCATCCTCAAGCCATCCTAAGTGTATATGACTTTCTTTTTTCAGCCAAACACAATCAGAGTTAAATTAAAAAAATATCCTGGCTCTTCCAAGCTTTAAAAAAAAGGATGAAAAGTAACTGAGATTTTGAAGCCCAAAAAAGCTCATCCATCCATCATAAAAAGTAATCCATACGGCTCCAGGGGGTTAATAAAGGCCTTCTTAAGCGAACTGATGTGTTTTTGTAAGAAAAATATCCATATTTATAACTTTATAAACTAGAATCACTGGCTTCCGTATGCGAGTCGAGCACCCGACATATAACGTTTTGATGAACGTCAACGCTCGGAGGATAGAGCAAAACAAAACACCGGTCACGAATTAGAAGTCTGCAATAAGAATTTTTTAAAGAGAAATGTCAGAGGAGCTTAAGTTTGTTGCCCAGACCTATTTGTTTGAACCACGGGAGGCATCTACTCTCACCTAAACTTACGCTACGCCTACGTCCTACATCCTTACATCATACGCCAGAACTTGACTCTCTCATGAACACGCGGATGGACATTACCAGAAGCTAGTGATTACAGTTTATAAAATTATAATTATGGATATTTTTCTCACAAAAACACATCACTTCGCCTCAGAACGCCTTTCTGATTTGTGTAAGCATGTTGTGTTGGGTGCACAATGTCCACGACACAAATCGACACAATGACAAATGATTTTGTCTCATTATAACATGGAAACAACTTAAAATTCGCCGTCATTTATGGTCATACAGATAAGAGTAAGACTTCAATCAAAACTATTTTTATAAACATGATGCTGCTTTCTGCCGTCCAGGTTTCCTTTCCATCTCTTCTTCTTCTGCTCTTTTTCCTGTTGTGGCAGTTAGCAAACAACGTTGCATTACTGTGTGCGCCCCCTTCTGGACTGGAGTGTGGATCACCTGTGACTGATTGTATTCATCGTCTGACTGTGACGTCCGTACTGTGACTGTTCAGAACGAATACATGTTACGCCCCTAATAAATGTATATTTTAGCATTTGCCTTCAAGGTACATTCCCCTATTTTTTATTTTTCCAAAAATATATAAATAAAAAAAAAAAGGTTATTTCAGCCATTTTATTTCAATAAAGTCAAATAGAAAACATATATTTCATAAAGTGATAACAATTTTTTTTGTTAAGTAATTTAGGTTTAAGACGGTTTTCTATGCCACATAATTCCAAAGTACATCTATGATTTTACGACCTACCTTCAGGAGTTCTCTTTCTCAGTCTCCTCATTGGGAATTCTTGGTCTGCTCTCGCTGGAGATCCATTTCCTGTCTCATCGTTTTTAACGTCCCAGCATGCTGTGCTCTGATCATATTATTAGACTTACAGATTAGCAGCTTTTAATTTACTCTCACCGCTCTCTCTTCCTGTCGGCTCCTCACGTCTCATGTCTTCCATCCGCGGTCAAGGTTCTCGCCTTCCACCTGCGGTTGAGAGCGTTTGGATTTCATTTGGTTAACCTCACTTTAATAAGCTGGGTAATGATAGACTGGATGGGTGTCAGCAGTTGCATGAGGGTGAGATAAGAATGGTGTTGGGTAAGTGATTTCAGAACTGCATCTTGCTAAGATACAAGCTACTCATGGTTTAAAGAAGTTAGTCTACAGTCAAAA
This sequence comes from Anabarilius grahami, assembly GCA_003731715.1. NCBI lineage: Eukaryota > Metazoa > Chordata > Actinopteri > Cypriniformes > Xenocyprididae > Anabarilius > Anabarilius grahami. Next base: position 11,320,723 of record RJVU01053127.1, on the reverse strand, counting down.
AGCTGCTACAGTAACTTTAAAAAAATTTGTAATTCATATACAGTAACTGAAAACATAGTCTTATAGTATAACATAGTCTTTGATATTTTACACCTTAAAAAAAGACAATGTTGGGCTGGTTATCAATGAATACATTTTTTTCTGAATGAATCTGACTTAAAGGATTAGTTCACTTTCAAATAAAATTTTCCTGATAATTTACTCACCCTCATGTCATCCAATATGTTCATGTCTTTCTTTCTTCAGTCGAAAAGAAATTAAGGTTTTTGATTCAAACTTTCCAGGATTATTCTCCTTATAGTGGACTTCAATGGCCTCCAGATGGTTGAAGGTCAAAATTACAGTTTCACGAAACGATCGGTCATTTAAAAAAAAAAAATACAACTGTTTATGCTTTATAAACAAATGATCGCCGTGCACGTGCTTCCGCTTTCCGTATTCTTCAAAAAGCTTACGCTGTATGTCCTACAACTTCCCTATTCTACTTACGGAAAAAAACGGAACTGGCGCTGTGTTCGTTCCGTAAATTGAATAGGGAAGGCGTAGGACATACAGCGTAAGCTTTTTGAAAAATACGGAAAGCGGAAGCACGTGCACGGCAATCATTTGTGTTTATAAAGCATATACAGTTGTATTTTTTTTTCTAAAATGACAGATCGTTTCGCTAGATAAGACCCTTATTCCTCGTCTGGTATCGTTTAAAGCCCTTTGAAGCCGCACTGAAACTGTAATTTTGGCCTTCAACCGTTTGGAGGCCACTGAAGTCCACTATAAGGAGAATAATCCTGAAATGTTTTCATCAAAAACCTTAATTTCTTTTCGACTGACGAAAGAAAGACATGAACATCTTGGATGACTTGGGGGTGAGTAAATTATCAGGGAAATTGTATTTGAAAGTGGACTAATCCTTTAAACACTACCTGTATGATTGAGGATTATACCAATTCACAGAATAAAGTAATTAAAGCAGAGAATGAAGTGTTTAGGATGAAGTAATTCGCTAAAATGAATCAAACATTTGAACAGACATATGAACAAGGGGACTGTTTAGGATAAACCAATACAATAGAATGAAGCAGAGAATGAAGGATTTAGGATGAAGTGATTTACTAAAATGAATCAGAGATTTGAACAAGAGGATAGTTTAAAATGAACCAATTCAATAGAATCAGACACTGAAAAAGCATTTGGCTGTGCTACACTGCTACTTGTTGTCAAATTCAGCTTATCTCTTATATAAAAGCTATATATAACTATTTTGAACACAGCTGATCTATTGTCGTACTACTGAATAATGTGTCGCTACTTTAGTTAGGAACTCCTCAATGCTAGATGAGAAACATGCTAAGAAGGAGAGAAAGTGAGACTTTCTCCGAAAAGGACACCGTGTTCATCTCCAGGAGCAAAGCTTTGGGAAGAAAGAGTGAGCGAGAAAAAAAAAGATAAAAGACGGGAAGAGAAAGAAACGAGAGAAACAGACCAAAGAGATGGGGTAAAAAAAGCACCTTCAGTTCCAGCAAAGGTGAAGCCACACACAGACAAAAGAGTAGAGCAAGATCAACCATTAATAAATAATGACATTATTTATTAATTACATATTGTGGATGATGTTTCCTCTTTTTATGTTCTTCATTTTTTCCCTATATTTCAGTCTTTGTCCTTTTGTGTGTGTGTGGTTATGAACTCTCTCTGTTCTTGGTTTTCCTCTGTCATTAAAAATTAAGAGGTTCAATATACATGTCCAGGATTTCATTATCGTTGAACTTGATGAAGGTTCATGCATCGATTTTAATACACTGGACGTTTGTCTCCTGTATATCTTATATCTAAAAAGTGACTAGTTACAACAATGAAAACAAATAGTCACTGGAAGTCATCAGAGACTCAGAAACACTTTTTTTTTACAGCTGATAAAGGTCTTGTCTTCCTGACTCATTCTTATCTCAAACACCCAAAAAGCACCTCGGCTGCTCTGCAGAATCTTCAAGAGTTACTACCCTTTTAAAGTGTTTGTCTTTCATTTAAATTACTTGCTCCACTTCTGACTTTCCTGTTTGGTTGACGTCAAAGTCATTGTTTTAGCTACTAGGTAACGCAACTTTTCTATGATCTTGTGAAAAGTTCAATGCTGGGTAAGGCTAATAAAAATAGTAGTAGGTTAGAAAAAGCAGCATTACCTTTGGAATATGTCAAGATGCTCTCAAGGGTGAGCTTGATTTTTCAGGCTTAACATCTTGGTCGAAAAGCCTCCACAATCCACTGCAAACTCACATTTAGGTATAGTCCCATTCTGGTATGAAACTCCCTCTTTTCACCAATGAATGCATGAGGAATAAAAGCCAGTTCTTGCACATTGAGAACCCTTTTGTCAAGGTCAGTTCTTCAGATCAAACCATTCTTAAATGTAAATGTTCTTCAGATCAGCATATTGGTTTCAGGCACCAGTACAAACAGTACACTCTTACAAACAAAGGTTCTTTATTGGCATCTATGGTTCCATTAAGATGGAAATTATTGTTCTATGGCAGGGGTGTCCAAACTCGGCCCTGGAGGGCCACCATCCTGCGGAGTTTAACTCCAACTTGCCTCAACACACCTGCCTGAAAGTTTCTAATATGCCTAATTAGACCTTGATTAGCTGGTTCAGGTGTTTAACTGGGGTTGGAGATAAACACTGCAGGACAGTGGCCAGCCAGGACCGAGTTTGGACACCCCTGTTCTATGGCCCACCTAAGCCCCTTTTAGAACCTTTATTTTTCACAACAAGGTACAAATTCACTTTTTCTAGAAACTTCTCTGTTTATCTTTGGTGAAACAACCTTCAAGAAACAGCAAGAAAATATTTCCTTTTACAGCTTTAGATTGAGTACCACTCTAGCTTACACCTGAAACTTTTGTATTTGGAACACCGTTGACTCCTACGATAAATTTATTGCGCTGTTCATCATTTGTAGGTTGGTTGGATAAGAGCATCTGCTAAACTTTATGTAGTCATTTTTTTAGCCTCTTATTGGCAACATCAAAGAATCAAAGTAAACATCGTCAACCGAATTCACCCACTTCAAAGTATAGGAGCTGGAACTGTTCTTCAACTCTGAAACCTGATAGACTCTCCTCATTCATCTGTATAGTCCAGCAGCAGATGGGTATTGACAGCTGGCTGACATCCAGTCAGAGAGAGCAGTGTGTGTTCACTCTCCTGGTGATTTCTGTCTGTCTGCATACATGGGTTCTTTACATCCATGCGGAAGTGTATTGGACTTTAATTGTGTCTTCTGTTTGCTCTGGATAAGCGGCACAATACCAGCTTTGAGAGCAACTGCAAAACGACAAAAGCAACTCTTCAAACTAGTGGTTTACATTTTTGGAAGATGGTGGTGATTGCTGGAGCAAAATTCACTACTGAAGGCTGTGCTGTGATGTTTGGAACAAATATGGGGCCACAAATGTGTGCATATTGTACTATATTTAATAACAGCTTTGAATAAGCCTAATTAGATGTTAGAGCCAGAACAATCCATACTACATTTTAATGCTAGAAATATTATAGCTCAGTGTTGTATTTATTTTCTATATCTAAACTTAATTTAAATTTACACAAATCAACATGCAATCTTTTGACATTTCAAGCCCTAGAGTTCTAGTCCCAGGAAACCCAAAGTCCAGAGTTTACTGTAGGGAAATCAGGGCTGTGCTGAAAATGGCAAGGAACCAAGGCGGAGGAACCGTCCTATCCGTCATGGATCATTGGCTTCTACAGAGAGCTCTGTGTGGGGGATTGAAATCATCAGTACACTAATAGAGTGAACTTACCCAATGGGGTTTATGGGAGCCCATCAGACCAATGCTTATAGAGTGCATTAGTTCCCGCCCACTTTTTCAGTGGCGCTGATTTCAGAAATATTTTTTTTCCCCATTCATTTCTCCCAGAAGGATTTCAAAAAAGTATTTGTTAAAGTAGTATATGCCATGAACCAAGCCAACCAGCTATAAGGTGAATCATAGCAAGGACTTAAAAACAGAAGAAAAACAAAAATAAATCTGTTCACTCCAAACAGAATCAGTATTTTAATGTTTCCGTTCTTCATTCCTTTTTTAACAGTACAGTTCGGTTTGTTTAGAAAGAGTAAAGGCTAATGTTTTATGTATTTGAGGAGCCGAGAAGTGTTTCAGTCTGGTATTTGCCCTCTAATCATAGCCAATGCAGCTTTTGTACACAAGATTTTGGCCAAATGTATTAAACGACGAGAAAAACTGCCAAATTAAAATATTAAACAGAACAATAAAATAACGTTATTATCCAGTTAATGGTAATTTCAAATAAGTGTTTCTGTTCAGAATGATTAAACTTGATTTCGTTTTTGTTTGAGTTCCTGTTAAAAAAAATTGTTTTCGTTCCTTGAACTGGTTTGGAGCCCTGATCATAACATTACAAACTTTAATTTGAAGCAAAAAAGTATTCAAAAGTCAGACAAAGGTACAAAGACTGTTTACTTAATGACTTTAGTGAGGGAAAGAACTACAGTGCTCAAAAAAATTAAAGGAACACTTTGAAAAAACATCAGATCTCAATGGGGAAAAATATCATACTGATATCTGTACTGATATGGACTGGGTAATGTGTTAGGAACGAAAGGATGCCACATCGTTTGATGGAAATAGAGGACTGAATTCAAAGACACCCTGAAAATCAAAGTGAAAAAATGATGCAGCAGGCTAGTCCATTTTGCTGAAATTTCATTGCAGCATCTCAAAATGGTATTCAGTAGTTTGTATGGCCCCCACATGCTTGTATGCATGCCTGACAACATCAGGCATGCTCCTAATTGGACAACAGATGGTGTCCTGGGGTATTTCCTCCCAGGTCGAGACCAGGGCATCACTGAGCTCCTATACAGTCTGAGGTGCAACCTGGTGGTGTCGGATGGACCGAAACACAATGTCCCGGAGGTGTTCTATTGGATTTAGGTCAGGCAAGCGTGGGGGCCATTCAATGGTATCAATTCCTTCATCCTCCAGGAACTGCCTGCATACTCTCGCCACATGAGGCCGGGCATTGTCGTGCACCAGGAGGAACCCAGGATCCACTGCACCAGCGTAGGGTCTGACAATGGGTCCAAGGATTCCATCCCGATAACTAATGACAGTCAGGGTGCGATTGTCTAGCATGTAGAGGTCTGTGCGTCCCTCCATGGATATGCCTCCTCAGACCATCACTGACCCACCACCAAACCGGTCATGCTGAACGATGTTACAGGCAGCATAACGTTCTCCACGGCCTCTCCAGACCCTTTCACATCTGTCACATGTGCTCAGGGTGAACCTGCTCTCATCTGTAAAAAGCACACGGCACCAGTGGCGGACTTGCCAATTCTGGGGTTCAATGACAAATGCCAATCGAGCTCCACGGTGCCGGGCAGTGAGCACAGGGCCCACTAGAGGACGTCGGGCCCTCAGGCCACCCTCATGAAGTCTGTTTCTGATTGTTTGGTCAGAGACATTCACACCAGTGGCCTGCTGGAGGTCATTTTGTAGGGCTCTGGCAGTGCTCATCCTGTTCCTTCTTGCACAAAGGAGCAGATACCGGTCCTGCTGATGGGTTAAGGACCTTCTACGGCCCTGTCCAGCTCTCCTAGAGTAACTGCCTGTCACCTGGAATCTCCTCCATGCTCTTGAGACTGTGCTGGGAGAAACAGCAAACCTTCTGGCAATGGCACGTATTGATGTGTCATCCTGGAGGAGTTGGACTGCCTGTGCAACCTCTGTAGGGTCCAGGTATCGCCTCATACTACCAGTAGTGACACTGACCCTAGCCAAATGCAAAACTAGTGAAAAACAGTCAGAAAAGATGAGTAGGGAAAAAATATCAGTGGCCTCCACCTGTAAAACCATTCCTGTTTTGGGGGTCGTCTCAATATTGCCCATCTAGTGCACCTGTTGTTAATTTCAATAACACCAAAGCAGCTGAAACTGATTAACAACCCCCTCTGCTAATTAACTGACCAGATCATTATCCCAGGAGTTTAACTGACTTGATACTATTCTCTGATTAAAAAGTGTTCATTTAATTTTTTTGAGCTGTGTATATAAAATTATGTTTCTCCAATTTGTTGTTGAACTATAATCATCAACACAGTGGCTGTCATAAATTGTTTTCATGATGGATTCATTTAAACATACATTAAATAATTGAGACATCACTAACAGGTTAAGTAAAATAATTAATATATAGGCTAATATAGTGCATATATTTAGCGAAAGAGTAATTTCTCTAGTGAACTAACAAGCTGTGGACATTGAATGACTTTACTGAGGTAATGCTATGTGACATTGTTTACAAGCTGTACTCACCTGTGACTGACTGCGTTCGTCTGACTGTATGCAGTGATGACGTCCATACCGTGACGATTTGGGTCGAATACATCATTTGCTGTGCTTCATGGGAGTGGGCGGAGCTAAAGAGATATCTTGGCACATTTTGCTTGTTTCGACTCTCTGATTGGTGGACTGTTCTGTACAGAATCATGGGTAATGTCATTTTTTTTTTACCATGAATTCTGCTGTTAAACAATTATTTTAAAACTAAGTTGAAATAATGTGGGCTTACTGCTTTAAGAGAAGCAAATATAATATAAATTAAATTCTATAAATTAACAACCTCGTAGCTCACTGTAAGGCTGTCTTTAAAGATTTAGAAGTTATCGTTAAAAATAAATTTTTTACTTCTGGAACCCGACTGTTACACTCTATAAGGCATGTACGCAAATTTCACAATGACACTGGCATCACTTGCCATCAAATGTTTTGAAAGGGCACTTCAGGTCGCATGGAAGAATCCCTCCTGCACGCCTGTGCTGGAAAATAGCTGGCTAGGTGAGGGAACATCTGTTTTCAATGGATTCTGTCCCACCTCGCTGGGAAGCCAGATGGAAAGAAAGGGAGATAAAAAGGGAAGGAGAGGATGTGTTGAAAAAGGCATCTATAGAGAGAAAAGGCATTCAGAAAAGTGACTAATTACGCTACTGATGTCTGAATTCAGACTGTGAAAGTGAATTACACATCTAACAGGCTGTGACTCTAGAGAACCGGTGTTTGGCTCCTTTGATTGCTCAAGGTATTACAAATATTTCACAGGTTTTATTTCCCCTGAAAGAAGAGCCGGACGTGCTTCCCATAGATCTAAATTCACTTAATCTCGTTAAGCAAGATGCAATACAGTTCGGCTGACAAAGCACTTCAGCCTTAATGGAGATTCTCCTCAGCCTGAAGACCGTTGGCTTGTGTTTCCGAGAAATCGACACTCATTATCTGAATCTGGTTATGGTGCGACAGCCTGACATTCCAGTATCGCGGTTTTGTGGGGTAAATTTACGGAACTCTCCGCCCGTTCCCGAAGAAACGCCATTAACCTCCTACATTAGCTAACCCTGAGCATATGCTGGAATTTATTAACTTTTACGACCAATGATTACGACGATAATTTCCATTATAAAGCCATTATGAGGCGCTTCAGTAAATGCCTGAGATTTGTCACATAATGGAGGAATTACCCAACAGTTCAGTCATATTGAATAGCTGAGGGCCTTTGTATGGTTAACATCATTTCAAAACGAAATACAGAGAGTGTCTGAAGAAGGTGACCAGGTCAGCAATGAGATGATTTTTTTTTTTGCATTGGGTGAAGCTGAATGGTCCATTTCTCCATTTAACTACAGCATGTTCATGTACATCAGCTATTAAAACATGAATGTGCAGATAAAACGAAATAAACAGAGAATTATGTTCAGCTCATACCATTTGGATTGTCCTTTATCCCCTAGAAAAGAAAAAAAAATCACACGAGAGCTCTTTAATATTTCATTTTATTCTCGTAGACTGCAATGCAAAATCATTAGAGAGCAAATGGAAATTTCTGGTTATGTTTCCTTCTACTCAGATTGCTCACCTGAACAGATTCCATTAATGTCAAATGTACCTCCTCAGAAGATTCAGAAGAGATCTAAATAATGTCTCAAACTGCTCAGGATATTTCTGCAATCAAAAATCAAATATTTCAGTACTCAACTTCTACAGTTATCCACAACTATAGGAAAGGAAATCATAAATGGAAATCTTTACTAATTTAATAATTTCTCTTCGAAAGCAATGAGATTAAACTGCATAAGTCTTACGCATCTGAGATGCAACAATGGAGCCGTGAACTTCACATACTTTTGAAAATCCAGTGTTTAGTTGATCCTGGAAAGCTCTCATTGTCACAGTTGTAAACATGACAGCGTTCTTTCCATGAGGGGGTTTTGCGTCATGGCATTTATTTCCAGGGGAACCGTTAAAGAACGCAACAAACACGTCTCCCAGACATCCTGTAGAATTCAACCAACCAGATGACGACTTCGAAAATCCTGAAGTGTTTCCAGTTAAGTGAGCCATATGCATCAGACGTTCAGCCAACGGTCCGTGGGCGTGCCTCAATTGTTAGTCTCATGCTGAGACTAACAATTGTCTAATGTGTTTTCATTTATCCAAGTAATATCACATAGTTTTTGAATCTCAATCTAAAAAGTCAGATCTCAATATGAACTCTTAAATTATTTCAAAACCAAATGATTATAATAATAGTTTCTCCTTCACATCCATGAGATAAAATATATGGCAAATTATGAAATAATTCACCCTTTTTCCAAACAATAAAACCCCCTAATAATCTTATAGTTTTTGAAGAAGTCTCAATATGTCTCAGATATGTCTCAAACAGTGCCAAGTTAGCAAAGTCTAAAAACAAATTTTCAGTTTGCCATGCTACTCTTTGCAATACCTTCTGTTCTATTTTAACATTCATCATAAGACTACAGGTGTCAGAGTTACTTTCCTCTGGAGATCTAGGTCCGTCAAAATGGAAAGGCAGGAAATGTACGGTTCTTTATATCAGCTTCCTCTAATACGTTGTCTGCTTCTTTTTAATTTCCCCTCTTGTTAAATTGAAAGAGGCTTTTTTTTCCCTGTCTCTGCAGCTGTCACCATGGCATTTATGTCTATGTTGGACTTCAATAGGTCGAAGCCCTGTTTATCAGACGCTTCTTTTCCTAAAAGAGTTTCAGACTCACCACCACTCATGTGTCGTCCGCCCAAGGGAAGCTCAGGCAGTTTGTCAATAGGCCCATTATGCGACCTGTCAAGGAATATGACAAGAGCCCATGGCTCTCTCAGTTACTGTCTGGGTATTGAGAACCTCACAAGAAAATGCCACACGTTCCTACAAGAATTAAACCTTGTAGCGGTGAGCTATTTTTCTTATTATGATAGCAAAAAGAGAGATACAGTATCTCTTCAGAACAACCTCACTGGAGGTGCCTTGGAGTGCTATTTCAACAAGGTTTTCCTGTGCTTTGCCATAATGTCTCTAAAAAGGGCTACATTTTTAAGATTGTTTCAGATAATTTCTTAAAGCCTTGGTTATTTCCAAACAGTATTCGGCTTCGGGCACATCACAGTATATTAGCATGTAAAAACTCAAATGTGACAATTAAACAGCAATTTAACAAACTAATGTACATGCATACCCTTGTGAAAAAGAAGTACAGATGTATCAGCCAATTGGTATTGGCCGATAAAAGCAATTATTTTCACTATCAGAAGATTGTTTAAAAACAGCTGATGATCAGGGCCGATTATATCCTGTCAATCAAAAGGGGGTGGAAAAACATGTCAGACTCGAACTCCTACTGTGTCAATTTTCCTAAAGTATACTTAACCACATGAACTTAAAGTATACTTATTTTCGTAAGGATGGTCCAGTACTAAAGACAAATCTCTCTCTTCTTCGGGCCTCCTGGGCTTCCCGGAGTTAGTACAGTTGTGCGGGGAGGACAATGTTGTTCATTAGCTAAACAGGGTCAATGCTGTTTCTTTCCCTCCCACATCCACCAAATCAGCTACACTGCCGGTTCCCCAGCAGCGGCCCACACAGCAGGTGTTTATGGGTAATTGCTGTGTTTGGCGCTTTAGATTGTTTGTGCTGATGGTGGCGGTTCCTTCCCAGGCATGACTATAATTTTAGGATAAACACTTTGCTACTACGCATACATTTTATATGCATACAACAGCAGAGCAGCACTAGTCGGTGAGGATGTGGTCCAAGACGACGGTTTCAAACCACTGTTCCGGTGAAGGTCACAATTTGCAGGGGAAAAAATGTCCAATTAAATGCCTTTTCCTATAAAAATAAATAAATAAATAAATATTGGACCTACCTGAACCCACTTGTTTCATGAATTTTCTCTGAAAGTTTACTCAAAAATCTCCCAAATGTGACCTTCATGAACATAAAAACCCATGACCTTTTGTTTCTCCATTCCGGTCAACTCTTCTGGGCTATTGGAGGGCTTCATCTCATCTAATGACCTCCATCCGAGTGAAATCTACATTTCGTGGACAGCGTATGCCAAAATACTGAGGGTTAGAGTTGCATTAGACCGGCTCTCTGCACAATACTGAACAAATAAAGCATGGATATAAGAGATCTCAAAACCATCCATCCAGCTGTACCTGAATTAGTCTTCCAGCTGGGCCAATCTGGCGAACGTGTGAGAGAGAGGCGAACGCCTGAACGTATTAGTGGAGTTGTAAAGACACCTGGAATGAAACAAAAATAACTGTTCTAGTTCCACCCTGGTATTTTTGATGTATTTTCACTGGATCCACAGGTGGGAACTGTTGCATGTGACAAGTGTGGTATTTTAAATTCTTCTCAGTGCTGCCGTTCCTGTTGCTGCAGCCAGCGGCCTAAAATAAAAAGCACAAGAAAGACTGAATCAGAGAGTAAAAGTTTGAAAATCTCATCTCATTAAGTTGTGTACCAATAAAAGCTATTTGGAGCACCTAAGATCAGATCAAAAAGCATCTTCTTTTGTTGGTTATAGGTTATTCATGTAACATTTTTGTTTCTGCAGATTATTGTACTGGTTGTACTATAAGTACCCCCATTAAAGGGATAGTTCACCCAAAAATGAAAATTCTGTCATCATTTACTTCCCCTCAAGTTGTTCCAAACCTATATACATTTCTTTGGTCTGCTGTACACAAAGAAAGATATTTGGAAGAATGTTTGTAACCAAACAGATCTTGGCCACCATTGACTGCCATAGTATTTTTTTTTTCCTACTATGGTAGTCAATGGTGGGCGAAATCTGCTTGGTTACAAACATGCTTCCAAATATCTTTCTTTGTGTACAGCAGACAAAAGAAATGTATACAGGTTTGGAACAACTTGAGGGGAAGTAAATGATGACAGAATTTTCATTTTTGGGTGAACTATCCCTTTAAGAAAGTAAAATCTATAAATAAATTAAAGGGATAGTTCACTCAAAAATGGAAATTCTGTCATCATTTACTCACCCTCAAATTGTTCCAAACCTGTATGAATTTCTTTCTTCTGCTGAACACAAAAGAAAATATTTTGAAGAATATGGGTAACCAAACAGTTTATGGGCCCCAATGACACTATGGAAAAATACTATGGAAGTCAATGGGGCCAATCATCTGCTTGTTTACAGACATTCTTCAAAATTCAAACATTTATTTTTAGATTTGCTGTAGTGAAAATATACGTGATTACAAAGTTCTGATATACTTTAGGCCAGTGTCACAGAATATTATTTATTACAATTAAATATAATTTACCATTCAGTCCACAGGAAAAGGCACCTTCTTTCCCTGCTCCATTTTTATTTGCGACTCAGAACAGACCATCCATAAATGCCCCACCTGTGAAAGAAGTTTCATTAGATTATTTATTTGTTTGTCTGTTAGAGGAAATGAGAAGAAATGGAACTGACCTTGCCAGCCAAAATGTTTCTCTTAATAGATAAGGCTGGCTGGATATGCTGTCCCTGGGCTATTGTGTTTAATGAAAATGAAGACCCTCTGTACCCCGCAGAGGACTCTGCAGGTGCCAAGCTCTGATCTATTATTCTCAGAAAATGGCACAGAGAGTGAGGCAGACCACCGTTTTTCAGTTGTCATATGAAATTTTCATCTGCTCTCTTCTTGAATTCCGTTTCCTGACGTACAATCATACTTGCATCGCTCTGAATGAAGCATTCCAGCATCAGGCACTTACATTAATCTTCGTCTTGGATTGAATTTCACCAGCACTGATTCATTATCGAAGGTCCCGGTCAGGCCAGAGCCAGGGCTGACATGCCTGCACGAAAGCAGCCCATAATGCTTAGGTTGCAACTGCATCGATCTGAAACAGCCAAGGAAAGATCCACACATACCAGGCCAGTGATTGTGGCTGATAATCAACCCGCAAGAGTGCCGCCCCCAGAAATTGAGAAACTGCAAGACGACCGAACAGTACACAACCACATGGCTGTGGGCGGCACATGAGTTCATGGAGTCAGACATGCTACATTTCGTACTGTATACTGTAAGTATACAAATGCATATGCAAATATGGCTCGTGCACTGGAATTGTGCAATTAACGTACATTATTAGTTGTAAACATATCAACATAACTAAAGTAGCTAAAAGCGTTTGTTTTCACTTTTGTGTAAAAATTAAACATTAGGTTTTTTGTTTGTTTGTTTTTTTTATTGTTAAAAATAGCAGTTTTACTTTTTTGTTGTCTTATTGAAAATAATATAAATTGTTATGCCTGAATCAAATTTTATGCAATGACTTTATGTAAACACTAACATATTTTTTCAGCCGTGTTACCATGGTAGTTATCAGTACATTTTAAAGTACAGATACATTTATTTATTTCACACTTCACAGTTCAAGTAAAACTTAAAATAATGCTAAAAAACTGTCAAATAAATTTTAGTACGAGTGCATAAGCCTCAATTGATTAACTGATGCGTGAGATTAAGCTTGTGCAGCTTGTAGTATAGACATTTCAAAATAAGATTCCCGATGACTTGTCAAAAAGTGGTGGCTTTTTCAGGACCTCGGCGGTTAATTCATCCGCGATGTTGTTTGCCATTTTAAATGCACGAGCCCTTAAATTAGAATAGATCCTGATTGGCTGTCAGTGTTTTACTGTTCAACAGCTGGAAAAAAATCATTCTGAAAGTCTTTATAGTTATTGTTCTTGGTGTGAACGGGCCTTAAAGGGTTAGTTCACTCAAAAATGAAAATTCAGTTATTAATTACTCACCCTCATGTCATTCCAAACCCATAAGACCTTCGTTCATCTTCAGAACACAATTTAAGATATTGTGGATAAAATCCGATGGCTCAGTGAGGCCTGCATTGCCAGCAAGATCATTTCCTTTTTCGATGCCCAGAAAGGTACTGAAAAAGTACTTTAAAACAGCTCATGTGACTGCAGTGGTTCAACCTTAATATTAAAAAGTGATGAGAATACTTTTTGTGTGCCCAAAAAACAAGATAACAAATTTATTCAACAATATCTAGTGATGGGCGATTTCAAAACACTGCTTCATGAACCTTCGAAGCTTTACAAATCTTTTGTTTTGAATCAGTGGTTCGGAGCACCAAAATCATGTGATTTCAGTAAACAAGGCTTTGCTACATCATAAGTGTTTTGAAATTTCAATAGTTCACATGACTTGAGCAGTTTGATACGCACTCCGAACCACTGATTCAAAATAAAAGATTCGTAACGCTTCGAAGCTTCATGTGGCAGTGTTTTGAAATCGCCCATCACTAGATATTGTTGAATAAAGTCGCTTTTTTTTTTGCCGCACTATAAGTATTCTCATCACTTTATAATAGGGTTAAACCACTGTACTCACATGAACTGTTTTAATTATGTTTTTAGTACCTTTCTGGGCATTGAAAAAGGAAATGATCTTCCTGGCAATGCAGGCCTCACTGAGCCATTGGATTTTTCCCACAATATCTTAATTTGTGTTCCGAAGAAAGGTCTTATGGGTGTGGAACGACATGAGGGTGAGTAATAAATGACATTATTTTCATTTTATTGTGAACTAACCCTTTAAGACTTCTATATGTAAATGACCTAACGTCAACAGCATGGTTCACATTTGTCTCACTCTTATTTCAAAAGAGCAAGACAAAATGTACACTTTCCATGATACATAGATAAACAAACAAGCTACCAATGCTGGAAGAAATAAGTAATGGTTTTCTCTGTCAAGATGTTTACGAAATTTTAAGAAAAAGATGGGACAGTATCACCTCAATCCATGTCTGAACTCCACATGCTTTGTTTTCTGTATGAGAGAACAGAGTAATGCGGTTATATGGCTGTTTTCAAACTCATGCAGGATCCGTACAGTCATTTGAAAGAAACACATTACAAAAATGAAGAAAGAGAGTCCCATTATCGCTAAAATGAATATAGAGTCAGCAGAACTTGTGAAATATTTGTTTTTCTTCTCTATATCTGTTCTTTGTCTACATTATTCTGCAACATCTCACTGGAAATCTCAGTGCAGTTCAGAAGTGTGCTTCATAAACGAAACCTCGACAGCTGCAGCATCTTCCTCTGTGATAGAGCCAATATTTGTTCTGAGACGTTTCTGCATGTCTCTGGGCTGTGCGTGAAGATATCCAGGAATAATGGCTGAGGAATGTTTCCCTCTCTTAGGACTGACCTGAATTTTATTACAAAACCTTGCTGCAAAGAACCTGATGATGAACATCCAATAGGGCAGCACAATTAGCTCTTTCCCCGCCATTTATGACACAATGCTCCCTCGCCATTGACAGAATTTTCCATCATTTATGACACAGCGCTCTGATGGAATTAAAGTTTAAATTTGTTCAGTAAATAAGAATCAATAAATGTACATCAAATTAAATCATTTAGACTGAAAAACTACAAAGCATTAAATAATGTTATTATTTAAATATACATATAAGAAACAAAAATTTGTGTGGGGGGGTTCTGGCACATAACAGCCAGTATGTGGTGGCAAATGACCGTCTAATGAGTGTGTCATTGATTCATTCTATAAAATGATTTGTTCAAACAGCTGATTCATTCAAGAATGAGGCAGTTGTTTATGAATGGGCCATTGAATCTTTGACTCAACCGATTCTTTCAAAATGCTGAATCATTCAGTAATGCAACACTGAGTGTTAATTGCTGTGAGACATGATATGGTTCTGATGTGATCTTTGTTTGGAACTATATTTTTGCTGCTGAAATAGAACAAAAACAGTCAATATTGCTCCTAAAACGTAAATGACTTAATTTTAACTACTGTTTATTGATGTTTTGTATGATATCATTCAGTGTCACATTTTCAATCGCGATTTCACTGTATCATATGTTATAAATAAACAAAACTCCATATTTTGAATTTTTTCAGCATTATTTTAATTCAGTTTCTTTGTGTGTGCTGCTCTCATTCTCTTTCACTTGCCCCTTCAAATAAATCCACTTGTCCCGACAAGCATTAATGCAGAGTCCTGGTAAACCTAAGTGCCGGGGCTCAGCCCTTGACGGCCCTGGCCCAATTTCAACCCTGTTTATGACACAACGCTTCCACATCATTGATGGAATTTTCCATAATTTATAACCACACTTCCCCACCATTGATTGAATATTCTATCATTTGTGACACAACATTTCCATGCCATTGATGGAATTTTCCATAATTTCTAACAACATTTCCCCGCCATTGATGGCATTTTCCGTCATTTAAGACACAATGCTTCCCCGCCATTGATGGAATTTTCCGTCATTTAAGACACAACGCTTCCCCGCCATTGATGGAATTTTCCTAAAGATTCTTGTTCTTAAGATTATCTTAAAAAGTACTAAAGAAGAATTTTTTGTATATTAAGTACAAAATTAGTACGTGAAAATAGAGCACATTCAGTACATTATAGAAATGTAGTGTTTTTTTACCTGGGTTTACCCACCATTGATGGAATTTTCCATCATTTATGACACAAAGCTTCCATTCCATTGATGGATTTTTTCCATCACTTATGACAACATTTCCCTGCCATTGATGGAATTTTTCCATCACTTATGACAACACTTCCCTGCCATTGAAGGCATTTTCCGTCATTTAAGACACAACCCTTTCCGGCCATTGACGGAATTTTCCCTCATTTATGACACAACGCTTCCCAGCCTTTGACGGAATTTTCCCTCATTTACGACACAATGCTTCCCCACCGTAAAGAGACCGTAAAACTAATCCATAAAACTAATCCATATGAATTGAGTGGTTTAGTCCAAATTTTCTGAAGAGACTCCATCGCTTAATATCATGCACAGATTTAATTTAGGCTTTTATTCACATTTAAACAGTCTATAGCGACCCTAAAACAGAATAAAAGTGTGTGCGTGTATGTGAAGACAGAACTGATCTTATATTGCAATAGAGCAGCAAATATTTTTTTCCACAAACTAGCCAGATTCCAACAGAAGAACAAACTGTACGGTTTGTTTGGGGACTGTGCTTTTTGAAGAGGGCATAAATCTCTTTTGAAGGTCTTTTTCAAGTAGATAATGCTATAATGCAATATCCTCACACTTTCTCTCACACACACAAACATTATTCTCATACATTTTCACTGTGAAGTTCCCAAGCACTAGAAATTCTGAAATTTATGAGGGCCACACACTTAATCAGCAGAATTATACACATACTGATAATATTGTGTGATAAATCACATTTCCTGAAGAACATGTGAGTGCACTGCCCTGTGGAAAACTCACCACCATGATGTGTTGTGTCTGAAATAGAATTGCATACAAAGTACAAGCTTTAAATATATTGGCTAGACAAAGCTTTGTTTAAAGTTTCTGCCCTACCCTGGAAATTCTGGGTGGTTATAATAAGAGTCTCTATGATATTCAGTCTCTGTTAATGTATTTCTATGGGATTTCTGTGTCTGTAGTGAATGTTAGATTTTGTTTTATTATAATCTTGATCTTAAATTACTTCAAAATTGTTTTACAGCAAGCTTCAGTTGGTAGGAGGTTCTCAAAAACAACTGCCGTTCTCACTCAAATCTAAAGCTAAAGAGAAAAATCATGGTTCAGATTTAGGATCACGTCTGGGAGTTTATCTACAGTGAATACAGATTTGACAACTGACACGTCTAACAGGAGTTTCAAAATGCTGAGCACACAAGAGTTTATCATCTTATGCCATGTAAGCGCAGAATAACTGCCCAAATTATCCCCATGTTATTCATTTACACAACATGAACTGCACTGCGATGGCCTCCTGGCTAGGTTCTGCATATTTAAAGGATGAATTTGAATTTTAGTCATCTTTTCATTTTTTTCCTGTACTGTTTTGCCGAGGGGTACAGATGGCCTCCGCTATACCTCCTGCTAGGTGCATAATGTAGCTTATTTTGTGTTTTTGCACCACTGTGATGCTAAAATAAACAATGGATGAAAAAAAGTGCATAATTAGTTTTGTTTACACCATCTAATCGATGCGGCTTGAACTCCCAAGATCCATGGAGACTCGTCAGTCTGCCTCAAATTGACGAATCTGTCCTGTTTACTGATTAATTGAGATCCTTCGATTAGATGTCTACTCTTCTTTGGACTGAGAACAGATTTGATACTTGATTTAAGCATGATGTTTTGTATTATTGTTGACACAGATGTGGCGTTAAAGAAATATTTAATGTAAAAATTTAAATGCTGTCAACATTTCCACACCTTCATTTCCTACCAAAACTATATTAGTTTCTTTCATACGTGGAAAACAAAAGAAGAGGGTTTGATGAGTTCCCTTTCATGGGAACTGTAGACGCTACGTCATATGACGTTATGGGAACCCTCTGCGTGATTGCGTCGTGAAGCACTCTTGTATCTAACCAATAATTTGATGAGACGTCAGAGGCGGGTGACGTCACGGACCAGGCTCTGTGTTATCGTGTGTCTTATTTGGTGTTGTTTGTCTTATTACATATAAACAAGTCACGATCTCTTCGTCTGAAGACAAGAGTATCCCACACCAATCCATATATTTATATATAAAAAAGACACGTATTATGGTGAGCAGCAGTTGAATGGGAGTTGAGCATGCACAGGCAGCTCTCGAGGGAGCCGTCTGTGTGCACTGTGGAAAAACTCACTCTAAGGATACTGCGTTCCAGTGTTACCCGCGGATCAGGTCCCGCTTCTGCTGAGGCAGGGCGGAGGCTCCATTCGTGGGGTTCACAAATGGATCTGACAGAGGGGTTAGAGACGGGCGCCGCCCTTTCTCTGCCCTTACCTGCCAGGTTCAGTGCCATCTCCCACGCTCTGCTGTTTCTTCCCCCGGGTTGAGGCACCGGTACTCACATGTCCAGCTCTGAGGAGGTGGATATTGTGATATCGATCTGAGGACTCGCCACCTCGCAGTCACATACATATCGTGTTTCAAAATCACACGTTTATAACAAATCAATAGTGAACAGCAGTTTGAATCGCGTTTCCCCCTGTGCTACACTACAAAGCGAGTGGGGATACACACGATTTATGTGTTGTTTGCTGGGAGTAGAGCATGCACGTCAGCTCACAATTGATATTGACAGTGTTCATTCATAAAAATGTCCCAAAGAGAAGTATGCACTAGCGGGAGTTTTGTAGCTCCACTCCTGTTGGCTTTATTCTCGAGGGAATAAAAGTCTAACGCAAGGCTCGGATCTCGTGCTTGCCGAGGCAGCGCGTGGATTGAGATTTCATTAAAGAATATATAGCTCGGATCTCGTGTTGCCGAGGCAGCGCGTAGATAAAGTCTGCAAGAATGAATACGGCTCGGGTCTTGCGTTTGCCGAGGCTGCGCATAGATCACGTGTCCGTAATTATATATATATATATATATGTATTTATATATTGAGGGATCTGAGTAGACGGGAGTTACCCTTTCTCTCTTTCCCTACCTTGCGAATTATTACGAGCTATAATTCTTTTTTGTATTCTAAATATATTCAGCCTGTTCAAAAATATATATATATAAGAACTGGCTGCATTTAATTTGAGGATTATATGAAATATTGAATACATTAAATTCTGAGGAATTTAAAAGAAAATAAAGGAGACCGTTCTGCCAACCCTGCCACCTCGTGTGCTTCAGGGCGCAGTGGTTTCCAGTGTTCCTCCAAGAAAGAGGAGGATTGTAGAGCGGTCAGTTCAGATGTTCCCTGCCGGTTCGCCGTTTCAGGGCACTGGTCTGACCGTTCATCCACAGAAAGTGTCGCCACCCGTGCTCCCCCGCAGAAGTCTTTGTGGGGTAACACAGATCTGCGGACTGTAATTATCACCAAGAAGGCTTCGAAGAGGTCCTGATGCCAGTGGCGTGGGACATTGGAGGGCAGCCCCCTCCAGAGGGGGTTGGGTATTAAAATACTTGGTACCCATCCCTCTTTGGTGCCCTCAGGGGGCTGTTCTGCTAACCCTGCCACCTAGTGTGCTTCAGGGCGCAGAGGTCTCCACCGACCCTCCGAGGAGGGCCGGTCATCACTTGATTCGGCTGTTCCTTGCCGGTTCGTCGCTTCAGGGCGCCGAGTCAAGTGCTCAAAAAACACCAGAGGCCAGTCTCGAGAGACTGGTTCCCTTAGTTAATTTTCTGGCAGAATGGAAACTTCTCCAAAATATTTCAAAATGGGTGCTGCTCACAATAGAAAAGGGTTACAAATTCGGGTCTCGACTGCCCCAGTTTAATGGGGTCCTTCCCACAGTGGTGGCCCCCGAGCAGTCTCTGGTAATGGAACAGGAGGTTATGACGCTCTTGCAAAAAGGAGCTATAGAAGGGGTTCTCCTCCCAGCAAGCTGTCAGGGTTTTACAACCAATGCTTCATTGTTCCAAAGAAGGATGGAGGGTTATCCCACAGATCAGGTCCGAGGACTGGTTTGTTGTGATGGACCTGAAAGATGCTTGCTTTCATGTATCCATCCATCCTCAACACAGGAAGTTCCTCAGGTTTGCTTTCGGGGGCAAAGCTTACCTGCACAGGGTTCTTCCCTTCGGCCTTATCACCCCGCACATTTACGAAGTGCGTGGATGCAGCTCTGGCTCCACTGAGACTCCAGGGCATCCGCGTACTGAACTACATCGACGACTGGTTGATTATAGCTCAAAAAGAACATCTGGCGGTTCAACATCGAGATGTTGTTCTGTCACACATGAAGAGGCTTGTGCTGAGGCTCAATGCCAAGAAAAATGTGCTGGTTCCGGCTCAAATTACCAACTACTTAGGGGTAGTTTGGGACTCCACCACGATGCAGGCACATCTGTCTCCTGCTCGTGTGAGTTCCATTCTCAATGCCGTGAATGGGGTGAAACTAGGCCAGTCACTCACTGTCTTCAGTTTCAAAGACTGTTGGGTCTCATGGCAGCTGCGTCCAACGTGATAACCTTTGGCCTTCTGCACATGAGACCCTTACAGTGGTGGCTCAGGACCAAGGGTCGATGCCTTCGTGCTCTGGTCATGTGGAAAAAGCCTTGGTTCCTGTCCCAGGACCCGTGTTGGGGACTTCTCGTCGTCGCGTAATGCATTATTATGATAATTCATCCACGCCCAGAACTACGGAGACTGTGGGCCCCGGCCTCTGAGGGGGCCAGGTTCATAGATGCTGGTCTCCACAACCTCAGTACTCCACTCCAGAGCTCCCTCCACGAGGAAGTTGTATGCGGCCATTTCGGCCATGCTCCTCTGGGGGATTCCTCGGTAAGTCGAGACCCCCTTTTTATATGCTTCCTCCGTGGTACTCTGAGGCTGAGGCCTTCAGTATGTACAAGGACTCCGGCCTGGGACTTGGCCGTGGTATTAGAAGGGTTAGCTGAGGCTCCCTTCCAACCACTAGAGGAAGTTTCAGAGAAATTCCTCACCCTTAACTCTCTGGAGTCGGGTAACGCGCCGGCGCGTTTTGTATGATTTTTTTCACATTGCAGCAAAACAGACTTAAAATACTCCGTCATTTTTTTGTCATACAGACATAAGTAATATATCAATTGAAACTATAGAATATCTTCTTTTATTTGTGTACACTCAGAGTAAAAACAAAATGTTGTGCTTTTTGCAAAATAAAGAAAACTAACATGATGCGTGATCTGTCATCTCCCTTTGAACGAAGTCCAATCTGATAGTTCTCAGAAAATGAAGTGTAACTTAGTGAATACTAATGACACAAAAATTAGACTTATGTCTAAAAAAACGTAGAAATGTCAGGTTTTAAATCTTGTAAGTCAAATCGAAAACAAATATTCTCTGTTTATGTAATCTGTATGAAAAGAGAGCCATGTCAGAAGTCCGTGATTCAGCTCATTATTTGCTAATGCGGCCACGCCCACGGAGCGAGCGCTATTCAGACGCAAATTCAGTCAATACATGCAGACATCGTCTCAATCGTGTATTTATTGTCTTGAAAAGTGTTTATCTGGATGTTAAAGCCATGGTTAGCAACCTCTAGAAGACATGCCATTAGTTCCTGGTTCCTGTTCTTCTTTAGATGAATTTGTGGACTAAAGGTGTACATAGCGCCCTCCGGCTGCAAGTATGAATTGAAGTTGCGTCGAGAATGACGCTGTGGGAACGCTCTGCGTAATTGCGTCGTGAAGCACCTATGAAATCAGTCTAATGGCGTGATGGAAGGTGGGTGACGTCATGACCAGGAAACTATAAAGCAAACCCAGACCAAACAACGTCAGCTTCTGATAGGCCGAAGCAAGTCGATCACAGGCATGCCGGAAGTATGGCAGGGCGACGCAACATTCCCTTTTCAAGGGAACTCGCGTTGCGTCGAGAATGATGCTGTGGGAACGTTTATACCCACGCAGCCATACTGACTAGGGGTGCGCCAAAATATCGATATGGCAATATATCGCAATATTTTCTCCCGCGATCGATTCTCGATGCGCTCTTGCCAAGTATCGATCTTAAAAGCCGTTATAAAACGCTCTATTAGTATTCATTATCCCTTGACCCTTCTCCAGAAGTAGATAGGGGGCGCGCGTTGCGAGTTTGGCTGTTGTGTTGTGAGCGTAAAAGAAGACGTACACATACTTGAAATGGCGGAGTCAAGCGAGAAAATTAGAAGTGAGAGCAAGAAGTTAAAGTACGCTCCAGCAACATTTAAATCCAAAGTGTGGACATACTTTGGATTTTATAACAGTGCGGACGGGGCAAAGCTAGAAAAGGACTATGCAATATGCAAGAACTGCTTTGCAAAAGTCCGCTACACGGGAAACACGACCAACATGCACAGCCACCTCACGCGGCATCACCCGGAGCTCTGTGAGAAAGCCGTGGTTGGTGCTGGCTCAAAGCCGACACACCCCGGCGTAAACACCCTTTTCCAGGCAAAGCTACCACCTTGTTCTGCTAGGGCAAAGTCAATCACAAATGGGATCGCTGTTTACATGTGTAAAGGGCTCCGTCCGTACAGCGAGGTGGAGAACGAAGGGTTCTGCTTTTTAATGAATATCTTAGAGCCACGCTTTGATATTCCCTCTCGGAAATATTTTGCTGAAAAAATGATTCCTGCACTTTATGACCAGACCAGGGCTAAAGTTGAGTCGGCACTCGAGTCGGCAGAAAGAGTGGGGCTCACGTGTGACGGATGGACATCGAGAGCCACAGAGTCCTACATAACGGTCACTGTACATTTTATAAACGAAGACTGGGAAATTAAGTCATATGTCCTGCAAACCCGAGCAATAAACGAAACGCACACTGGGGCACACATTGCCGATGTACTGAAAGCCGCAGTGGGGGAGTGGAATCTTGACGCTAAGAAGCCAGTGGTTGTCACCGACAATGCATCAAACATGCGTGTAGCAATGGACTTAACAGGATACCAACATGTTAGATGTTTTGCTCATGTTTTAAATCTTGCATCCCAACGTGCGCTGAAAATAGCTGCTGTTACTTGTCAAAGTTAGGAGGATCTCAACATTCTTTCATCGAAGCACAACTGGAGCAGAAGCACTGAAAAGAAACCAGGAACTCCTTGGCCTCCCCCTTCACAAGCTCATCACGGACATGCCTGTTCGTTGGAATAGTGCCTATGAGATGATCTCCAGGTTTCTTGAGGAACAGCCAGCTGTCTGTGCTGCCCTCTTATCACCAGAGGTAAGAAAAGTTTGCAATGTAGAAGTTGTAATCTATATGTGTAATAAATGTGAATAATTTATCGTATACAATTAATAAGTTTGTAAATAAATACTAATTCATATGATATAAACTTGCTTGATACAATGAATAAACAATTAATAAATACTTTATACATATTAAAAAGGTATATACTGTATATATAAACTCCAAATAAAAACATTAGATTACATCATACAGTTCATGCTTTATTTGCTTTAAAATAAAGAACAATAATTATATACATTTTATTAATAAATTGTATTTTGCCTTTTTTTTCTTTCTTTTTTTTTTCTTAAGTGAGAAAGAATGTGACTGACTGTGCTCTGACAGAGAATTACATCTCAAGTGCTGAAGAGATGGTGGAAGCATTTAGACCAATGCTTGTGGCAACAAATATCATGTGTGAGGAAAAGAATCCCACCATTTCAGTGGTTGCTCCTCTTCATGCCCAACTGCTGCGAGACACAACCAGCACTGAAGAAGATTCCCCTCTGGTTCGAGAGATTAAGGGAGCCATCAATCAAGACCTTTCAAAGAGATATCAGTCAGAGGTGGAAAAAGATCTCCTACACATGTCCTCAGCCCTAGACCCTAGATTTAAATCCCTTTTATTTCTGTCACCTGAAGAAGTGCAAGACACTTATGCAAAACTACAGTCAAAAGCTGCAGCTTTAAAAGAGGATGATCCAGTGCCTTGTGGTGATGTTCAGGGGGATTTAGAGGAAGAGGAGACCTGCACAGCAAAGAAAAGAAAGTCTGCACTTGTTGATCTTCTTGGTCAGACCTTCAAGAAGACCTCTTATGTCTCTACATCAGCAACCTCAATTGCAGAGAAGGAGATAAAACAATATCAAGATGCTCCTTCTCTGCCTCTCACTGAAGATCCACTGTTGTGGTGGAAATCTCAGCAACATGTGTTCCCTCTCCTTTCCAAGCTGGCCCATATGCATTTGTGCATTCCTGGGACCAGTGTAGCAGCTGAGAGGGTCTTTTCAACTGCAGGAGATATCATCAGTGCCCAAAGAAGTTCACTCACTCCTGAACATGCTGACCAACTCCTCTTTCTCAAGAAAAATAGGAACATATAAAACACATCACATGAAGCTGTTTTCTATTTTGTTCTGAAAAATGTTTATTTTTGGATGCACTTTAAGTTAGGTACATTTTAGATGTACTTTATCCCTGATATATTTATTTTATTTTTTATTTGAAAGCAGTAGCCCAAAGGTTTATGTTTCTTGCACTTAATAGTGTCACTGTTCATGTTTATGAAGGACAATCATATAGTATTGTTTACACTGAATCTGTCCTCAGCCTTACAGCTATTTTGCACCCAAATGGTGTCACCGTTTGTCGAAGACATAGTATTACTACTGATTGCAGCAATGTTACACTAAAATAGTGTCTGTGACTGTTTTGTTGCAACTAAGTCACAAGTTGTTTTTTTTATTGTTTCATCCAAAAATAAATAAATGGAGACTCATTTTTACTAATTAAAAAAAAAAAAACGTTTTATTTCTTAAAACATGATATATTGTGAGTTATTACTGATAATATATTGATTATCGCCATATCGTGATATTATCATATCGTGAGCAATGTATCGCGTATCGTATCGTATCGTATCGTGAAGTACCCAGTGATTCCCAGCCCTAATACTGACCAGTGCCTGTCTTGTGTGAAAACAGGCGAGAACAACTAAGAAAAAGCAACTGGGACCCAGGGGTGAAGCCCAAATCTAGGTTGTAAAACCTGATGAATGTGTGTGGAAAGGACCAGCCCGCCGCATCACAGACCTCTTGTAGGGTTACCCCTATAAAAATGCTTCCAAAGCCGCCATACTCCTGATCCGACGCACCACACAGGAAACACCAATGGGTTTCTCCCCAAAGACACCACCCAAAGGTGCGTGGTAAGCAGCTAGGCCGCCACGTAAACCCTTAGAGTGGAGGGAAATAACCCTGCAGAGAATCGATTCTGCAGAATTCCAGCACTCTACCAGCCGGGCAGTAACTGGATCCCGCTGATGATTCTGCCAGTTTCCTTGTGCAGGGAGCTCTGGAGTTAGCATGGTCTTACAACCTCAGTTGAGAGACCTGAGTCTAAAAGTTGGGCCTCCTCAGAGGAAACCCATACTTCCATAACTCTGCTCTCCAGAACTCCCGGGAGTAGAACGATCAGGGAAACCGTGTACAGACACAGCCTCAGCCAAGTCTGCACCTCGATATGAGCTCCACCACCCCAGGGTGGAGTCTCCATTCCCCGGGCCTCAGCCCCTGTCTCGACAGGATGTCTACTCCCTAAATCTGGTGCCCAGGGATGTAGAGCCTGAGTCATCATCAACAGGCAGGTGCCAGGAGAAATGATAACCCGTCCACAGACTCTGAGCGACCATCCATGATCGCTCCCCAGCCCGTGAGGGAAGCATCTGTCGTAAGCGTTACGCGACGACAAGGAGCTCCCAAGCACAGGACCCTGGGACAAGTACCAATACCTCTTCCACATAACCAAAGTACGAAGCATCTGCGCGTAAACTTGATCATGCAGAACGGGTTGCCCCTCAAGGAAACCCCTTGGTCTTGAGCCAATACTGCAAAGGTCTTATGTACAGCAGGGGAAAAGGTATCCCGTTGGACTCAGCTGCCATCAGACCAAACAGTCTCGCAACTGTCTGAGAGTGAATGACTGGCCTAGTTATCTTGCTTACAGCTGTGTGTATCGAACCGATACGAGCAGGAGAAAGAAGTGCCTGCATCGTCATCTAATCCCACACCACGCCTGAAAAAGTGGTCCTCTGAATGGAGAAAGCACACTTTTCGTTGCGCTCACCCTAAACCCCCCATACTTTCATGCGGCAAGGATGACATCTCGATGCCTATCCGCCATCTGCTCACATTTGAGCCAGAAACACAGGGTGACAAGACTAGGCCGAAAGGAAGAACCTAGTACTGGTATGCTTTGTCCCCAAA
Organism: Anabarilius grahami; assembly: GCA_003731715.1. Taxonomy (NCBI): domain Eukaryota; kingdom Metazoa; phylum Chordata; class Actinopteri; order Cypriniformes; family Xenocyprididae; genus Anabarilius; species Anabarilius grahami. The sequence continues at coordinate 11,294,698 of RJVU01053127.1, read as the reverse complement.
AGCAACCTGAGGAATTTCCAGAGTTGAGGAAGGATGGAATATGGGAGTATGCGTCCAGAGATCTATCGTGACAAACCAGTCCTCGGATCTGATTATGTCCCGAATCGCCTCAGCGCACAGATCAAAAACTGGACACAACCCCCTATCCTTTTATGGAACGATAAAATACTGGCTGTAAAACCCAGACACTGTCATGAGGAGGAACACATCTTAATGATCCTCTTCCCCAGCAGAGTTTATTTCCTGTTCCATAACCAGAGCCTGCTCAGGGCCTACCACTGAGGACAGGAACCCCCAAGTGCAGGACCCATTGAGATATATTGGCAGTCTTTCATGCTGTCAAGAATCTACTAAGGGAACCAGTCTCTCGAGACTGGCCTCCGGAGTTTCTGAGTAGCCAGTTCGGTGCCCTGAAGTGGATGACCGGCAGGGAACAACCGAAACTAGAACTCGCTGGAGACCGCTGCGCCCCGAAGCACACGAGGTGGCGGGGTCGGCAGAACGGCTCCCTGATGGCCCTGAAGGAAAATGAGCACCATATAGGGAGGTGTTAACCACTTTCCCTCTGAGGCCAAGAGAGCCAGCCTCTCGAGACTGGTCTCTGGTATTACTCAGGCGACCAATTTGGTGCCCTGAAACGGCAAACCGGCAGGGAACAGCCAAATTGATAGCTCTGAGACCCTCCGCAGAGGGAGCAAGCATCCCAGTGCCGCTACGTTTCTGGGCAGACGCTGAGATATGTGCTTACTGGAGACCGCTGTGCCCTGAAGCACGCGAGGTGGCAGGGTTGGCAGAATGGCCCCCTGAGGGCACCGAGGGGAAAATGGGCACCGTGTAATGAGGTGTAAACCACTTCCCCACGGAGGGGACTGCCCTCCCGCAGCCTTCTTGGAGATAATGATGGTCCTCGGATTCATTTTACCACCAGGAGACTTATACAAAGAGAACCAGCCCATCAAGACTGGTCTCTGGCATAACTCGAGTAGCTAGTTTGGTGCCCTGAAGTGGATGACCGCCAGGGAACAACCAAAACTAGAACTTGCTGGAGACCGCTGCGCCCCTAAGCACACAAGGTGGCAGGGTTGGCAGAATGGCCCCCTAATGGCACTGAAGGGAAAAGGGCACCGTATAGTGAGGTGTTAACCATATTGCCCCAGAGGCCAAGAGAACCAGCCTCTCAAGACTGGTCTCTGGTATTACTCAAGCAACCAATTTGGTGCCCTGAAGCGGTGAACCGGCAGGGAACAGCCAAATTGATTGCTGGGAGACCCTCCGTAGAGGGGGCAAGCATCCCAGTGCGGCTACGTTCCCAGGCGGACACTGAGATATAGGCTTACTGGAGACCACTGCGTCCCGAAGCACACAAGGTGGCAGGATTGGCAGAATGGCCCCCTGAGGGCACCGAAACGAAATGAGCACCGTGTCATGAGGTGTCGAACACTTCCCCCCGGAGGGGACTGCCCTCACGCAGCCTTTTTGAAGATAATGACGGTCCTCAGATCAATCTTACCCCGAAAAGACTTCGTACTAAGAGAACCAGCCTCTCGAGACTGGGCTCTGACATAACTTGAGTAGCCAATTCGGTGCCCTGAAACGGGAGACCGGCAGGGAACAAACGAACTAGAACTCGCTGGGGACCTCTGCGCCCCAAAGCACCGAGGTGGCGGGGTTGGCAGAAATGCCCCCTGAGGGCACTGAAGGGAGATGGGCACCATGAAGTGAGGTGTAACCCATTTACCCCAGAGGGGATGCCTTCAGAGGTCTGACACCACTGATGTCAGAACCTCTTCACCGAAGCCTTCTTCTCGATAACGATGATCCTCAGATTCGTCTTACCCAGAGGAGACTTCAGCTAATAGCGCCAAAGGGAGATGGGCACCGTATGATGAGGTGTTATCCATTTCCCCCCCGGGAATTCACCATTCAATTCCTCAGAATTAAAATGCAGAATCAAATCAACCAGACAAGTAAACACGGTCTGGACTAAAGGTAGAAATAGTGTATTAATACATACATCTGATTCCCCCAAACAGATGAGTAATTAACATTTAATTCCTCAGAATTGAATGTAGCCAAAATCAAACAGACAAGTAAAAACGGTCTGGATGAAAGGCTGAATATAGTGTATTAAAGACCATATTTCCACTGGCTATTTCATCTCTTAAAAGAATAGGAGATATTCAAGCACTTTCAGTTGCTCCTTTGTGTTTGGAATTCGCACCTGGAATGGTCAAAGCGTTCCTGCACACTAGACCAAGCTATATGCCTAAGGTCCCCACCAACGTCCCAGGTCTCATCGTACTTCAGGCCTTCTATCTTCCTCCATTTACAACTTCGGATCAGGAGAAACTCAATCTGCTCTGCCCAGTGAGGGCTTTAGATGCATATGTCCACAGAGCTGCCCTGTGGGGCAAAACAGATCAATTGTTTGTGTGCTACGGGTCTCCTAAGAAAGGAGGCCCAGCATCTAAGCAGAGAATGAGCAAGTGGGTGGTCGAGGCTATCTCACTTGCTTATGAGGCGGCCGGACAGCCATCTCCATTAGCTGTCCGTGTCCACTCTACTAGGGGTATGGCGGCCTCAAATGCCTTAATGTCAGGAGTATCCATTAATGTCATATGTGGTTCAGCTGGATGGTCATCCCAGCACACATTTATTAGGTTTTACAACCTGGAAGTAGGCTCCACTCCGGGGTCCTCAGTTCTGTCTAAAAGATAACAGACAGGTACTTGGTTCTACGGCGTAGTTGGGACAGCGTTCCCATAACGTCATATGATGTAGCGTCGACAGTTCCCATGAAAGGGACCGTCTCGGGTTACTTGTGTAACCCTGGTTCCCTGAATAAGGGAACGAGATGCTACGTCGCGTTGCAGTACCCCCGGCATACCTGTGAGCGTCTTGCTTCAGCCATAATCCAGAAGCTAGCGTTCTTTGTTCTTGGTATGCTTTATAGTTTCCTGGTCTGTGACGTCACCCGCCTCTGACATCTCGTCACATTATTGGTTAGATACAAGAGTGCTTCACGACGCAATCACGCAGAGGGTTCCCATAATGACATATGACGTAGCGTCTCGTTCCCTTATTCAGCCTTATTCAGGGAACCAGGGTTACATAAGTAACCCGAGACCTTTTTTATGCTACTTTTCTACTGGTCACCAGGGCCAGTCAAGCTCCAAAAATAATAAAATGCACCATAAATGCATTGTAAAAGTAATCCAAAAAATTCCAAAATGTAAGCTGAAAATATTTACCTAATTAGCCATAGTTCAAATCAAAATAGTGACATTGGGCCCTATTTTAACGATCTAAGTGCATGGTCCAATGCGCACGGCGCAAGTGCACTTAGGGCATGTCCGAATCCACTTTTGCTAGACTAGTTTAATGATGGGAAAAATGGTCAGCGCGCCCGGCGCATGGTCTAAAAGGGTTGTCCCTATTCTCTTAATGAGTAATTGGTGTGTTTTGGGTATAACATGCAATAAACCAATCAGAGTCTCATCTCCCATTCCCTTTTAAAGCCAGTTGCGCTCGTGCCATGGCGGATTCGCTTTTTACATGGCGGAATCTGCAAGCGGAAAAACTGAACGCTTCTCTAGTGAGGAAATGGATCTGCTCATGCGCACGGTTAAAGCGCGTGAGCAGACCATTTATGGGAAAAGCCGAATTCCACCAAAGCATTTTTATCTTTATGCACACAATAATAATCTTTTACATTGTAATCCTTTTATTTTTTAATATTTGGCATGTTTGTGTGTTGCTGCGCATCCCTGTGTGTGTAATAAGCAGAGTGTACGTGAGCTGTGCACCCGCATATAGGCGCATATTACTAACGCGCTCTTTAAATAACAAAACAAATATTGCGCAGTCTATTTCAGTTGCCTCAAATTAGTAACGCGACAATAATGCGCCTGAACACACTTCATTGTCAGACCAGCACACCCATGGGCGCACAAATGCATTTGCTATTTAAACAATGTGGCGCAGGATGAGAAAATTATAACTGCGTCGGGCTGAAACTAGCAAAAAACACTTGCGTTGCACCAGTTGTATGATAGGGCCCTAGGTCTTTGATTACAAAGCACCAGTAGTGCCTGGAATCATTGTCAAGGAAATGAAAAAGAGATTTTCTGTTAATAACGACAAAATCATTGTGGAATAACTACCATATTGAGACATAAACATTGATTACGTTACATTAGATTATGATGTTATATTAGCCTTTCAACCTTTCATGTCCATCTACAATTGTTTTTATATGTAAATGTGTGCTAGATGGTCATCTTGCTGGTCTTTCAGTGTCTCCGCTATCAAAGTGATGCATTGAAAACATTGTGTCAAGTTAAAACAGTTATCAATCTATGAAAAAAATATTTAGCATTTTGTGATACCATTGCCCTCTGCTTAGCTTTTTAGAAATACATGAAAGCATCGTTTTTTGTTTTGTTTTGTTTTTTTGCTCTTTTTTGGGAACAAAAATCATCAATCATCAGTCTCAGTATTCAGGATGACATGGCATTTTCCTTTAAGCAATTAGACAATGATTTGTGCCTTCCAATAACGAATCTCTTATTAATCTTCACAACACGCAGCAGATGCTGAAGAAACTCAACTGAAGCCAAAGCATTCCAGTTTAAACTGCTTCCATTGTTACGCCTGGGAATGAAACCATTTGTAATGATGACACAAGTAATTTATGGGAAAGTAATTTTTAATGCATTTATAGCTTATGAGCTCTCAGTATATAATTTTCTCCTTTTAAAGGCCCTTGCAGCGTATGAAGTCGGCATTCATTCTCTAAACTGCAGCAGTAATTGCAGCAGCGGGTTCTATGAAGAAAAAATACATCTACTGTACGTTTTCCACACCTTTCCTGAGCGAATGGTGATTGGTGGACATGTGACGTACAGCAATTTGTGGGGCACTCTGAGGAATCAGACTCCAGTCTCTGTTCTATAGGCCTATTCAAAGGAGACGTGCAGGTGTAGAGCTTTATTTTGAGGGTTATTGCGTCTTGCTAACCTGTGGTTCTCAGTGGGTCTTTCCTGATTACTCTGCTTCTGACAATGAGAGCCTTAGTATCCTCATGCTGAGAAAATACATATCAGTCCAAACTATCCAAACAAAACCAGACAGGCCTTCTCAAGGCTGCCAGCCGTTCCACTTTTCCTCTCAAATTAGCGCCGCAAAAGCCATCCCGATCATCTCAGTGTGGGCCTTTCTGTCAAAATAAATAAATAAAAACATGTTTAATGTGCTTTTACATTGCTTCATTGTTACATTGTAGGCCTATACTAAATCTACAACAAATAATTTTATGTTCACTAAAAACAAAATAACAAAATGAAATGAAACAAACCAAATGGGTGGAAAAATTAAAACAATGGAAAAAATAATAATAAACAAATAGATCACTTTTGTCTTGTTTCCACCAAAACATCCCTAAATGAATAATAATAATATTTTTTAAAAATAATTCTTTAAAAAAAAAGAAAAAAAAAAAAGTTAAGCATCAACAACAACAACAAAACATTTTAATTTTTTAGACATACATCTTATTTATTTAAAAATATGTGTGTAACATAAACCACTCTTGGTAAAACAATAAAAAAGACTCTTTATTAAGAGTGTCTTTAGATTACACATCTTTTTTTAATATGTGACCCTGGACCACAAAACCAGTCATAAGTCACACGAGTATATTTGTAGCAATAGCCAACAATACATTGTATGGGTCAAAATTATTGATTTTTCTTTTATGCCAAAAATCATTAGGATATTAAGTAAAGATCATGTTCCATGAAAATATTTTGTAAATATATATAAAAATATTTTTGTGAGTGGATATGCATTACTAAGGACTTCATTTGGACAAGATGATTTTCTCAATATTTTGATTGTCTTGCACCCTCAGATTACAGATTTTCAAATAGCTGTATCTCGGCCAAATATTGTCCTCTCCAAACAAACCATACAATTTAAAAAAATTTACTCTTATGACTGGTTTAGTGGTTCAGGTCACATATATAATGAATGTATAAAACATATTTTGATATAATCAAAATTGAGAAGTTGGATGAATATCCTATTTTTTATTAATTTTGGTGGCATTTGTGAAAAATTCTTATAAAAGTGTCAAGGTTAAAGAGTTCCAAAAGATGCAGGTCAATTAAAAGTGCAGTAAGTGATTTCTGAGAAACACAGTTGATATTTGAAATCATCCCAAACAAACACACCCCTTCCCTTTAGTTCTCATTGCTAAGAGTGGATGTCTCTTTATAACAGCAGAAGTGAACCAAAACAATGCTTCGCGAAAAATAAAGCAAAGGTGACAAATGACAAGGAAGAACAAAAATGAACATATAGTGCACAAGAGTATATACAAGCAAGAGTTGGTTGTTAGTCGCCAGCAGTACAGCAAAACTGTCCTGTTACTATAGCTAGAAGTACAACGACAGCATATTTTGGTTTTAGCAAAAACCAATGTTACTCGCGTATGGAGCAGAAACAATGCAACCTCACTGTCCGTTTTCAGGCCTTCCCTCCTATTCTCTCCAGCGCTGGAAATCTTTTCTAATATTAACGCAGGTCCTAAAGCTCTTGTCTGATCAAAACCCTTCTTTTTTCCAGTGATATTCCTCTGACCTTTGTAATGTCTCTCAGCCATCTCTCTTTCTACGGTCTCCCTCTTGCTCAATGTTGCCAACTGCTTTCAATTGAAAGTAGCTAAAACTGATAGCTAAATGTATATAGGTTTGTCCAAGAAGTTGCTAGATTTGTCTCTAAACTTTTGAAAAAAGTCTCAAAAAGGGGCGGGGAAGTCACTAAATCTAGTGACAAAATCGCTAAATTGGCAACAATGCTCTTGCTCATTCTCTCCTCCCCCATCATGAGTAGGAAACGCCCCCCTACTGCTGATTGGCTACAAGTGTGTTGTGGCGCTCGTCCCAATCCACTCTTAACAGTGTTTCTCAGAAATCACTAACTGAACCTTTAATCAATAGTGGTCGCCACATGCAACCATTTCTACCAGAACGACTCAGGAGGCAAGGAAACATTTGAATTAGATTTATTTAAGTTTGTATGCAAATATCGAATAGATGGAATGATAAAGTTCTTTGGGGTAGGCCCCATCCATAGTACAATCCGGAGGGTAGCAGACGATTGCAGATCCTGCCTGAAGATGAAGGCAGGGCGGAACCTACCCCTGATGTATGGACAGGGACCAACCTGGTGGTGGTGGTGAACGCCGGCGTCGGTATCTGTGAACACAATAGTGGGTGTAACAGAACTTATATCCTCCGGTGACGTGTAATGATTGGTTAGATAATGAGCAATGACGTGCATTAGAGTCTTCCGGGTAGAACATCCGCTAAAGCTCCCATTTCTGACATCATCTGACAACAACCAGGTGAGGTATATTTATATATATAAAAAGGTGATGTAGGTTTAGAAAAATCTAAATGGCAGAAAAAAATAGCCATGTGACCATTCAATGCAATTTAGGGATTCAGTGAAAAAGTTCATTCAAACCAAATGGTTCTGAATATATTTGTGTAAGTGTAAATTAGCAAATTGGAGCACTACCTAATGCTTACCTGCATAATGGATGGGATTTGGGAGCATCCAAATCCATCAATTTTGGCATCTCTGTGATTTACGGCTTCTGGTTCCAAGACACTTCTAGGCCAGATAAAACAATTGTTCTTGGTCTTTGGTGCTAAAAATGCCAAACTATATTAACATTGTCTCTTCTTACAGACATTGACATGTCAACATTGACACCATTATCTTTTAGGTCTTCNTTCTGACATCATCTGACAACAACCAGGTGAGGTATATTTATATATATAAAAAGGTGATGTAGGTTTAGAAAAATCTAAATGGCAGAAAAAAATAGCCATGTGACCATTCAATGCAATTTAGGGATTCAGTGAAAAAGTTCATTCAAACCAAATGGTTCTGAATATATTTGTGTAAGTGTAAATTAGCAAATTGGAGCACTACCTAATGCTTACCTGCATAATGGATGGGATTTGGGAGCATCCAAATCCATCAATTTTGGCATCACTGTGATTTACGGCTTCTGGTTCCAAGACACTTCTAGGCCAGATAAAACAATTGTTCTTGGTCTTTGGTGCTAAAAATGCCAAACTATATTAACATTGGCTCTTCTTACAGACATTGACATGTCAACATTGACACCATTATCTTTTAGGTCTTCCTAGGTCATGTTTGATATGGCGTACATAAGGAACAAGACCCAAACGTGACCCACATAACATCAGAGGACTGCAACACTTGCACGCCCAGTTCATAGCACCACATGTTTACAAAATGGAAGGAAGATGACATAGTTTTGTAATGACATCATCCTTCAAGCTGGTAGCCAGGAGCAGGGTGTACAACTGGAGCAGTCTGGGGTCCGCTGTGAATGATGCCTACCCCAAACAGGACACTTTGGGGGAGTCTGCGTATTGATCTAAAACAGAGCTTAAAATAGATAGGCTACAGCATGGGAAACACGTTAAGCTGGTTTAGAGTCACACGTGTTGACAGTTTTGTGATCCGCAGCTCTACGAATCTCCAATTTCGTGGCTTGGTACTTTGAAACCAATTAGTCTCAACTGGTATTTAATTAGTAATTGATCTGCAACCTATTTTGCTCAGTTGAAAACCAGCAGCTCATATACTCCTACAGGCCTACGCTAAAAATGTGCCTTTATGTAGAAAGAACTGCAATTTCCTTAGGCGGTTGAATTTACGGTAATTACCTCAGAATAATGTAATTGCCCACGTATTTAGCAGACGTGAATGTGTGACGAACAAAGAGCGCAGCCTTCAATTCAGAGCGGTTTTATGTAGAGTGGCTCTGACGGGCTGCCTTCCAGCTGTATTGCACAACCTATAAATCTTCCTGCAACGTTTCTTTTCCCTCTAGAACCAGTTAATTAGAATCTTTTCAATAAATTAACGAACTTGAGGCACCTGGCATTAAAAAAAAAATCCAGAGAAATGGAGCTCAAAGCGTTAAAAGCTCCTGGGAAATTGGATTTGTTCACAACAATTAGTCACCGATTGACATTCTGACCACCAGTCAGACCCACGGCGATGCGGTGCTCACTATACGGCTGTGTTTTTTTTAACTTTTTGACCCAGATCCAAAAAAAAAAAAAAAGAAGAGCATTGCTCTATGCATTTGGGTACAAAATAAAACTTTCTGCTTTGACTATATTTCATAATGCATAATTAATCATGCAGCGCTCAATTATTTACCACAATGCGGAGGTTCTGTGCTTTTCCCCAGCGTTGAGGGATCAGCTGTGTATACATTTGTCTTGTCTATGGATCCCTTTTTGGCTTCTGCCGATGCAGTTATAATCACCCGTTCATCTGAGAGAGAAAGGCCTGGAAGTCAAACAGATGATAAAATAGTGTTTTCCATATTGTGATAACGGAATTGAGATCATGTTGGGAAGCCTTTTTTTTTTCCTTGTGGAATCTGTGGCTCTCTTTATATCCTCTTTGATTTGTTGATATTGATGACTAAATTGATTAGCTAAAATGCTTTGATAGCAGGTTAAAACATCCAGTAGATGTAGTTGTCTTCATATAATTGTCACATGTTGTTGAAGAATAAGGAAAACAAACAACAAAAAACACTTCAAATAGTTTTTACAGTAAATCCACAGGAGTAGCCCGACACATAATCTGAGACAATAACTGACAAAGGAATGAACAGAACAGGGAGTATATATACACATAGTAAATTAAGAAACAGGAACTGTAGGATGACCTGTGTTAGCTGTGCTTAATCAGATACAAACCAGGAGATAATCAGTAAACAATGACACCAGAAGTAGATAAAACAGGAACACAAAACAAACATTGTGACAATAATATTATATTAATATCAGCTAATAATAGTACTAACTATAATTATCATTAACATTATGAATGTATTAAGTATATTATATTGTCATTTATAATAGAATAGCTTTTAAAGAATAAGACATGACAACATTGACTACATTTTAACGATATTTTTAGCAAAAGACCAAGACAAAAACACAAACAAAAACAAAAGGAAAGGAAAAACTAAAACAAAATAGTGTGGTTAAAAAATAAAATACATAAATTTGAATGTGTCAAGTACTGATCCAAAACAGGGTAATCCAGAATCGTAAATCCAAAATGGGCAAAAAGTCAGACAATCCAAACAATAACAACAAAGCAGAAAACACAGGCAAATAAGATGATCCAAGAAACCAGGCAGAAGATCAAAAAAAAAAAAAAAAATACAAGAAAACAACAGCGAGTGCTCAGAGATGCAGCATTGACACATACAAGACTTCACAATGAATGAGTGAAATTTAAATAAAAATCAAATTGGGAAAAACTAAATCAAATTGGGGAATTGGTGGGAAATTTTTAAGGTTAAAGTTCAGTTACGCGTCAGTTACGCTTGTTTCGTAAGTTGAAAATGGAAGGCGTAGGACGTAGTGTAAGCATTTTGAACTGTGAGAGGCATTACACTTTCTTCGTAAGTTGAATACAGAAGGTGGTCTGGTGAAAGCTAGATATTTTACTTCATGACTTGTTAAATATGGATATTTTTCTTACACAAACGCATCGCTTCGCTTCAGAAGGCCTTTATTAACCCCCGGGAGCCGTGTGGAGTACATTTATAATGGATGGATGCACTTTCTTCAGCTCATACTCGTTGGTCCCGTTCACTGCCATTATAAAGCTTGGATGCGTCAGGATATTTATTAATATATCTCAGATTGTGTTCATCAGAAAGAAGAAAGTCATATACAGGTCCTTCTCAAAAAATTAGCATATTGTGATAAAGTTCATTATTTTCCATAATGTAATGATAAAAATTAAACTTTCATATATTTTAGATTCATTGCACACCAACTGAAATATTTCAGGTCTTTTATTGTTTTAATACTGATGATTTTGGCATACAGCTCATGAAAACCCAAAATTCCTATCTCAAAAAATTAGCATATCATGAAAAGGTTCTCTAAACGAGCTATTAACCTAATCATCTGAATCAACTAATTAACTCTAAACACCTGCAAAAGATTCCTGAGGCTTTTAAAAACTCCCAGCCTGGTTCATTACTCAAAACCGCAATCATGGGTAAGACTGCCGACCTGACTGCTGTCCAGAAGGCCATCATTGACACCCTCAAGCGAGAGGGTAAGACACAGAAAGAAATTTCTGAACGAATAGGCTGTTCCCAGAGTGCTGTATCAAGGCACCTCAGTGGGAAGTCTGTGGGAAGGAAAAAGTGTGGCAAAAAACGCTGCACAACGAGAAGAGGTGACCGGACCCTGAGGAAGATTGTGGAGAAGGACCGATTCCAGACCTTGGGGGACCTGCGGAAGCAGTGGACTGAGTCTGGAGTAGAAACATCCAGAGCCACCGTGCACAGGCGTGTGCAGGAAATGGGCTACAGGTGCCGCATTCCCCAGGTCAAGCCACTTTTGAACCAGAAACAGCGGCAGAAGCGCCTGACCTGGGCTACAGAGAAGCAGCACTGGACTGTTGCTCAGTGGTCCAAAGTCATTCGGAAATCAAGGTGCCAGAGTCTGGAGGAAGACTGGGGAGAAGGAAATGCCAAAATGCCTGAAGTCCAGTGTCAAGTTCCCACAGTCAGTGATGGTCTGGGGTGCCATGTCAGCTGCTGGTGTTGGTCCACTGTGTTTTATCAAGGGCAGGGTCAATGCAGCTAGCTATCAGGAGATTTTGGAGCACTTCATGCTTCCATCTGCTGAAAAGCTTTATGGAGATGAAGATTTCGTTTTTCAGCACGACCTGGCACCTGCTCACAGTGCCAAAACCACTGGTAAATGGTTTACTGACCATGGTATTACTGTGCTCAATTGGCCTGCCAACTCTCCTGACCTGAACCCCATAGAGAATCTGTGGGATATTGTGAAGAGAAAGTTGAGAGACGCAAGACCCAACACTCTGGATGAGCTTAAGGCCGCTATCGAAGCATCCTGGGCCTCCATAACACCTCAGCAGTGCCACAGGCTGATTGCCTCCATGCCACGCCGCATTGAAGCAGTCATTTCTGCAAAAGGATTCCCGACCAAGTATTGAGTGCATAACTGAACATAATTATTTGAAGGTTGACTTTTTTTGTATTAAAAACACTTTTCTTTTATTGGTCGGATGAAATATGCTAATTTTTTGGAATTTTGGGTTTTCATGAGCTGTATGCCAAAATCATCAGTATTAAAACAATAAAAGACCTGAAATATTTCAGTTGGTGTGCAATGAATCTAAAATATATGAAAGTTTAATTTTATCATTACATTATGGAAAATAATGAAATTTTATCACAATATGCTATTTTTTTGAGAAGGACCTGTACACCTAGGATGGCTTGAAGGTGAGTAAAGCTTAGGGTAATTTTCATTTTAAAGTGAACTAATCCTTTACAGAAGAAATGGAAATCCTTGTGACCTCTAACAGGCCAGAGAAATTTTGAATTTAGCTCACACACTTCATGAGATATAAAGAAACTAAAACTATTAGGGAAGAGTGTTATTTCTTCTTGTTCACGCTCAAACTCTAGATATCACACACTTCTTCTCAAATTCAAGGCTGTCATCGGAGAGAAGGTGACTTACTGTAAGAAGCCAACATCTTCAAGTTGATTTACTTTTATCTCATTTGACCTTTCAGTGTCCGGCTTTGTATTAAAACCACTCTGTGTTCACTGAACCCAAGGGATCTTGAGATAGTTCACACAAAAAAAGAAAATGCTGTCATCCTTCAATCACCCTGATGTCATTCCAAACCTGTATGACTCCAAACCTGTGGGACACAAAAGGAGCATTTTGAGGAATGTGCTGGTAGCTTTTTTTCATTAAGTTATAATGCATAAAAACCAGAGCTTTCAAGCTTAAAACAACAACAACAACAACAACAAAAACACTTTTCCAAGAAACTTCACAATCTAATGCAACAATTTAACAGTCTGTTGCAGCATTATTAAGGTCTCAACACGGGTCTTGGAAACAGGAGTGCCAATGTTCATTTACTCGCCATTTAGCAGATGCTTTTCATCCAAAGTGACTCGCAGTACACTAATTGCTGGGAGAATCAGTCCCGCAGGAGCAACCTTGGGTTAAGTGCCTTGCTCAAGAGCCCAATGGTGATGGAGCACAGCAATGATCTCACTGACTCTTGGGTTTCAGGGTCCCCTGCTATGTGGAACTGAACCTACAACCTTCCCATCATGATGTTCGTGCAAACACGCATGTGCTGAAAAGGCAACTAGTGGAGATTACTTACAACAGAGAATAAAATATTTTTAAGGTTCAGTTTTTGGGTGAACTATCTCTTTATGTTATAAATAAGTTATACTAAAAAATGTATATTAAATAAAGTTCTACTAACTAGAGGAGATTACTTTAAATGTCAGAAAGATGACATTAAAGCGGCATTGGAGGCTATGAGCTGGTTCAACGGCAAGGGATCCTTAAACCGGATTTTGCCACTTGGGAATTAAGAGACTTTCTAGTTGGCGTGGACTAATATTGATACTAAGGAATACAGGTTGCACTGGGAAACTTTTGGATGGCATTCTTGGACATTGGTTTTTATGGACATTGATTCATATGCTGTGGTGAAGGAACATTCATTGTTATTAACATCATCATCATCATCTCACCACCACCTAAAAACAGAAAAGATTTTCATCTCTATGCTGTTGGTTATTGATTGGTGAAAAATGTATGTTTTTTGTATTGGGTATAAAATTGTTTGAAAGATAAAAGGATGTAAATGAATGAGAAACATTTATGTATTTTTTGGGTTTATTGATCACAGGTTTTTGTCAATGCTTGCTAAGTTAACATAAGTTAGTGATTTTCTGTTGTGCATTAAACAAAGTCTAGTTAGTAGTTCCCTCCCTTTTAAAACAGATATATAATTAATACTTTTGTGGGATCAAAGTAACGGTTATAAAGTTATCATAGTCACTCAAAGTCTGTTACAAAATAAAAATAAGTAGCCATAAATAAGTTATAATAAATCAATAGAGTATTAAACAAGTCCAAAGTAAAAAATAGTCATAATAATAAACAAATAAATTAGACTAACCCACGGTTTCACAGATGAGTCCCAGACTAAAATGCATGTTTGAGCTGTTTTAACTGAAAGCAACTTGTACTGACATATCTTATTTCAGTGCCATTTTTTTTGTCTCAAGATTCACACCAGGAGTGCTTTTTTTTTTTCTCTCTAGGGTACATTTATAAAAGCTACTTAAATGTCCTAAATGAACTAAGGCCTAATCCTGGCTTAAGCTATAAGCCCTGTCTGTGAAACCGGGCCAGTAAGTCTTAAACAAATCATAAAAGTCAAAAGTTATAAATAAATAAAATACATTTTTACATTGAGCAAATGTTGATATCCATTGGATAAGAAGCTCAAAACAATTGTGGGTCCTGTCTGGCTGCTTTGTTTCTTTGTACGTGTAACAATCAATTCCAAAGCTGACGAAGAAGATACAAACTGAAGTGTCTTAATTAAAGTAAACTCAGGTAAAATACAAACAACTCGAAACAGAGTGCTAAACACAAACAATACTAGACAACTGAAGAGTGAACAAGGAGGAACTTAAATACACAGTGGTAATAAGATGATGACAAACGGCTGCGATGATAATCAGTGTCCATAGGAACTAATGTTAGGCGGGAAACTAAGACAAAGGAAACATGAAACTGATGAATGCAAACGAAAAGTCCAAAACACAACAGAAACGTGACAGTACGATTATTTGACGAGCTCTAAAATAGGCAGGATTTTGTAAAGGACTTCTGTCATAAATGTGACTGACAGCAGATGAAATGAAACCATACAGTACTTGGAGACATTTTCTCTTACCAACTGCCATTTAAATATAATATTACATAATTATAATATAAATATAATAAAACTATAAAAGAT
>RJVU01053127.1:11257517-11278079 GCA_003731715.1 Anabarilius grahami | reverse complement strand
AAAAAAAAAAAAAAAAAAAAAAGTGAATAATGACCAGCATCACGCTTTTTAAAAAAAGACACAAACATATGACAGAATGACCCCATGCAACATTTAACATATATTAGTGTTATTGCCGTTTGGGATCATTCTTTGATACTTTGTGTCTTTATGAAAAGCTTCCAGTGGCCAATCAATTTCAGAAAAGTTTGACTGTGAATTGGACAGGATATAGGATTTTAAAACCATACAATCACTTTAAACGAACGGTACTTCGCAAATTAAAAACACCAGACTAAGGTCCACTGAGACCAAACAACAACAAGCTGTAGAAAATATTTATTATCTGTATACTGCTGAGTCTCTGTATTGCCAAAACTTATTAAACATCAACAATTGTTGTTTTGGCTGGAAATCAAGAGCCGCTTGAAGTAAATTTAAAATAAATGAGCTTCTCTTGATTCCCAGCCAAAACAACACTCCAGATCAGAGACGTTTAGACGTCTGAAACATCTACCCACCCACCGTCACACACACACACACATACAGGCAGAAACTCATCTTCACATTAGCAATGTGAGTCATCATCAAGCTCTCCCTTACCACACCAGGGTCTGATTGGGCGAGATTGAAGAAATTGCAGGGGCAGATTGCCCAGTAATGGCTTTGTGAAATGTGAGTTGAGATTCATCCTCATCTTCATCGTTCTCTGTCTGGCCTCTACATCCTTTCTACTCTCACTGATGCTCTAAATACTTTTGATGAATCCATCTTGGTCTGGAACTGATGGGTTATTTTGAGCAGGTGGTTTTTGCTTGCTGGTCCTACCAGTAATTGTAGCCCGCGCCCAAAAAATACGTCTGATTTGAGGCGCGTTACGGTAGAAGACGTTTGAACAAACATGCAATACATCACACGGCGGTCCGTGGAGAACTCTAGTGTAATGAAGGGTAGAGAGGCTACATGCCGAGGTAATAGCTTGCAGCAATGAGAGACTGAAATGTGTGTGTGTGTGTAGATGTATAGAATGCATTTGTGATATGTTAGCTACTCTCACGACAGTCAGACGCTCGATATGTTGAGTGGTGAGCTGTATTTGAGACGCAAGGGGTGCGGGTCTGTGGCAGATAGTCTTCCAGCATTTGACGCCAACCCTACGCTGTGTGTGGCTGAAGAGGAAGTGAGTCTGTCCATTTCTATATCGACTTATGTGCATTTCATTCACAAAAAAAAAAAAAAAAAAAAAAAAANNAAAGTAGCTGTAGTATAGTACAGTGATGGTAATAACATGGTTCTTTGATATTCCATGACATTTGCATTATAATTTAAAGGGTTAGTTCACCCAAAAATTTAAATTCTGTCATTACTTACTCACCCTCATGTTGTTCCACACTCGTAAGACCTTCGTTCATCTTCAGAACACAAATTAAGATATATTTGATAAAAACCGAGAGGTATATGACTCGTCCATAGACAGCAATATAATCAACACTTTCAAGGTTCAGAAAGACATCATTAAAATAGTCCACGTGACGACAGTGGTTCAACCTTAATTTTCTGAAGCGACGAGAATACTTTTTGTGTACAAAAACAAAACAAAAACAACGACTTTATTCACCAATATCACCATAGTACATAGTAAAAACAACAAATTCACTCCATATAAAACCATTTTAAACAATATTTGTAATCAATATGCAGTTATAACCTAATATTAACTGAGAGGCTATAGGGAATATTTGTACTAAGGATGCTCCAATCGATCGCCTGCAGATCGGTATCGGCAGATAATCACATTCTATGACTCGATAGGAAGTCACTTAATTTGGCCGATCTCACGAACCAATCACAATTTGATGAGTTTCCACCAATGCACATCTAAACAGTATAAAGCCCGGAACACACCAAGCCAACGCCGACGAACTAGTGGCGACAAAAGCAGACTGCGAGGTTGGCTCACGTCGGCAGCGCCGAGGTCCAGAGTTGCTCTGACACACCAAACCGACGCTCGACACCCAATAGCCAAGTGGCACGTCCGTTTTGAGCCTGCGTAAGATTAAATGTCTTTCCGTACCAGCAGGTGACAGTAGCTGAACAGCCAATCAGAATGATCAGATGTCAACATCGGCCGAAAAAAAGCCAATGAGGACCAATTTCAGCTGACGGTGCGGAACACACTCAGAAAACCTAGTCAGCCGACGAACAAAAACTGCCCAACAGCCAACCGTCGGCTTGGTGTGTTCCGTCCTTAAATATGAGACATTTGCGCCGCATTCTGCTTTGTAACTTCGCGAAACATTAGTAAATCTAATGTAAATAACATAATGCATAGATCTTGTGAAAATCCTCACCGTGTGACATGACATGTTGCTTGGCTAATGCTATAGGGTTGAATGATTGGGATCGATATTGGACGATCATGATGACAAGAAATATGCAGTCTGTTTTCCTGATCGGAAAATCCCTAATTATTTCTGCAGGAACTGATCAATGTAGCCCAGCTAAAACAAGTATGACTGTGACTAAAACACACCTAATTCCTTCACCATAAAATGGATTTAACTGGTCACTTTTAATTTTCAGGAAGGTAAGAGTAATCTAGAATCAACAAGACTTAATTTGTAGAACCTTCTAGGGCAGTAATCTTTACTGCATTCTTCGTTTTAGTTGTTTAGCTTAATTGTTTGCAGAACTAGCCCCAAAGGGCCACAAATGTCCAAGTTAAGGCGGAGACATCTAAATCAACCTCCTTCACCTTCCAATTGCTTTGACACAGTTATCTATGTGAGAACTGAAAAAAAGGACCATGACTAAAACTTCTCCAAGTTTTTTGGAAGCTTCTATATACTGTAAACCTTCACCACTCTCTCCTGATAGCTTTATAGAGTTGAATTTATGTTATGTAATGTTGAGGACCAGCGCTGCCCCCACAATTCGATTAAAGTTTTACATACCGAGACGCCTGACATCAATTTCAGTTGTGCAATAAACCAGCACACCTTGGCAGCTATTTTCCCACCCTCCAATCAAATGTAGTGTGCCATGTTTGAGCAGTTTCCTTTACTCGAAAACCTCCAGTGTTTGTATTTCCACCATTAATCTGACTATCCAAATCAACGAGGAGCTAATTTAGAGAATACAATTTATACACTCAGCAAGCTCACAGATTTTCATGTCACTCATTTGCTAAACATAGCAAAGAAATTAGGAAAATTAAGACTATATTTAGAACCATTAAGATGTTTTTGCATTATAACACTTTCAAGACAATTAAGCTCAAAATGCAAAAAAGGCAAAAAACACATACATATTCAAAATACATAACGCAATATTGTAATGCATTACTTTTAAAAGTAAAGAAACACTAAATATAACTGTAAATATATTTATTTCACATTGTAAAGTAATTGAAGAAAAAACGTCAACTTTGTATTGTTTCACTGATATAGTGTAAAAATGCATTTTAAGTTACACTACAACTTTGAGAGTTTAATGAAGTTTAATTTTGCTACAAAAAAATGGTGAATACATTTATTTTTATCACATCTTTATAACAAAAAAGGGACTATTTGCATAGCAGTATTTCTTAACATGATTCCTTGTTTTATTTTTGTTCTCTACCTTTTCATCCACCATGAAAGACAAGCTTTTGTGGTCAGTGAAAATATGTGTTAGACATAAGTGGTTTTTCGACAAGCACCATTCTAAAAATGTACCAAACAGTTCTTCCATCCTTCCTTTAGCAATGTGTCAAGCTCATGAGCGATCTACACACGTTTGCAGTGACGTTTGATTGGTTGAGGCTCTAGAGCTGACAGAATTAATAGAGGAAGAGTGGCAGAGAAATTATGTTAAATGAAAGACACATTTACTTTTAAGTAGGTACGAAGGCTTTGACAACACCGGTGTCGGCCCCATCAGCTCACACAACTCTCAGCGTCAAAGCAGTGGAACAAAACGCAGCTGGTCTGTGAAGACTGGCGAACCAGGTCATGTTTATTTGCATGCAGGAGGCAGAAAGTATGTCAAGATGTTGTCAAAAATGCATGTGAAGTTCGGAAAAAACTAAATGTGCAAAATCCGACAGCCGTAATAGTGGAATGACTAGCAACTGTTCCGACTGATGTTATTGTACCTTCACCTGTTCATTTTCAAAATAACCTGAAATCACATACAATAGTACCACTGAAATTTGTATTGCAACATTTGATCAATTCCTCCCACATAATTTATAGTTAAACTAGTGAGTGGGAAATTCAGTGGGAACAACCAGATGAAGACTATAAAAAGCTACAAGATCTCACAAAACCTGTCAAGAACATGTTTGAGCAATATTTCGCCCAACAAACAGGCAAAAAGTTTAAATTGAACAAGAAAAACAAGACAACTTTAGGACCATTGAGATGTTTTGCATTATTGGCATTATATTAACTCACAAGGGGGAAAATAAAACATTACATAATACACTAAATATAAACTAAATTAAAATAATTAAAATACATAATTTTATTATTTATTGTATTCCCACATTGTGGTAGTAGTGCATTTATTCCAAAAAAAAAAAAAACCTTTGATTTATGTTTCAGTTGAAATAAATAAATAAATGAATAATATCTCATTTACCTCTCAAGACCTAGACTTGTTTCAAATGTAAAAAAAGTAGACCCACTAACACATGTTCTAAATGTTGCAGTTGCAACACTGAAGCAGATCAGATGTGTCCTGGTTATATTAGGGTTTTTTTTTCAAATGCCAGCAAATAAGTACAGCCTATTTAGAATACATTTAGAGGATATGCTTGAGATAAATCCACATTATAAAACCTTTGTCTTGGCCTAAATGGCACTCTCAGCACTTTGGACATCCTCGGAGTTCACACCCTAGTGAGACATGGACTGATGGGTAGTAAACTCTCATGAATTCCACACTAGCACAGACTTAAAAAAAAGACACATCCAGGGTACTTCAAGGGCACAAATAAGGCACTCACAGGTACCCTTTTGAATCATTAAATGACAAAGGGGACAACCTACCACTCTATTGACTTCACAGAAGTGGAAAAAAAGCCACAAGAAAAAGTCCACATCAAGTAAATCTTTGGGGACAGAGCTAGTATCTTTGATATCAAATGATGGACTTTGAGACTCAGTTAAGACTAAAGCAGTAAGAATGTCAAGAAAGTGTATGGCTTCAAAGCGGGATTTCACTAATGCAAAAGATGCAAATCAGGTAACAGTGCAACACGCCCAATAATTTTGTGTTGATACCAAAGCGAGTCCTGCTGCAGGTGTAATGACATTGGGATATCTCACTTTCTACCATGGCTTCCACGCTTGTCAGTTTTTCAATGCAACTACAGGCCTCTGTACATGTTCCTTCACATTTCTGCAGCATCCAACTAGCAACACCGTATTTGGAGCAAAAAGTCGAAAGAAAATCTTGAGCTCATTGGAGAGATGGAGAGAATAAGGAACACTGAGCAGGGAGGCTGTTTCAATTTCATTTATCAGACATCATTTCTCTGCTCCACTGACTCAACAAATTCAGTCTGTTGGCTCAGTGTCACCCCGCAGGGTCCCTCCGCCCTCCATACACACGCCCGGTGATGGTATGTTGGTAAATGACTCTCTAATAAAGATCTAAACCCATCCCACCACCAGTGTACATCCGTTCCCATTCCAGTTATTGATCTGAAACTCATTTCCCCCATTCCCAGATGAGAAGGACCAAAGGTGGAATGGTTCCCTAGAGGTTGGGGAAGGTTTGTGTAAGATATGAATTGGGAATATGGTGTGACGGGGTGAGTTAAGACCTAGGAGGTCTATAATACCTAGAGTTATCTCTTAACATTCCCATTCATCTCAATGGCAGTTGCTTGGCTCGGCATTTATTCCCCTGGCAATTTGATTTTTGTTTTACTTTTTCAACAGAATCTAACTCTTACAGACTGGAGGACCAATGGACTATTGTCTCTAAATGATGAAATACATGGGATTGAGGGAAAAAAACAAACCACAAATGGGGTTTGAAATGAGAATAATACAAGAAGAAAGTAGGTTAGACAAACAGGGGTGCTTTGAAACTGTGCTACACAACTATCTCTTGGTCTTGTAGCTTGAGGTTTATGGATTCTAACACACAACTTCAGATCAGTCCAACTCAATTCTTTTCCCTTTATAATGTAAAAACAAGCACAGTAGTTACTGCCTTCACTTGATCCTTGACCCTCACAAACATTTAGACTTTAGGAAGCCAAACATCATTTTGATTACCATGGAAAGTGACCAGTCACCTGTAGATTCCTTAAAAACACAAGGTTTCTAAAGAACTATGGTGGAGTGGAGCAAATATTTTTGTTTGTCTAGGTGTCTCTGTCCTTCGAATTGCAGCATTTAGCCAAGCATATCTGCATTTATACATTTATGAATAAAATAAAATCAAAGTTTTGAAACGATTTCTACACAAGGATGTGTACACAAGCTACATCGTTTTGTTCCAAAATGTCAAACTTCATTGCGTTTCTCAAACAAAGTCACATTCTCATCATTACCACAAGAAATATCATTACACACAATTTTCTCTTTCACATCTTAAAGGGTTAGTTCACTCAAAAATGAAAATTCTGTCATTGATTACTCACTTTCATGTTGTTCCAAACCCGTAAGACCTTCGTTCATCTTCAGAATACAAATTAAGATATTGTTGATGAACTCCGAGACCTTTCTGACCTCCGATAAACTGCAATGTTATTACCACTTTCAAGGACCAGAAAGTTAGTAAAGACATTGTTAAAATAGTCCACATGACTACAGTGGTTCAAACTTAATGTTATGAAGTGAAAAGAACAATTTCTGTGCACAAAAAAACAAACAAAAATAATGACTTTATTCAACAAATTCTTCTCTTCCATGTCAGTCTCCTACGCTGTTGACGTAGTAAACGCAGTGCAGCGCTTCCGGGTTCTACGTCGGAAAGCCGGCTCATTATTTGCCAGCTTCAGCATCAGACGCATGCATTGTGATGCTCACTAGAACAGTGTGTGTTTACTATGTGGACAGCGTAGGAGACTGACATGGAAGAGAAGAAATTGTTGAATAAAATCGTTATATTTGTTATATATCGTTATAATCGTTATATAACATTAAGGTTGAACCACTGTAGTCATATGGACTATTTAAACGATGTATTTACCTTACTGGGCCTTGAAAGTGGTAATAAAATTACAATCTATCAGAGGCCAGAAAGCTCACGGATTTCATCAAAAATATCTTGATTTGTGTTCCGAAGATGAACGAAGGTCTTACGGGTTTCGAACGACATGAGGGTGAGTAATTAATGACAGAATTTTCCTTTTTGGGTGAACTAACCCTTTAAGTGAAGGTGGGGCAACAGTTTAAAGACAACCTTGCTGAGCAAGTTAATGTGTAGTCCCATTAACAAAATTTCTGTGAAATTTTGCAGGCCGAAAGGCTCATAGTCAATAACGTAGCGATGTTTGAAGCACAGCTCACACAGGAGTCACTTTCACACCAAGCAGATTTCTGTTGGTAAACATAACGAATTCACATGACCAACTGAACCAAATGCAAAATCTTCAAGGGGAAATATTTTGCCCTTAATGCAGAATTCCAGATTGCATGGATTCCGATTGAAATGACTGGATTTCGCCCAGTCTAATATTTAATAAATATTCAGCTTGATTTACTGTAGGCATGCATGTGTACTAAGTGTGTGTAGCTGTAGACCTGTAAGCAAGTGCAGTGAGGTTTCAAATGTCAGAAAGAGGTTTGGCGACACTGTGGCTGCGACATGGGGCACAACTGCCTTCTGGGAATAAGCCACCAGTCTCAAACTTCATCTCTCTATTTCTTTCTGCCTCTGCTCAAAGATTCAATTACTACAAGACCGAGGGCCAATGCAAAACTTTATACATACAGAAACAAACATGATGGTGTGATACCAAAGAATGAGAGAGTCTCTCAGTGTGAATTTTTGATGATCAGGCCTCCAGCAGAGATGAAAGTCACACACTCAAAGACTATTTGATCTATTTGCTTGATCAAGCACTACATAAGATACAAATCAAAGTCTCCAGGGAATGATGGACATCTCTACATAAAACAGAATATTTGTTATGAAGTCTTAAGTGGAAGATCATTTATCCTGACTTACATGCTGTAGACGCTCTCATGTCAGGTCTTATTTTACACTTACATTTGTCAAAGCATATCCGACACTGACAAGATGCTAAATGTTTTAGATTCAACCTACACTTCACTCTTAAAAATAAATGTCCCAATTTGAAATTTGAAATATTTATAGTTTTATTGCCTGACCAAGACAGTGTCCGAAATCGACCCCCTATACTCTCGCTGGTAGGCCTGTCGCTTTTGCATAGTTTGTGCTTGCTCCTTAATAATTATTTGAAACTTAGCAAACTGGCAGCTCCAGTAGCAATGAAAAGATTTATCTTGAACTCTGTGGAAGCTATGAAACCTGTGTAAACATTAATTAAACAATTTTATAATCAATTAAAAAGGAATTTATACCTGCATGATATTACGTTGTAGCCTCATTGGACCAGTGGTTTGGAAATGATTGGATGAATCAGCTGCGGGCACCATCTTCTGGTCAGGCGTGGGAATTCATCCTCACAGTGCATTATGGGTATTCTCTAGCCATTGAGTGTACATTGGTTGTACACTCATTATTGCGTTGCATTGTGGGATTGAATGAGTGCACTCAATAACGTCCACTATGGTTTCGGACACCGCTAAAAATCTTGAACACAGCCAGTGATTCGCAACAAGTTTTGCTCTTTACAAAAAATAAATAATAATGACACTGAATTTACATTGGATGTGGAGACTCAACACAATATCAGAATAGCTTGTTTTCAATCACGTAGTTCTGATGATGTGCAAAATTCAGCTGGAAGGTAAAGAAAAGGGATGGAAGACATAGAAGGAAAAAAGTCTGTATTGTAGCAGTTTAAACATTATTACAAAAGATAGATATAAACAGAAAATCACCACATATGTTGGATGTGATCCTTATGTTATGAAGAGGTGCAATTTTTCTACTGAATTGAAAGACTTGCCTGCCATCGAGGCGGTAGATATAGAGAATGTGAAGCTGCCGTCACGGCGTATTGAGTTCTAGTCTGGTTTGTTTATATCGCGCTGCCTTTCTGCTAGTGAGTTTAGGGCAGTATTTTGATTTTCTGTCGTGATTGTGAAAATTTGTCACCATTGTAGGTCATTCATGTTGAATTGAGAATTGCAATAGGAAGTCACATCATCGTTCAGTAAAACTGGACGGTGTAATGCAATTTTTGCCTTTTCTATGTGTAAAAACACTAAGGGAAGCAGGTTGAGGAGGTGACGGGAAGACACCGTATAGCAAATCTAATAATGTCACTGATTAAACCCACTGCCTATCACTTTGCTGAATGTTTTTGAAAGCCTTGTATTTTGTTTGATTTAACCCTCTGGAGTCTGAGGCTGATTTGGGGCCTGGAGAAGTTTTGACATGCCTGACATTTGTGCTTTTTTCAGTTGTTCATAAACATATTAATGGAAAAAGTGTCATTACGCTGTATTCAGCACAAACTAGGCTACAATAATATGTGAGGAACATGTATGTACATGTTTTTGTTTTTGAAGGAATAACGTTTATGCGTGGTTATTGAAAAAACAAAAAATTTAAGTCACTGAAATAAGGCCAAAAATATATATTAAATCTGTGTTCACAAGACTTCTGGTTTTGGAGGTTGTAGGCTAGAGTTTTTGCTTCAAAATTTTGTAAAAATTATAATGCCTACTTGTTCATATAAAACAATATATTGATTTAGTTTTTGTAAGACACTTTTTGTCAAGAAACACAGTATGCGTGGAGGCGTGAATCATCATGAATAATGGGTCATTTACACCTGAGAAGACAAAAGAATCGCATAAAGAAGCTCTAATGAGCTGCATAATAATGAGGCCTTTCAGTCAGGTAGGCTGTGAAAAAAACCTTCTGTGATGTCTCAAGCTCATTATGGTGTATATAAAACATACAGAAAAATATTATTACAATATAAAATAATGGTTTTATATTATATACTTTAAAATATAATGTATTTCTGTGATGCAAAGAGTCTGAATATAGGCTTTTAGTTTAATAATTAACATTACATTTGCGAGTATGACTTTCACTCGGCTTGTGAATGAGCATAACTTGCACACAGCCACTTCAAAACTGTTCTCAAGCCTCTATGGTTTTGATTTTGGTTGTCATTTGTTGAAATGAATACAAAAAAATACAATGTGTCGGTGTCTGTATGCTGTATGTGACCCTCCGATTCTCCTCCGTGGCCATATGGGAAAGTTAATATTTACAAAGACAACATTAAAACTACAGTTACATTTACATCCTTCCAACACAGAAATGGATCGACATCTGTCAATTTGTTGAACACATTTTTTTGGGACATTTCCTACCATATGATGGCTGAACCAGCAGCTCGTGACACTGTTTTCACCGTAACCAGATCAACATTGTGAATGGAATTCCACAAATCTTAAGTGAAAACACCAAATGATCATGCAATGGGATAAAATAGCTTCTCTTCCCTGCAAACGATACCAAAAAAAGACTGGGAATATTTAAAGGGGTCCTTGATTATGATTTCACTTTTTTAACTTTCGTTAGTGTGTAATGTTGCTGTTTGAGCATAAACAACATCTGCAAAGTTACAACGCTCAAAGTTCAAAGCAAAGGGAGATATTTTCTTTTAAAGAAACCGTAATTATAACTGTAATTAAACTAAATTATACCTGTTCTATCTTCATGCAGCATATAATCTCTGGCTCTGTAGGATCTTACAACAGTTTCCACATGAGCGATTTATAGATTATCATGACAGAATATGCTACTCAATGATTTTAAGATAGTTAACTCCACATCAGCTACATAAATTCATCAACTAACCATTCAGAAACGTCCTGGTGAATTCTACATGTTGTCACTTCTTCTTGAGTTTCTCCATCATTGTCCGACTCTGTTTTGAACATAAAAGGCTGAACAGTTTCTGACATTTTCAGTGAGTCTGAGGTAATCAGAGCTGCTAACAAGAGCTCTTGAAACTCCGCCTTCTTCTTGGGAGCAGTATTTGCATTTAAAGGGACACATGCAAAAACGAAGCGTTTTTGCTCACCCTCAAAATAGTGACAAATTTAGCATGCTATAAAAAATGATCTGTGGGGTATTTTGAACTAAAACTTCACATACACACTCTGGGGACATCAGAGACTTATTTTACATCTTGTAAACGTGGCATTATATGACCCCTTTAACCAAGTCAAAAACAAAAAAGGTAAGCAGCTATCCATATTAATTTCAGTATCAACAAACTCAAAACGCTATTAAAGGCAACAACTTTTAAAAAAGCCAAAAGTTAAGTAAACGATAAAAGCTCCTTGTGGTTTCTTGGTTTGATCGATTTGAACAACCATAAATGATGCAAAACATAGGAATTTTGAGTTTGTGATAGTGATTCCTATATAGAAAAATCACGTCCTGCCCTCCACACCACAGCAATGACGGTATGTGCAAGCAACCTATTTTGTTTAAAAAAAAATTTAAAAAACTTTAAAATTATTAATATTACCATGTTTCAACAATATGCAAAAATATGCCAAAGTAGACCCTGGGCCTGGCTGAAATATCAAAGAAAGGTGGTTGTTATCAAGGTAACGATTGCTTGATTAATTGTATTACACCTTTTTTCACTTTCACAGCCCAGACAGAGTAAGAGGTTCAGACCTAGATACCGCTCTCATTGCTTCAGAGAGCAGATCTGTGAAATTACTCTTAAAACCTCTACATTGTTCACCATTAACAGACTGTGGCGCTCACTGGGGCGAAAACCCCCTCCCTTGAATACCACAGCTATAATTCCTTAATCAGCAGAGCCAAATGAATTGTGAAAAATGCTCTATTCTTTAAAAGACAAACTTTGACAATTTGCATAATAGGTTTGGCATTATCAGTAAGGTAATGTCCAAATGAAAAAAAAAAAGAAAAAAAGAGAGAGAGAAAGAGAGAGAAAAGTCTCATCTTCAGACTCATGCATGTTCAATGGAGAATACCACCAAAAAAATTGTTGTGAAGGAATATTTGATTGTAGATATATTTATATTATATTATAGATATAATTAATATGATTGGTCCTACTGACAGTTTGTTTGAATTTTGAGAGAATAAATTATTTTTGGATGAATTACTGCTTACAACAGTTTCCACATGAAACTTGTTAGTAAAATAAACTAACAAGTTTGCTAACATTAGGTACTTTTACAGCATGTATTCATCTCAATTTCATGAACAATGACATTAATTTTTAACAGCAAGCATATTAATAAATGCTTAAAAATGCTTATTGTTAGTTCACATAAATCATTAGTTAAAGTTCCACCAAATAAACACACAGGCCAATCTACCCCTAAATCAAAATTAATTATTTAAATTACCAGGCCAGAGAACAGAAACATCACAAGTTAAACTTTAACAGCAAATACAAATTATAGAAATCAATTCGCACACATAATATTGATAAAATAATTTAAGTAGGATATGAAAAGTAGGCCAACTTCATTACAGTCAGGCACTTAACATGTATATTTGCATTGATTTTGACATTTGGGAAATCAGATAATCAAACAACATAAGCTGATTTAGCAAGCCACCATTTATAAGAAATGTTCTCATGTATTTTTGATAACGCTGTTGAGTTGATTGGGTTCAGAAAATTTGAATATTCATTATTCAGACCAAATGGTCTGCAGCATATTTTACTTTATGCATTGAAAGTACCATACATATATTTTTATAATGAAGAACTGCAAATATAAATGCCCTGTGAACATTTTAATTTCTAGTGTTGAATGAGGCCAACTATACAGCAGAGCCATACAATGTTCGTCTGTGCATTATGAATCATAGATGACTCTTACACATCGAAGCAAAGAAAAACATCTTAAATTAATGATAATAGTCACATACTGCAAAAGAATAGCATGTAAAAGTAAAACGCATTCACATTATTTCTTTGAAAATGCCAACACGGTATATGCAGTCTGTAAGAAATGCATTTTCTTCCTTCAGATTCATAAGAAGCACATAAGAAGAATAAGTCTTTATTTTCATCATGCGAGATGTATTATGAATGCGGTGAATAGCATTATGCTACAAAGATAAAATAAGAAGAACATGAACGCTTCTTAATGTAGGTCATCTCTTAAAAAAAGAAAATCATGTATAGGCTCAGCTTCTGTTTTCAGAGTATAATTGAGTCTCCTTATGAATAGATTAATAATTTAAAGCAGCCAAATGAATAATTGATGCTGTTAAAATGCCGCTACTTTAAGAAATGCGTTTGACTTTTACTCATCTCTTTATAAATGATGGGGGCAACCGCACCTCTAAATCAGGAATGAGTTTAGGGGTTGCTTGCTGCCTGTCTGCATGCCTACAGACTAACTTGTCCTTGTATCTCAACATAAAGAAAGAAGTCATTTTACAGTTTGCCACCCAGGTGTATGAGTTCGATATGCAAAAAAAGGCATTTGAATGCAGGTGTTGATATTTAGATTTTCAAAGGGAAGTGTCTATCAAGAGCAAAGAAATGCCAGTTTGTACCAAACGTTTCTACTTTAATGTGCTGGATTTGAAACGCCGACCTTGAGAAGGTGAGAAGTAGTTTAGCACTTCACTTTAGCAAATCCTGCTGCTGCAATTTACCAATAATCAATAATAGGAAGTCAGAAAATTGTTTGACGCTTATCACAACAACAAAAAAAAGAAAAGAAGCTTGACTTCAAATGCATGCAAAATGCCGCTTAAAAAGGTAAAGATGGGCTAAAGTAACACGTTAGCTATCCTTTAATAAAATATAAAATTTATTCAGAAATAGATTGTGACTTGATTTAAAGACAATTCACTTACGTAAAACTTTTTCTGTTCTTATTGTGAATGATGTCAGCACAACATAATTAGGAAGACAAAGAATGCAACTTGATTACCTCTAAAACTACTTCTTTTTTTTTTTTTTTTCGAATGACATCCAGTTATTTTAAAGGGGACCTATTATGCAAAATTCACTTTCGCATGGTGTTTGGATATAAATGTGTGTTGGCAGTGTATGTACACAACCACCTTATAATGATAAAAATCCACCCAATTTTTTTTAATTCCCATAAATCATAAGCAGTGTCTCAGAACAAGCCGTTTGCAGGTTCCTGGCAGTGTGACGTCACATTAGCCACATGCCCCACCCACAAATGTTGACAAACACTGCCGTTTTAACATAGAACTGCCCTGAGCGAGTTGACAGTGAGTAGTACACAGTCCGCCATTACTGCCCTGACGAGAATATCTCCAAAGCATTTTAGGTGTTCTGTAGCTGGATGAATTAATCCACATAGCTCTCTCCATTTACTCCCTAAATCTGAGACGATGAAGACGAGGTGGATTAATTTTCTTTTCGAAGAAAATGCTCCCTCAATTCTACCGAAATTAGTTTATGTCTGCGCAAATCATTTCACACCGGACTTTGTGAACGAATGTCAATACAAAGTGACAATACAAAACAGAGGTTGTGCTAAAAAGTTGTTACTCAAGGATGAATCAGTACAAACTGTTCATGATCCAGCTTACAGCCTCCAGAGTGATACTGGATTCGGCAGTAATGAAGGTGAGAGCACTTTATTACAGTTCATCGGAGTTGATTTACGGATATAAAGTTTACCAGTTTATTAAGCACCACCCGAAAAGGCATAAGGTCTTTATATATTTGTTTACTGTTCGTTGTAACAAGAGTTTCTGTGTGCTTTGCTGTGTATGTTGATGATAATACAAGGGAGAGAGAGAGTTAATAGATAACATTTTAATGCACACATGCACTGTGTTTTATTAAGCTCTTACAGTGATTTTCTAGAGTGAAAACAGACACTTCATATTTTGTCTGAAGTACAATGAACTTCATAAAACTCATCGGTAAAGTTTTTGCCATCATTCGAATGGGGTCCGGCACAACAGACTCCTGACACCGGAGAACAAGCTCTTGAAGCTCCGCCCTCTTAGGCCGAGCGCAGCAGCTCATTTGCATTTAAAGGGCACATACTATAACGGCACATTTTTGCTCACCTCCAAAAAGTGGCAATTTTAACATGCTGTAAAAAGTTATCTGTGTGGTATTTTGAGCTAAAACTTCACATACACACTCAGGGGACATCATAATAGGGGCATAATAGGTCCCCTTTTAATTTCACATTTCACAATCCAGTCACAAATTTGCCCTTAGCTGAAAAAAAAGCTAATATATTAAGTATTTTGGTTCTTACAGTGTATGTTTTTGCTGGCTCGTTGTTGTTGTCTTGAAATTTTGTGTTACTGTATGTTTTATTTAGAATTCCCATAGAATGTCAGATGCTCCAGCAATGTTATCTTGCCTTCCTTGCTGCCTCCTTTTTTCCCTGTCTGACTGTGTTACTGCTAGAACTTGTTGCAGTTTTAACGAAGGCCTGGTCAAGGCAGCTACATGCTATTGACGTATTTCTAAGTTGTTTGCCCACCTTTTCTCTCCAAGCTGGTCTGTACATCCTGAGCTCAGTTCTGTTTTCTAGAGGGTGGCAGAAATCAAACTGGTTTTCTGTCTGGGTCTAATACTGCTGTACTGAACATGCTAAAAAGACACTTTTCTTATACCTTCCATGAACACCTTCTGAGTTGAGATCTTGACCCTGATGTGCAAATGAATGGCTGTGTCGTGTTCCATGAAAAATGGCTTTTCTTTCATCGATTACAATGGGAGACACAGGTGATTTTTCTGTCTGTGAAGCTGTCCTTGAACAAGTTTATGCACCGATCTATGAGAGTACATTTGCAAAATGTCTTCAAATGCAGTAGCATAAAAAAAAAATCACAAAACTAACACTGCTTGTTTGTGTTAGCACTAGTGATGTGACATTTGAACCGAGGTTTTGGAGCTTGTGCCGAGCATAAATGGGCGTGCCAGATGAAGCCTCGTTTTGAGGCTTGTGTTGGTACCGTAGAAATCACGTGACCAGTGACAAACGAAGCCTTACTTTCTGTCCAATCACATGCGCGATTCACTTTGTGTATCAGAATGTTTGAACCCACAAATCCTACTTTATGAGTAGGTTTTCATTCAGAGTTATTCAGTTACATTTTTAAATACCCAGTCATACAAGTAATATGAAGAATACAAATCATTTCAGGAAAATAAAATATTTGCCATATGCAATTCATATATGTGTACATTTATTCTTCTGTTACATCATATTAATATCCAGACTGGCATTAAATGCCACAGTTTAATGGGTAAATTAATTTATCACGGAGATAAATTCAACACACAGACGTGCACTAGGCTTTTATTTGAGCACGTAACATGAAACTGTGTGGTGGCTGCTTCGTCCGACGAAGCTTGTTTCACAGGGTTTTGGCTGCTTTGTTTTTTACTAAACACCAGATGGCGCTGTTTTCGACACTCTCAAAGCTTTGAATCTTTTCCCAAAACAATGAGGGGAAATCCTCAGTGCTTCATGAGGCTTCATTTGCCCATCACTAGTTAGCACTACAGAAGATGAAGACAGATTCAAAAACAATAACGAGGTTTAATTCCACATATACAAAAACAACCTAGAATGAACGGGGAAGAACTTAAATACACAGTGGTGATGAACTAAATGATGAGCAGTTGTGATGAAAGGTTAGTGTCCATGGAAACAGATGAGTGGCGGGAAACTCAAACAAGGAACACTTGACTGAAGAAAAACCGAAAGTCCATGAAAACAGAAACTAAGAGCAAACAAAACTGAGTGCGTGTGACAGTTTGGGCATTTGAAAAAGTCCATTTTAAATTTTACACAGGGACAGCAAAGCAATTAATCATAATTTTATCAGAACAGCCAAGCAAATAACAAATTAGTGAAATTACTCATTTAACTTTGGTTATGTCATCAAATGCATCTCTTTTAATTCTCCGCTTTTTTAAAGGGATCATGACACGAATTTTGTTATTATTTTAATATGTTCCCTGAAGTTCATGTATAATGTTAATAAAGTTTTTTGCACTCTCACACACACACACACACAACCGACAAAAAAACCCCCAAATGATAAAAACGAAAACAAATTTTTTTCTACCTCGTCCAATTTTAATGGGCAGTTCCTTTAAAGGGTTAGTTCAACGCTATCTCACGACCAATTCGTACGTATTTTACGAGTTGGCTAATTTGTATGAATTCGTACGATTTGTCTAAACCCCAGTGACGGGTAGGTTTAGGAGCGGGGTTTGGGGTAGGTCATTCGTATGAATTCATACGAATTTGTCAACTCGTAAAATACGTACTAATTGCCTTGAGATCAGGTTGGTTAGTTCACCCAAAAATGAAAATTCTGTCATTTATTTCTCACTCTCATGTAGTTCCACACCCGTAAGATCTTCATTCATCTTCGGAACACAAATTAAGACATTTTTGATAAAATCTAATGGCTCAGTGAGTCCTCCATTGATAGGAAGTTAATTTACAATTTCAAATGCCCAGAAAGGTACTAAAGACGTAATAATAAAAAATAAAAAAACTGATTTCAGTAAATGAGGCTGTTACGTCATAAGTGTGACTGCGCCAGTTTGCTACACGTTCCGAACCACTGATTCGAAAGGAAAGATTCATAAAGCTTCGAAGCTTCATGAAGCAGTGTTTTGAAATCGCCCATCACTAGATATTGTTGAATATTTTTTACTTTTTTTTATTTTTTGTAGCACAAAAAGTATTCTCATCGCTTCATAAAATTAAGGGTGAACCACTGTAGTCACATGAACTGTTTTAAATATAATTTTAGTACCTTTCTGGGCGGTTGAAAGTATAAATTAACTTGCTGTCAATGCAGGCTGAGCCATCGGATTTCATCAAAAATATCTTAATTTGTGTTCCGAATATGAACGAAGGTCTTACGGGTGTGGAACGACATGAGGGTGAGTAATTAATGAAAGAATTTTCATTTTTGGGTGAACTAACCATTTAAAGCTTCTCAGTAAACGGCCACTGTTATGATTAGTTAATGTCATTGCAGAGGAAACAGTATCAAAGCGAATGCTCTTTCACTCTTCCACTGTTGTCAACTCTGCTCTGTTTATAACAAGGAGGATGTTTTAGGCTATTAAACTTGCAGGATGTTTTAATGATACAAAGACCTATTATATCAAAAGATCAATGCAATTTTTTTCTCATATCATGACAACTTTAATGTACATATTGGTCTGATGAAATATATGGCTAACTCATGACTCACAATTGAGTGTGATTACCTACGCTGTGATTGCCTGCGGCCTCGTGCCTACGGACGAATCACAGCCGTGCTGATATACAGCCATATCGCACGGCTACTCGTGTGATATTGCTCATATAATACTGGAAAAACGTCTCGGGTTACAGATGTAACCCCTGTTCCCTGAGTAAGGGAACGAGACGCTACATCAATGACGTGATGGGAACCCTCTGCATTTTGTGTTCGTGAAGCACCTCTGTATCCAACCAATGAGGAAACGTGACGTCAGAGGCGGGTGACGTCACGGACCAGGAAACTATAAAGCATACCCAGAACAAAGAACGCTAGCTTCTGGAATATGTCTGAAGCAAGACGCTCACAGGTATGCCGGGGGTACGGCAACGTGACGTAGCGTCTCGTTCCCTTACTCAGGGAACAGGGGTTACATCTGTAACCCGAGACGTTCCCTTTCGTGGGAACTATCGACGCTACGTCAATGACGTGATGGGAACGCTATCCCAACTACGCCGTATCACCAAGTACCTGTCTGTTAACTTGTAGACAGAACTGAGGACCCCGGAGAGGAGCCTACGTCCAGGTTGTAAAACCTAATAAATGTGTGCTGGGATGACCATCCAGCAGAACCACATATGTCATTAATGGATACTCCTGACATTAAGGCCTTTGAGGCCGCCATACCCCTAGTCGAGTGAACAAGGACAGCTAATGGAGATGGCTGTCCGGCCGCCTCATAAGCAAGTGAGATAGCATCGACCACCCACTTGCTCATTCTCTGCTTAGATGCTGAACCTCCTTTCTTATGAGACCCGTAACACACAAACAATTGATCTGTTTTGCCCCACAGGGCAGCTCTGTGGACATATGCATCTAAAGCCCTCACTGGGCAGAGCAGATTGAGTTTCTCCTGATCCGAAGTTGTAAATGGAGGAAGATAGAAGGCCTGAAGTACGATGGGACCTGGGACGTTGGTGGGGACCTTAGGCAAATAGCCTGGTCCAGTGTGCAGGAACGCTTTGACCATTCCAGGTGCGAATTCCAAACACAAAGAAGCAGGTGAAAGTGCTTGAAGATCTCCTATTCTTTTAAGAGATGAAATAGCCAGTAGAAATATGGTCTTTAAGGGTGAGGAATTTCTCTGTAATTTCCTCTAGTGGTTTGAAGGAAGCCTCAGCTAACCCTTCTAATACCATGGCCAAGTCCCAGGCCGGAGTCCTTGTACGTACTGAAGGCCTCAGCCTCAGAGTACCACGGAGGAAGCGTATAAAAAAGGGGGGGTCTCGACCTACCGAGGAATCCCCCAGAGGAGCATGGCCGAAATGGCCGCAAGATAAACCTTCAAGGTTGAAGGGGATAAAACCATCCGAGAACTTGTCTTGGAGAAATTTAAACACAAGGCTAATAGATGAGTGGACAGGGTCCACATTGCTTTGTCTACACCAAGTAGAGAACAGTTTTCATTTATACTCATACAACTTCCTCGTGGAGGGAGCTCTGGAGTGGAGTATGGTCTCCACAACCTCAGTTGGGAGACCAGCATCTATGAGCCTGGCCCCCTCAGAGGCCAGGCCCACAGTCTCCGTAGTTCTGGGCGTGGATGAATTATCATGCCGCCCGCTTGGCATCAGGGAGCCACTAGGTCTGAGAACCATATTTTGGTTGGCCAGTACAGGGCTATCAATATTAGACTGACCCCTTCCTGGCGTACTTTCTCCAGAACTCCCGGGAGCAGAGCAAACGGGGAAATGCATACAGACGCAGCCTCGGCCACGTCTGTACCATGGCATCCAGACCCAATGGTGCTGAATGAGAATGAGAACCACAGTGGACACTGGGTTGATTCCCCTGAAGAAAATAGGTCGATTTCAGCTCGACCGAAGTTTTCCAAATTGAGCTCCACACCTCAGTGTGGAGACTCCATTCCCCGGGCCTCGGCCCCTGCCTCGACAGGGCATCTGCTCCCACATTTTAATGCCCTCAGGTCTGGGAGGAAGTATTTTACTGCAAGAAATACCGCCATCATTTCCAGCCGATTTATGTGCCAGGAACTGATGGTCCTCCCAGAGACCCTGAGCTGAGCGACCACTCATGATCGCCCCCCAGCCCGTAAGGGAAGCATCCATCGTAAGCATTACGCGACGACGAGAAGTCCCCAACATGGGTTCTGGGACAGGAACCAAGGCTTTTTCCACATGACCAGAGCACGAAGGCATCGCCGCGTGACTT
>RJVU01053127.1:11224034-11251608 GCA_003731715.1 Anabarilius grahami | reverse complement strand
AGTGCTAACTCAAACTACTCTAGAAAACAGCAGATGAGAAGCTACTCTAAACAACAGGTGGCTAAGAGGCGGCCATTTTGTGGCCTGCACAATATATCTAGCCAGTCTGTCAACTTCAGTTTGCCCAAAAACACCCTAATTTTGACTACATGCTCAGAAACTATACAGGAAAATAAGGTCTTATTTTAACGAATAAAATATAGACCCTCCTGCAGCTCAAAAACCAAAAAACTCCTAAAGGTCCCTTTTTACATGAAAGGATGGAATCTAAGGTTCTTTTAAGCCTAAAGATCCTCTTACTATCAAACAGAACAGCGGGCTGATAGAAATAATTACTATGGCCCAGCCATCAGTCTGACCATAAGAAGCATCTGAGCATGATTTTTTTTTTTTTCTTTTTTGTAAACCCTACCGGAGTTGGTATAGATGCAATCAGACAGAACAGGACCGAAAGACGATGAGATGCTGGCTGTCTCTCTAGGCGCTCCTTTATACTTCCGGGTCGCGCCGTATGACGTCATAGGCTGTCGCCGGCCAATAGGAATTGGAGTTTTTTGGATAGTGCTTTCAGACACCTGGGTCACGTGGCGTTCCCCAATGCGTTTCGAACGCAGAGTGGAGTTCCCTTCGAAAGGGAACAACTTATATCTATATCTGATTTTAAAAAAAAAACCTTTAGCAGGATAAAATTTATGTAATAATTTGAATAAAATTTCTCTAACCTTGTTGGTTATTATGTATTTCAAAGGCAGAGTCCATACTTTTTTCCAATCAATATGTTCAACCAAGTTCTTCCAATATGACGCCACATATGGAATTGTTACAAGCT
Organism: Anabarilius grahami; assembly: GCA_003731715.1. NCBI lineage: Eukaryota > Metazoa > Chordata > Actinopteri > Cypriniformes > Xenocyprididae > Anabarilius > Anabarilius grahami. Next base: position 11,250,779 of record RJVU01053127.1, on the reverse strand, counting down.
CCTTTTGAAAGAGAGATCTAATTCTATAATTTTGTGATGAAGGATGTGACAAAAAGCACAGTTTTCCAACTGGGAGTTCAAATGAGTCCAAAGAAACAGGTAAAGTGTTGGATGATCTAACAGACTCTCTTTGAAGCATGACAATTCCTTTAGGAACAGTGTCCATTACAATGGAAAATTTCTTGGGAGTTACTGGAAAATTGAATTTACATAAAAATTCTTCATAATTTAAAATAAAACCTTCTGAATTGAATAACTGAGAAACAGTTAAAATGTTTTTCTCAAACCAATTACTAAAAAATATAGACTTATTCTTATATACAATATCTCGGTTGTTCCAAATAAAGTACCGGTGAGGGGAAAAGTTGTGCTTAAAACTTAATGACCATGCAAGTAATGCTTGCTTATGGAACTTGGATAAGTTGTAAGGGATTCTCTCAATATTACAATTACAGATCAATAGGAAAGGGAAACCGCCTAATTTGGAAAATAAGTAATTAGGAATAAAATTCCAAATTGAATTTGGATTACACAAAAACTGTCTGATCCAATTACTTTTGAAAGTGTTGTTCAGAGATGAGAAATCAAGAAAATTCACCCCCCATACTCGTACGTATTCATTATTACAGACTTCTTAACATAATGTATTTTGTTTTTCCAAATAAAATTGAAGAGGATTTTATCAACTGACCTACATATTTTGTTGTCTACATACAGAGAGAGTGCAGCATATGAAAACCTGGAGATGCCCTCAGCCTTTGCTAGCAGTGCTCTTCCTCTCAAGGTCAAGTCTCTCTGCAACCATGCGTTAAATCTTCTTTGGGATTTTATTATAACAGGATCAAAGTTCAAGGTACTTCTGTTATCTTGATTTTTAGTAATCACAATGCCTAAATATGTAACTTCAGATCTAACTTGAATATTATAAAATGAGGATACTGTACAATCTTTAATAGACATTAACTCACATTTACTTATGTTTAGATTAAGTCCTGAAACTTTAGAGAACAGATTTATATAATCAATTGCTGTAGGGATTTGGGAAGCATCTCTTAAAAATAAGGTGGTGTCATCAGCTAATTGGCTAATAATAACTTCCCGATCTGCTATACGGATACCCTTAATACCACTTTCACAAATAAACGTTTAGAGTAGCTGCACACAAAGTAGAAATAAATAAGGAGAAATTGGACATCCTTGTCTTACTCCTTTAGATAAACTAAATCTTGGGGAAGTGCCATTCTTTAATTTAATCGAACATCAATAATTCCATTATTGTAAAGGGTCTTAATTACTTTATAAAACATATCACCAAAACCAGACTTAATAATAAATTGGTGCTCTAAAGAATCGCCTTATAGAAATCAAAAAAATAATGAAGCTGTCCTTCTTCTATCAATTCTGCATAATCTAATAAAGCAAGAACCGATCTTATATTATTAAGAATATGTCTTTTATTCATAAAACCAGATTATGATTCATCTATTACAGAATTTAGTACAGATTTTAGTTTTTTAGCAAATATAATAGCTAAAATTGTATAATCATTGTTGAGCAGAGATACAGGACACCAGTTGTCAATTAAAAGTAAATATTTCTTGTGTTTCGAAATTAAAGTAATTAAACCTTGAGTGAGAGTTGGGGGAGAGTCTCATTCTGTATGCTTTCTTCAAAGACCTTAAGTAAAAAAGGGGATAATTCTTTAGAAAACTGTTTATAGAACTCTGCGGTTGTCATGTAATGGCAAAGAGACAAGAAGGTTAGATCCAAATGCAGTTTTAATCGGGTAATCCAGAAACGCAATCAGACAGGCAAGGGTCAAAATCCACAGATCAGTCCATACAAAACAAAAAAAAACAAACAGTGATTCCAGTGACCATAAACGAAACTTCCATAACAAAAGCAGAAACAAACTAGGTATAAATAGACAGAACACTAATAACATAATACAAGACAGCTGGGTGCAATGAAGTGATAATGAGTCCGGGAAGTGGGTTATGGGAATTGAAGTCCAATGGTGAGGTAATGGTCCGGGGTGGAGTGCCCTCTGGAGGCTAAGTAGGGCACTCCAACTGATGATCATGACAGCGGTAAGGCCGTCAGTTCCGGGTGATTTATTGTTTTTAAGTTCTATAATAGAGTTATTAACTTCTAATAAAGTAATTTCGCTATTGCAGAGATCTCTGTCATTACCTGAAATAGTCTTGCAATTTTTTAACGGACTCAAGAAAAGTAAAAGCTGCCTCTTCGGAATAATTTTGATGGTAAAGATTACTGTAAAAATTAGCACAGAAATGTGCAATTTCTTGAGGGTTATTAGTCACTTTCCCATTAATATTCAGAGATTCAGTTAATGAGGTTCTTAAACGACTCTTTTCTAATCTGAAAAAATAAGATGTGTTACATTCTCCGTCCTCTATCCATTTTTGTCTAGATCTTATATAAGCGCCCTGTGCTCTATATGTGTGCAGTTCATCTAACGTACATTGCAGTTCAGCATACTCGAGCTTATCAGATTCAGAGAGCAGCTCTGGGGATTTGGAAGAAAGTATTGCGATTTCTCTGCTTTTTTAAGTTTTGCTAAATTACTACCGAATTTTCTGAGATATTTACCAATTTCAAACTTCAACAGCTCCCATTGGCAACAATATGAATCTAACACTAATGCTCTCCTCCAATGCTGCTCAATCAATGATGCAATATTCTTTTTAACATCTTTATACATGAGCAGAGAGTTGTTCAGTTTCCAATAAGAAGGAGTTGATTTGAAATCGAGGGACGCTGAAAGACTAACCTGAGAGAGATAGCACTGTGGTCTGTAAGAGGTGTAGCATGGATGCTGACTGAGTCACAACTGTTTGCTAGGCTTTGGGAAATAAGCCAATAATCTATTCGAGTCTGCTTAGAGTGGTCCTTGCTGCTCCAGGTATAGAGTCTCTGCTGTGGATATGTTTCTCTCCATATATCAACAATATTAAATCGTGTCATAAAAGCATCCATAATTGGACTAACAGAAGAAGTTCTAGAAGGAAATCTATCCAAATCACTATTTAATACCATATTAAAATCCCCACCCAAAATAATAGAGGCACTGGGGTATTTATTAATCCAGCACTGCATATTATCACTAATCACATCAATTAAAGTGTTTTTTTCCTCAGAAGAATTGTATCTATACACATTTAAAAGAACTGTGGTGGTCTGACCAAGAAAAATTACTAACAGAAGAAAATTACCTTTGGGGTCACTGACAAGGTGTAGTATTTCACCAGCAAACTTATTTTTCAAAATGGCGACACCTGCTGATCGCTCTGTACCGTGAGACATCCATATCTCACTGCCCTACTGGGATCTCCAGAATTTAGCATCATCCTGTGTGGAATGGGTTTCTTGTAAAAAACAAAAATCAGATCCGTGGTTTTTGACAAACAAAAAAAGAGCTTTGCGTTTCACATTGTTTCTTAGTCCCCTGGCATTAAGTGAAATGAACCGTATTGACATTATTAAATGAACAACAGAACAATTATTAACAAGAATCAAAACAAAGGCAAAAAGTCAAAATTGACTGGTGAATGAGAAGAAACTTGAAAAGAATAGAGCTCGTGTCCATTTGAAATGACCAAGTTAAGAGGTCCAGCTGTAATATGACGAAATGTAAAATGACAGAAGCTCAAATGCCATAGTGAAAGCTAACAGTCACCATTTTTGGAAAACAGTTATCATTGCGACTCTCTTGATGGAATTCACAAAGTAATCTGCACCCCTTCAATGAACGCGCGTGCACCGATGTAATGGGCAGTTTTTCCAGCAGCCCTCGCATCTTTTACTCTCGGCCACAGTCTCTCCCGGTCCACAAGGCATCGCGTACAACCCGTGAGGTAAACTGCATGATGATGGCGTGAGGTTTCATGTTGGCATCTCTCCTCCCTATCCAATGTACAGTGTCAACAACGTCAGGGTACTTGCTCTTGGCCTCTGGGTAAGTCTCACCGCAGATACGAATTACCTCGGATCTGACATCTTCCTTGTGAGTTTCAGGGACCCCAAACAATCTCATGTTCCACCTACGAGATTATCTCTCCAGATCAGAAATGCGTGTTTTGCAGGTCCCTGTGAGACGTTCTTGAGCTTTAAGCCTGACATCTACATCTTTCACAATCTTTTTTAGATCTTGCACTTCAGCACACACAAAGTCTATCGCTTTCTTCAGCCCTTCTATCTTAAGTTCATTGGCGCTAATCATTCCTTCAAGAGCGTCAGACCGAGAATTGATCAACGAGGAGAGTGTGGAAATGACGGCAGAATCATCTGGCATGTTTGCAGCTCTCGTAATTTGATGTACTAACACTTAATCTAGCAAACATAACAACATAAAATGTAAATACAGCTAGCCTTTATAAAACAGTAAATTTTGATCAGGAGCCTATACCCACACACCTACCCACTGTTTGAGATAAACTTAATAATTAATAATTTTTTGGACAGGATTTTTCCCTACTGTTGAACCAATTTAAACTATATTATCATATGTATTGCAATGCAATACTTCAAATATGCACTATACACTCTTAAAAATAAAGGTTCCAAAAGGGAGTTTTTACACAGTGATGCCATAAAAGAACCACTTTTGATTCCCCAAAGAACCTTTCAGTAAACGGTAGTGCACTCTAAAAAATGCTGGGTTAAAAAAAAAACAAGTTGGGTTGAAAAGGGACAAACCCAGCAATTGGGGTGTTTTAACCAGCGAATGGGTTGTTTTAACCCAGTGGTTGGGTTAAATGTTTTTTTTTAACTCAACTATTGTTTAAAAATGACTGTATTTTTTTGTTTAAAATGAACCCAAAGTATGCCGGAAATTAACATTTATTAATATGTTTAATAAATGAACATTTATTAACAAGTTTAATGAATAATAATTAAACAATAAACATTTAAGTTGCTTATTAATAAATGTTCACCTTTTGATTATTATTGTTGCCTCTAGTAATTAGTCTGATTTTTAATTTCAAACCTATTTTTGGTTTATTTTAAAGACAGCCATATAGTCACTTTTAAACAGATGGGTTAAAAAAACTGCCCAGCACGTTGGGCAATCATTTAACCCAACCGCTGGGATTGTCCATTTTCAACCCTGCATTTTTTAGAGTGTGGAACCTTTTTTTATTTTTTTTAATTAGTGTGAAGAACATTCTAAAACAATTTTTCCCCACAGTAAAGAACCTTTTGTGTTATGGAAAGGTTCCGTGGATTTTAAATGTTCTTCATGTAACCACAGAAGAGTGTAGGCTACACAAATCAACTACTATATAGTAAAAGTGAAAGAGATAAAATTCTAAGCATAAATACTTTTTAAATTACTTTATAAAATTGTACGCTGATTTTTCAACAAATATAACAACACTATTTATGTTTTGAAAATTAAAAGTAAGTATTGCATTAGAAGTTCTATCTTTTAAATTCTGCTGTTTACATTATTGTTCTACCATAGAACAATAATGTAAACAGCAGAATTTAAAAGATACAGACAGTTGAGATACTGTTTTTGAAACATAAAAAAAAAAAAAGTACTCTAGTGCTGTAATAGCTAGCTAGCTCTTTGACTTTAAATACGAACTTTGCTTTTACTTCAATATTTTGGTAGTCTGCACCCGACGCGATGTCATTCATTTTTGCACAAATTTAAAGTGTCTAACAGTCTGGACACGTCGACGGCGCTCACGCTCTTTTAAACTCATAAACTGGCAAATTATATATGCAGAAATAATGCTGATCGACAGAACACTTTTATTTTTAGAATACATTACAATCAGTCCAAAAGAGATGATGACAACTCGCACAACTACATTACGAACTGCATTTCTTTGTGTGCCTGTTTCAGCCTTTCGCTTTGCACCCCATGAAGGATGTTCGTTTCGGCGCAATCATAATTCAATGACTTAAAGCCAGTCACCTGCAGAAAAGTTGCATTTTCGTAACTTTTTTTCATGTATTCAGAAGGTGGGACCCACTTTGATACAGTGACAATAGTTGGTTTCATTACAGGTGAGAGTCACTGTGAATTCATCTATATAAAAAGAGCCTTGTATTTTGCTAGGGGGATGTTACGGTAGTGGAGGCAGGAGGCCCCTCCTCCATGCCCGAGGCCCTAGGCAACTGCCTGCTGTGCCTATAGGTAGCGCCGGCCCTGGTGTTTGATTTTGCAGCAGATATGCACCCTTGATGCACACTTTTGCCAGGCCTGCAAGCCCCGCAGCAGACTTCTACCTGACAGTCAAAGTGGCATTACGTCACAAAAGTGTGCACTCGGAGGAAGATTGCGAGGGCTTAGGGTTCCATTTGGGACAGGGCCTGAATCGCTAAGGATCTCAGAGACTCTGTGCTATTGGTTGGCAATATAGCTACTGCTATATTAACAGTATTATTAGTAAATAGCAGTATTATGCAAGATCACATTCATCAGTCACAATGGCACGTGCAAGGCTCAAATTTCTATAGGCATGTATTAATATTTTGGCCTCACGTCAGTGACCATCAACAGGGTTCTACTGACAAGGATAATTGACCAGTTGCAAATGACATTCCTTTATTTACCCAATGCATGAGAGAAAACTTATCAAAATCTCAAGGTGACGCCTTCAATATCCTAGTCCAGAATCAAACTTTTTATTTTTAACTTTTTTCCCCCCAAGCAAGTACACTGCTATTATCGGACAAATGTGGACAGGACAATGCAATCAATCACACGGACACCTGCCGCAACAAGCTTTGGGACAGAGCTCAGGGCTGCAGGCCTATTTCACAACACAGCCCGTTTGGACATTATGCTTACACTCACTACCAAGAAATAGTCAAACACCTTGTGAGGCTTTATTCAAACTCTCAAAATGCTCTGTTGTTTTCTTACCTCTCCAATTATCAGCGTTAGTTCATAAAAAAGGTTAAAAACAGGTTAGGAGCCTGTCTGAATTGTTTTTCGATTCAGTCTAAATGATTCAGACAGCTCACTTAAGCACTGAATCGTATGGCGTGCCTACAATCCATTGAAACTAAACATGTAAATGCATCCTATCGCTGACAAAGAAGGTCGTTATTCACCTGCACGACTCTACACTGCAGGTAAACACATGCATCTTCACTATCTAAACACTTACGAACTGTTCCGTCTCAGGGAACTTTTTTTTTTTCAGTAGCCTGCACAATTTTGTTGACATTTACCATAACATTGGGGGGATATAATAATCAATATTTCAACACCATTTTGCTTAACTGATTACCTTGGTATTACTGTCAATGTACCATGGTATTTCCACAGCAGGCTTTTTTCAGGTAATTTTGTTGAACTTGTGCTGTGTCATGTGAATAACTGTTTTGAACATTCTGTTTAGTCATATTTTAAATATAATGTTAAAATAAAGCTTTTGTGTAGTTTTTGTCAATATACTCCCATGCCAAATGTGGCAGCATGTGTTTGGATTGAAATAAGCGTGAGTAGAAGATGAAAAAATATATATATATATAATTTTTTTTTCATGTACTGAACAGTTTCAACAACTGAACAGTAACAGCTTTGGGTTTGGAAGAACAAAGTATTAAAATATACTCCACATCTTCTAATTTTACATCAGTCTTATTTATAGCATGATACAGTGCAGGATATACGGCCAGTAGCGAGCTGGATTCAGCCACTCAGGGCCGGTATAAACATGTTGATTTGTGTGTTCCTATCTGTTCATGTCCGCGGCCCACATTGATTTCATATGAACTTCACCTTTAAGGGCTACCATTTTGTGACAAGGTCCATTTTCTCTTTTACCATTTACTGGATGACGGTTTCACATGTAGAAAATATATCGAGCCTCTTTTTATTGATATTGAGCGGATGCGCTGTGCAAAGTGACCTTCCTGCGAAATGGCTTGAAAAGGGATCATCTTGCGATGGCCCATGACTGTACAATTTAAATCACTGTATTTATTTATTTAATAATTTAATAAAGGTGATATTTAAAGGATATAATAAATTTAGTGATACAGTCCTTTAGCTAAATAATATAAGATTTCGCAGCCTGAACTACAATTGAGCCGAACGGAATAAATTCTTTCAATTTACAAGATCCACGTATCATCTGAGTTCAGAATAAATACTAGATTGCTACTTACTGAATGCTGTGCGGTATATACTGTGTACTGCCTAATATTGTAAAAATATTAAGTGAAACAGCGCATATTATGCAACAAAATATGTGGTAGAATGCAGTTGGCACACTGACCTCACATTGCATGTTTAATTATCATCTCAAAAATATAAATTATTTATAAAATACATTTTTTATTATTTAATGTTTCACATTTTTAGTCCAGTTTTGAGTAAAATGTTTTAGCATTTGCCGGATGATGTTACTTTATTCGGTACACTGGAAAATTAAGGCAATAAGCATGGCATTGTGGGGTACAGTGTGCTCTGTTGTATATTGCACATATTGTCAAGCAGGATATTTTATGCATACGGAAAATTTGCATACTGGAGAAATAGAGTAAGTAGTATGGTAATTTTCTATTTAGAAAATAGCCATGGAAAAATGTTTGAGTGGCATTATGTTTGGAATTAAATACTACGTTAATACAGTGAACATATATTCTGTATACAATTAAAAAAACATTATGTGAATGGTGTCTAGTTATATGGTTATATAAATCAGATTTTGGGAAACAAAATGTCCTAACATTTGATCAAAATCAAGTCAAGCGCATTGCATTTTGAGAAACAACATTCCAAGCAGTGTGTTTTCTTTTTGTATACCTTACTTTTTGCCAAATGTGCATATTTGTACATACTTGTATGCTAGTATGCTATTTCGAACATAGCCACGGAAATCAAATGTGTGTGTGTGTGTGTGTTTGCGAGAGAAAGTAAGCAATCAGGGTATGAAGATTCAAATAGATGGATCCCATAAAATTCCCCATTCACCACATCCTCCCTGTTCTTCGTTGATACTCTGGGCTCCCCCCTCCTTCCATTTCGTGTTTTTTTTTTTTTTTTTTTACAGTGCTGCAGCATTTCCTGATTGATGAGGGGGTGCAATTGGACTCATCCATCATGACTTGGCCAGGTTAGGTATCTTTCTCTCACTCACCCTCTTTCATTCTCTCTCCTGCTTACAGCCACACGTCTTGATTGAACCTTGGAAGAAGCAGATGTCAAACTTTTTGCCTCTTGTCTGCTTGCCTGCTACATCTCGGCATCTTTCGCAAGACCTGCAGCTCAAAAAATGAAATCGCTGAACCTAGAGCAAGACACCGTCTTTCCTTTCATCATCTTTTCAATTTTGCACTCTGAGGAGAATTAGTAGTATACCATGCTATCAGATTTTGTATGCTAGTGGGAGTAATGCAGCAACTCATTGGACCTCATAAATAAAACACAAGCAGAACAAATTTATCCATATATCCTCTGTAAAACCATTCACACATAAATCGGTGCATTACGTAATAATGTTTTTTTATTTTTTATTATTATTCTCACAGAAATTCTTTCTGCTCGTGTTTCATGAATGAGGCGCAATGCAAGATATGAAGGTTTCTGCTTTGACTTATTAATGTGACTTTTAATAATTCACATTATTCAAAGAAACAGTAGATGTTTAGATGCGCAATGGGATAAAATACTACATAATGATGTACTATTTTAAAATTCTGTAATATAGAGAGAGTTTTGGTGCAGCCAAACATGTATTCCTGTTCTTGTGGATGGTTCATTAGTGCATATAGATTGTTGTTCTTTGTAATTGTCCATCAAACTTCAATAACTTTTGAAACCATTTACCATTTCAGCTCATATAACCAAGGCAGCACAGGCTAATAATCTAATTTCAATTGTATATAAATATCAAATTGTTTTAGGCCTACAGTTAAATCTTGTAAATTGTTAATGAAGTAATTTAGCGTTCACACTTGTAGTTTGGTTCGTTTGGTTCATTTGGTCCGGACCAGAAAAGAAAAAAACCCAAAAACATTTAGTCCTGGTCCGATTAGCGTTCAATTTGGCAATTTTGGATGTTTTCACACCTATGGATCGTTTGTTTTGTTCTGCAATAATGTTGCATTTTCTTCTTGGTTCAGTTCGCTTTCACACGGAAACATTTCAAAGCGTACCAAAATGTGTTTAGGCAAGTCACATGCAAGTACAACTGTCCTATTACTGGTCAGAGTTTTCTCTGCGTCATCCATCAAAACAATGATTGACAAGTTCGCTCCATTCGTTTATTGTGGCTTTATTTGTAACTGTCGAGACACACGCAAACACTTTATAAATGTAGCCGTCTTTCCCGCTGTTAAATTATATACCACATTTATATTAATGCTGCAGCAAATTCAAACGCGCACTCTTTCTCTCTCTGTCTCTCTGGATTTCCCAGCGCTGTCTAGTAGGCGACCTGTTGTCAGTGTGTCGAGAGACCATATGAATTTTATAATGAAGCAGAGCGGGAATTAAGGCTTCGTCGCATCAGCATTCTCGCACGGAGAAGTGCAATTACACAACAGAGGGTCTCGTTGGTTTTCAACTATGGTAAATAATGTGCTCACTCACAGAATCAGACACTACCGCTTTTTATATCACATTTCCCGTTATGAATTATGATGTCATTTGGTTCGTTGGTCCGTTAACTGGGTTGGATTGCTTTCACATCTCAAGCGAACCGCTCCAGAGTTTGTTTGAAAGCGTACCGAGACCACCTCTTCAAGCAGGTCTCGGTACGCTTGTTTGGTCCGCTTTTGGTGCGTACCCGAGTGCGATTGCTGCTTTCACACCTGCCCAAACGAACCGCACCAAAAGGGGAAACGAAATCTAGTACGATTCAACCGAACTAAATGAGGCAGGTGTGAAAGCAACCTATATCACCGAACCAAAAGATAATGAACCTAAAGGCATAGGGATATATTCACAACCTGATTGGTCGGATTTTATGACGTATTGCCTATTTTGAGACGGAACTTAGCGAACATCCAAAACAAAATGCAGTCGTTGTGTGTGCGTAGCCTGCATATAATGGTATTTTGGCCAACTGCGAACTCAGGAGTCAAAACAGCGGCGGGAATCCATCCGTCACACACACAAACAATCTGCTGCGTGGAGACACGCGTCTGATGCCTGTGATGGGCAAACTCGCGACTATGACGAGAGAAAACCGATATGCGTGAGGGTTCTGTCTTTTTAGGGTCTCATCTTCCTGTTTTTGGGTCGTTTACATGTCTTTGGTCCGTGTTGCATTCATATATCATTCGAACCGCACCAGAGTTCGTTTGGAAGCGGACCGAAACCCATCTTTTCAGCGGTCTCGGTCCGCTTGTTTGGTGCGCACCAGGGTTCGGATGGCAGCGTTCACACATGTTCAAATGAATCGCACTAACAGAGCAATCGCACCAGGGTTCGTTTTAATCGAACCAAACATTGCAGGCTACACACACACAACAAGCACATTTATCTCAGCACACATCATTGTTTTGGAAGTTCCGTCTCAAAATAGGCAATACGTCATAAAATCTGACCAATCAGGTTGTGAACGTATCCCTATGCTTTGAGGTTCTTTATCTTTTGGTTCGGTGATAAAATTGCCAATCTTAACGCTAATCGGACCAGGACTGTTTTTTTGGGGGGGGGTTTTTTGGTCCGGACCAAACGAACCAAACTACAAGTGTGAACGCACCTTAATGTTGGTTAAAACTGGTTTGGTTTGAAAATGAGCCAAAATGAGACAAGATTTGGAATTGAATTCCTAAATGCACGTTATTGATCTTATTTGAAATTATTCGGTCATGTATTTTAGTTATTTAACATTCTATTTGACCTCATACTTTTTTTTATTCCCATCAAAATACTCTTCCAATGAAACGACTGTCTCTGGTCCTCAAACCTTGTTCCTTTCTTACAATTGACTGAAAGCTTGCATTTAGATCTGCTTCCATCCAATCAAAAAATGATAGACAGATCCAAATCCTACATTTTACTACAAATACTACTTTTTCGATAATCTGTTTCACTTGGATGTGTCACGATATTGAAGAAATGATCTCTCCACATCGCGACTTTAAATTCTGATTTGTTCCTCAAACAAAGCTATTGCATGTCTTCTGAAGGCTTGGAAGAGTATGAGTATGGACCACTTTCTTGATACCTTTATGGTGTTTTTTTTTTAAGCATATGAAGATAAGTAAATGACAATTTTTCCTTTTTTAATGAACTATTCTTTTATTGCGAAAATAATTTATTTCCCATCCGGTAGTAATATAAGACTGGCAACAGAATTCATAAAGACAAGTCTATCCCAATGTGCAGTACCTGTCAAACGTGTAAACATTATTTAAAAGCTTGGCAGTATGATATATCATTCTTTTCCTGCATTAAGCAGATACTGTCCATCAAACTATGGTTCATGTGGTAACCACATGACCCTCTACATCAACCTAAAGCAGCAGGAAGACAAGGGCGTGATATATACGAGAGGTCGAGATGGAGAACACCACCATAATAAAGACGCTCCCAAACAGGATACAGGAACACTCTCCCCTGCACAGCTGACGTTAACAAAGCCAACGGCATTATGGGATATATGGGCCAGACAATGTAAAAAAGCTCAGCCTTTTTTTTCTTTCCCATCACCTGCTGCTGTCTCAGGGGGAAAGAGGTGCTGGTTTTTACCCCTGTGTGATGAATGACCATCGCTCTCAATTTCTGCCCGCACACCTCACCTCTCAGTCACTTGGCGTCAGACCATCACAAGGCTGGCAACGACGACACCTGGGGCAGCGCTAGACAGAGAGGTGTGAGCCGAAAGGAGGATGCCTGGTCAATAAATTAATCTGTCATTTTATTCTTCTCATTTCTCTTTTGAGGACAGCCAAAATGAATACATAACGGGCGAAAAGGGCAGCCAGTACTATCAGAGATTGACAGCACAGAGGAGACCACTGATGCCCCAGAGATCCTCACAGATGACACTTGTCTATTCCAGGTTTTAAGGTCAAAAACAAGGGGGACACTGTAGATTTGCATATCTTCATATAACAGTGCTAATCCTTGAGCTAGCATAGACCTGTGAGGGTGTGCTTAATGTGATTTACCCGACATGTTCAACATCCTTGTTGGTGCTGGAAAGAAACTGGGTTGAGTTCAGGCACTTAAACTAATTTTATCAACCTGTGCTTGCTAGCACAATTTCCTATTGCTCACTTAAAGTTACAGGTTTTTTAAAACTAATAAGCTGAAATATTAAACTTTGGTACATATGACCCAAAAGAAACTCTACACAAGCATGTAAAATCGAGTGCAATTCATTATATGATTTGCAACTTGCTGCAAAAATGGGCATTAACGTAAACAGATTGCTTCCACGGTCAGTTTGTTCTTCCAGGTCAACTACTGTTGGCAGAGCATTAGTAATTTTAAGAGAATCTTGCTGAGCTAGGTATGTGTAAATATTTATAATTAATGGCAACAGATATTTGAAGGTAACTCTACCGCCCCATAGAGCACTGAATAGAAATAGACCAAAAATCACTTTAACAGATATATTTGCCAGTATATGCACCCATTTTAACTACAGGAATGAATGACAAATTGTGAGGAGACATGTGCTTTTACTTTTTTATGTGACCTAGAAAGGCCAAAAAAATCTCATAGACTTACATTGAAAGAGGGACCTGACCCATATCTAGGGGCAAGAATATCATAGATTGGGCTCTTTGTTGGCTCTTTTGACTTGAGCCGGCAAGTAACCACCTAACAACCATCCTAGCAACCAAATAGAAACATCCTGACAACCGGCAAATTTGCAATTACTTGTTCTTCAGAAAATTTTAAAATGTTCTTATTAAAGCTGCAGTCCGTAAGTTTAGCCTTTTTGTTGCCATCTCTGTTTTAAACCTGTAATTGCAGTTATTTGCAGAATTATCATCTTTACGTGGGTTGTGTATCGGCACGGCTCCTCAGCGCGGATGAATCTGTTTGCTGTCAGTCACCACACCGGTGTGGATACTGTACTTTGGAATCACAGATTCTACGTCTCGGAAGTATGACCAAAATAAGAATTTTCACCGGAAAATGTCATCTGAAGAAGTGAGTAACAAGTCTGCCACTTTTGTTCTGACCAACTGAGAAAAAAGCATAAATCGCGTTGCCAATGGTGATTAAATCTAACAATCGCTTAGCTTGGATCACGCCAAACCTTGCAAATGATTATTATTGCTATACTTTGTTCTCAAATTGGTAATGTTAACAACATCAGCATTGCGTGACTATGTGTATTTAGTGTGTATTAGCATTACCTGTAGATTTCAAATTTTGTAGCCACTCCGCAGTCCCAAGTCTTTTGCTTTTGACTACAGGTGAATCTCCAGTTGTCACCGATGACTGTCATTTGGATCTTCTGGATTACAATCCGCCATCAAAATGATAAGTTTAATTATTTCAGCTGAAAACGCTATAAATGATCCGCTACCAGTAGCATCTTCCCACAAGCTGGGACTTGTTTTTTCTGTTTACAGACGTGATGTAATGACACAAAGACGAATGACTGCATGCTCGAATTTCCCGCAGAAAACCACTAGTACCAATTTTATTATAAAACATTACAAGCTTACCGTTGTGAATCGAGCTAAGGTAAGGAGATAGTTTTGAACACTGGCTGGTTATGTACTTGCTCAAAAATTGATTTTGGATCAATTTGTACTCTGTAATTTTAGCTATGTGACTATTTTTTTTTCTTTGGATCACGTCCTACTTGGGTAAATAAAGAAGCATTTCTGTGTAATTAGCTAAAAGATGACGAATTGGATGGTTCTAGCATGGCGTCACCATTGAAGAATTCTGGCTGACTGCGGGTCTGGACCGATGACCTCTTCAATTTTCCCTTGGTCTTTAGTATGATGGAGAGCAGCTTATGGTTTCACACAAACACACACTCACACATTTCGACATCTCACCCACTCTATCTCTCTTTCACACACTCTCTCTCCATGTCTCCCTAGAGTTTACTCTGTCCTTGCCTGGAGCTTTCTTGCGAGCGTCTCGCACTGTAAGTGATGACCTGAGAAATTAATCCTGCCAGTGGCTCATAGACACCAGCTTTTTCAGAGCTGCTGAAATCACGGCTGGGGCATCGTTAGATACGGATGTTTTAGATGGATGAAGATGGAGAAGGAAGTTTGTGTAAACATACAGCACACAACTTAAGTTGTAGAATGATACAGAATTGCTGCGGTGATGCAATAGTTTTGACAAAATCTGTCAGCGCCAATACCAATAATTTGGTGGTTCAATTTTTTTTTCTCGAACTTCAAAAGAAAATTAATTAATTGAATTCTCTATAACATTTTCTAGTTATTTTACCAGTTCAACTACCATTTGAGATGATTGGGAATGCTAACGAATAGCTTTTTCCATGTAGCGGTTAAAAAAAAAATCTAAATAAGAGATAATGTAGCAGGACTTTTTGATGAAAGATTGCAACAACTACCATTATTTTACTCTTGAATAATGTTCAACTGAACACCAAAAACTAGTAAATAGAATCAATTTTGATTCATGTTGACATAAACGGGTAAGCTACAATTTACGGCCGCTTGCTAAATGGAAATTGCAATGTAAACCTTATATAAAGCACCACAGCTTTCAGATTTGCTACATTACGGTTGTCATATATTTAATGTTCCTTGCCCTGATGAAATGAACCTTGTTTGGAAACCATTACAGCACAGGGAACATCAGCTCCTGGGGGCGCAGGCATCTTGAAAAACAAGCAGCAGCGATCATAGTGTTTCAATAACACAATATCAGTCTCACCATTTAAAACTAATCAATTCCTCATCAACTCCCTCATTTTACCATATCATCCCTATTGAACACGACAGTCTGAGAATTTCTTATAAGACCTTCAAATCAATGGCTAGTCAATGACTGTGTAATTTTGCAAGATGTAACCATGCATCCACCAGGTGGTACGGATCCAGTGTAGGTAAGTGATCAATGATCATTTGCGGAAAAAGAATGCTCCTTTTTACCCACAATGCATTGCTGTAAATACATAACCTTGTTATGTTCATCCCATTATGCTTGCATTATTTTTATGTTTCAGTGCGATATAAACATCTCCTTGGACAGGCTGCCACAGAGAACCACACCATTATTAATGTGTTGTCATGCATTTTGTGCATTTCCATTTGTTTTATCTTTATGTTACAGTGAAGCAACCTTTCAGCGGTGGTCTTCATAATTAGTTATCTCCAGCAAAACAACTCTGTGAAAAAAAGGCATTCGTTTTCACTGAAACTGACATTGTTAGTGTGACCTGAAAGCTTAATGATGCTATAATGTACATATAGGCCTCCCCTGCAGCAAAGAGATCGTTAAAGTTTAATATTTGTGAATCATAATTGAGCGTATCGTCGTTTTAAAACTAAATGTGAAGTAGGTGGTTCATAAACCTTGCAGAGGCCTTATCACCTGGAACAAGGAATGTAAGAATCTCTTCCAAAAACTGCAGAAATCAATATTTTTGGTCATTTTTTAATGAAAAATGTATTTTTTCAGTGTGATTTTTGATCAGACATATAATGTGCTCTGCAAAGTGGCTTACAAATGAGTTTTCATTTAATATTTTTTCTTTTTTTTACTTGATTTTCCGTAAAATATCTCTAAAAATAAAAAATAAAAATAATAAAAAAACAAGTCATAATAACTTATGCTTAAATTAATATTTTAACTGGATTGATAAATTATACAAAATGCTAAATAGACAACGTAAAAGAATACTCTCTTTTTTTTACGATACTGTTCAGTTTATTTAAAAAAAAAAACTATTTTCATTTAACACCATTGTATTAGGTTTCTCATTCAAACAATTGCATTGTGTTAAATTGACTTGAAACTTGCGTTTTGGCTCAGCTCAATATTTTAATTTTGAAAGAATGAGAAAGTAGACCAAAAATAACATTTGATGCTTGTTCAATTTACTTGAGTAAATGAAGTTAATCCAACACAATTCTTTTCAACCTCTTTCCTTAATCCATTTGAGTTGAGCTTACATAAATTATTTTTGTTAAAATAACATTATAGAAACTTAGACCGTGTCTACACCGGACACGAGCGACGTGTCAAAAACCAATAGTACCCATTATAATCAGTGATATTGTCTACACTGAATGTGGAGTGGCGTAGCACGATGCGTCGCTACAAATTCCCGACAGTAAACAAGTGCTTTGCATATGTAACTGCTGCAATTTTGGTATTTTTATTACTTTAATTTTTAACCTTTAACAGCTACTGATCACAATCTGCTTTTTTAATAGAAAAGAGGAGCGTGAACATTTTGTTAAATGTCTCCTTTTGTGTTCCACAGAAGACCAAAAACATTGGACAACATGAGGGTGGATTAATGTTGACAGATTACCAGGTTTCCCTTCAAAAAAATATTCCGTCTTTTTTGAACTGGATTTTTGTTATTATATTGATTCCGAACTGTAATTTTATAAATGTAATGATAAACCCTCTGGCAGCTTTGTGACCTTCAAGGGATATTAAGAAGTTCTATCAAAGAATAATCTGGTATTGCCAGTGCAGGTCCACACTTTCATTAAAATCAATGACTTTCATTCACTTAAGAGGTGATACTTTGTCCCAGAGATATCCTGTAAATGAATTCAGCTCTGCCAATGCATTAAAAAACATCTCAGGAGAGCCACAGCATGTCTGTATGTATAGCCTACATGTGTGGTGGCATGCATGCGACGTTTATATTGATGGGCCCCCCGGTCACAGGACCCGGAACAACGTTCCACTTTGTCCTTCCCCCTGATGACGGCCCTGGTCGACCGTTTCCCACAGCTACGAATTGCTTTAGCGCAAAGCATTTATTTCTTGTGTTCTCCGCTGACAAAAAAGCTAAACCCATCTTCACGCATCATTAAATTTCATTACCATTTTCGAATTGCCTCCCGACTGCATGTTACCTCTGTCTCGCTTTAATCGCACAAACGCGCAATCAATCCCCGCCTGTCCTGCCGCGCCGACTGTTTATCTTGTCATTCGCTGCTCGTGATAGAGGAGGTTCCCCGGGGACCGCTGAATAGTGCTGATAACACAAATGACCATATTTAGATGCCTTCAAACTGGTAGGGTTGGAATGTGTATGCAAGTGTGCGTCTTCAAACATTTTTCATCATGTTTAAGAATCTCTCACCCAGACAAGGATCTGAAGGTTACCAAGTACTGAGGCCTAGTTGTTTCGGGTTGTTTGATATCATTAATAACATCAAGACATTGCACCATGTTCTCATAAATGTTAGTGTTGTGTATCCTGTAGTTGAAAGACACAAAGAAAATGGAGGAGGGATTGTTACACCCTAGATTTTATATAGCCTACACACACACTTTATCAATAAAATATTTTGACTGAATTTATGTTTTCCGATATTACAAAAACCTGTGATCTATTAGTTCTATAGACCAATAAATTATATGCATAATAGTAATACGTAAAATGAATTTATATACACACATTTTTATTAACTTGCGTGCTTTTTCAAAGACACACAAAGACAAGTGCTATTGTATTTTACGGACGTTTACCACCATAGTACCATACCTTGTAGAATAATGTCAGTATATTGATATTATTAACATGGCAGTACAAAGTATCTTGGTTTTATCATCTGATATCTATACCATGCTACTTGCACAGTACTCTTTAAGAGGGCAGTATTACCAAAAAAAACTAAAAAAAACATGATACTCATAGTTTTTGATTAATATGTAAATACTGTATCACCATTGACAGTTGATGACAGTGTATAAGCAAGTGAAAACATACATTTTTCAAATAGTTAGGACAGAGTTAGTTACTTTGCTTCACAACCATGTGGTCCTTTGCAGGTGTCTGAATGATGTCACATCCTGTCACATGATATTGACCGCATGACTTGATCCAAAATGGTCCCTTTATATTGGTTACTCCGAATGACATCAATGAAATAAATTTTTTTGGACATTCGTTCTCATAACAAAGCAACAGCTTCTACACAGAATAAAGAATAAAAATACTTTTATAACATTTTAAGATATTTATTCACAAATGAAATGGCTGTATTGGCCTTTGGACGGTTAAACCGAATGACCATTTGACACTTCAAAAACTTTAAAATATCTTTATATGTAGCTAAATATAATTAAAACCTTTTGGATTGAATAAAAGAGATCTAGTTGTACTACCTTACATACTTTGGATGTCATATCTTTGTTTTTTTTATTATTATTAAGGCCTTTGGACAAAAAAATGACCCGTTATGTCATTGACCCATATACACTATACCCCGGTTTCAAAGACAAGGCTTAAGCCTAGTTACAGACTAAAATGCATGTTTGAGCTGTTTTAACTGAAAGTAACTTGCATTGACATATCTTAAAGTGAAGTGAAGTGAAGTGAAGTGACATGTGGCCAAGTATGGTGACCCATACTCGGAATTTGTGCTCTGCATTTAACCCATCCGAGTGCACACACACAGCAGTGAACACACACCCGGAGCAGTGGGCAGCCATTGCTGCGGCGCCCGGGGAGCAGTTGGGGGTACGGTGCCTTGCTCAAGGGTCTCACCTCAGTCATGGTATTGAGGGTGGGGAGAGCGCTAGATATTCACTCCCCTCACCGACAATCCCTGCCAGACCTGAGACTCGAACCCATGACCTTTGGGTTACAAGTCCGACTCTCTATCCATTAGGCCACGACTGCCCCAACTAACGACTAAAGTCCCCCTGTAGTCAATAATTTTATCCCTTAAAATTAATCTTTGATCACCAAAATGACATATTTAAAAGTTTTTTTTTATGCCTTAAAATAGCTTGAATGTAACTCTACACCCTTGCCTCATTTAATATATGTGGATCAATGAATATGCAAATTAGCCCCACCTCCACTCACTCACGCCAGCTCAGAGATCCACTCGTTCAACTTACTGAGGTAAACGCTGCACAATGGTATCGCTCTTTACAACATCGGATACATAACGGTAATTATTATGATTAGCCTTTTTCTTGACTATGTTATCAGACAGCTAATAATGTGTTGCTAATTTTACACAAACCATGTTCTTGTTTGCCATGTCAGAGTCAGACAGCTGCCTTCTAACAATCAGTATCCTTACAAAAGCTGTGAACAACTCATAACGTCGGTGGAGAAAGGCATATAGTTCATCAAAACATTGTAATATACATCATACACAGGCCATATTGCTAAATCTAGTTTGTGACTTCACAGACACCAGTGATTTCAAACCATGGGTTTGAGACTGTCTTTTTTTCACTGCAGTTTTAAGGAGAAAATACTCAGAAATGGTGTTGACATATGAATTTGCACATGGTTTGTCTTAAAGCATATTAAAAACACCACATATACATATAAACAACATTAAAAACTTTATTTTTTTTCTATGCTAAAATTTTACTGATTTCAATTTTAAACCAGATCCAACTTGATTGGCTCAGTACGTGCTGTTCCCAAGTGAACGATGGTCCTGTTACAGTGCAGATAATGAAAGACCTGTCCTTGATTCACACACACACACACACACACTTACTTTACTCCCCATCAGCTAGGCAAAATTGTGGTGGAATATGAAACCATCTTTTTTCATTTCACAGATCATCTTGCAGTTTGTCCTAAAAATGTATGTGTACTGAGAAAACAGAGCAAGCCCGAGTGAGAATCTGTGACTGTGTGAGCACGATCGATGGCAAACTCGGGATGTATGTGAGATGCTGACACAAATTGTGTGTTCCTAGAGAGAGAGACAGAGCAATGAGCTGGCTAGAATCTATCAGCTGCTGCTGGGTGCGAGACATCTGGAGCGGCCAGATGCCCGTCAGGTCACTAATCACACCAACATCTCATTATGACCATTGATCAATCAATCTGTCTCACCAGGCCTGCAGACCTCATGTTTATCATTATAAAGAAAAATATCCTTACTCCCCAACAAGGGTGAAACGTCACCTAAAGATTAAGAAGTATTTATAATGGCATGCAGTGTTTCATGGCTTTAAAATAGACATTCAAGCTTTTAGAATTGGAAAGTACTTCTCAGGGGACCCAGAGTAAAATTGTATTGCTCTTTTATTGCTCTTAATGGAGCCTTAATCAGTTATTTTTCATTTATAAAACTTTGTCTCAGTTGTCTCTAATAAATTTCTTAAGGGGAAATAAAGTAAATGCAAATAAGACATACAGTTAGTGACAAATCAAATGGTCTATTTTATGAACGTTTTTTTAAACTTCTCCTTTTTGGTTCCACCAAAGAGTGAAACGTGGATCAATGTGAGGGTGTGTGCATGATGACATTTTTGGGTAAACTATTTGGGTAAATATGCTTCCCACAAATTATACTACTGTTGACAGTAAAAGTTTAGCTCAGATCAGTTTGTTCGTTTTGTCAAAGCTTGATTTATTATGGAAATCTCTTACTTGGAAGACATTGGGGACTTTTAAACACAGTTTGAGATGAGATCTCTTCTGAAAATGTAAATGTGCAAATACTGACTAGTGAGCATAACATTTGAGAAACATTCCAGAAAAAAAAGTCATGACATGCTGTGTAGATTTTCAGATTACCACAAATGATCAGAGCCAAACTGCAACTATCAACATGTTTGCTTGATGTGTGCGAGAACCAATGAGGTTAATTCTCGTGTGTAACACAGCACGTCTGAGAGGCTTCCAGAAGAGGTTTGTTCTCGTGCGTCATTCAAGTTAGGTTGGGCTTCTGTTTATGTTTGCTGATCAGTGTTTATGTGAATAAAAGCCTAAATTAAATCTGTTCATCATATAATGTAATCAACACTCTCCAGAAAATTTGGACTAAATTCATATGCACTCTAAAAAATGCTGGGTTAAAAACAACCCAAGTTGGGTTGAAAATGGACAAACCCAGCGATTGGGTTGTTTTGACTCAGCAGTTGGGTTAAATGTTTGCCCAACCTGCTGGGTAGTTTTATTAAACCCAACAATTGTTTACAAATTACTATATGTCTGGCTTAAAATGAACCCAAAATAGGTTGGAAATTAAAAATCAGACTCATAATTACTAGAGGCAACAATAATAATCAAAAAGATGAGCATTTATTAATAAGCAATTTAATAAATGTTTATTGTTTAAATATTATTCAAAAAAGTATTAATAAATGTTTGTTTATTAAACATATTAATAAATGTTAATTTCCAACATATTTTGGGTTCATTTTAAGCAAGAAATACAGTAATTTTAAAACAATATTTGGGTTAAATAAAACTACCCAGCAGGTTGGGCAAACATTTAACCCAGCCGCTGGGTTAAAACAACCCAATCGCTGGGTTTGTCCATTTTCAACCCAACTTGGGTTGTTTTTAATCCAGCATTTTTTAGAGTGTGGATTAGGTTTATGATCTCTTTATGAACTTTTTGAAGCATCAAAGTGGTAGTTGCATAGCTGTCTATGGAGGGACAGAAAGCTCTCAGATTTCATCAAAAAAGATCTTCATTTGTGTTCCAAAGATGAATGAAATTACGGGTTTGGAACGACATGAGGGTGAGTGATTAATGACAGAATTTTAATTTTTGGTTGAACTAACCCTTTAAAGTGACAGCAGCCTAATATCTGCTGCTCTGTGTCATTAATGTGAATCAAACAAAAGAGAAAATAACTTACTGCTCTCGACTGAATAACTTTCTCTTTTTTTTATCTTTAAAAAGCATTATATTTAATTCATACAGTGAAGACTATACAGTATTTTATTGTTATTAAATTTCTGTACTAATTCCAACTACATGTTAAATGAACCTATTGTACCTGAAAAACTTCATTTGTTTAATTAATATGTTTTGTTATATTGTATTTTTCCTACTGTTTGCAATTAGCTTTTTTTATTTTTAATAACCGAAATTAGATAAAATAACTATATTGTAATGTATATCGTTATCGTGAAATTAAATGTATCATATCGCAAAATAAAAATCTGGTCATATTGCCCACCCCTAGATTCTTAACTGAATGTGATGAGACAAGAAACGTTTTGCATTTTTTGACATATTATTAGACATAGGAATAAAAGTGAATGTGCACAAATAAAATATAATTTGCAGATAGTTTACATTGATTACTTTATAACTACAATTAGACCTAAAACTTATTTTACCAATTTTATTTCTTCATTCCTTTAGATCCCTTTTAATCCTTTAAAAAAAAAAATCGAAATTATTAAACAGGTACACTATCATTTGTGATTTTCTGTCCTATAGAATATGTAGTTGGACTACAGTAATTATTGATTTGAGAAACCCTTTACTTCTTCAGGTCACTGTTTTCAATCTGGGAAAAGAAAATCAGACCAGGTATTTGTGGGAAAGTCACCTCGCATCAAACCTGTATTCATGAACAGGGGCTGAATGAAGAATGCTTGATCTAATGCCTCACCTGCCAGCAGCAGTTAAAGAGCACTGAACAAGGATCGGACATTCGCTTCATGTTCCCAGGCTTGATCTGTTGGGCACTGTAAATATAAGCTGCAATTTCAAGAGAGGTGCTCAGAGCTTAGCCTGCGGCACGGCCGGTGTTTTCACTTGTGTGCAGAGGACATAGCCGCCCACAGCAGGACATAAACTCCCCTGAGATCCAGCTTTCATTAAAAAAAAGAAAATTCTGCCAGAGAGCCTGTTATTAGAGACCGGGATGATACGGTGGGTAATTTCCACAGGTGTATTCATTTCCTGTGGGTGAATAGAATATAAGTGATAGTGAGTTTTTAAGCTTTATTAAAACGTTCATTATGCAGCAAAAATGTTGTTTATAGAAAATTCACAGCAGTTCAGCGGGGAGAATACAAATACTACCAGATCTCCAAAACACAATATTAAAGGGTTAGTTAACCCTAAAATGAAAATGCTGTCATCATTTACTCACCCTCACATTGTCTCAAACCTGTATGACTTGCTTTTATTCAGTGGAACACAAAAGGGGATGTTTTGCTGAAAGGGCTCTTTTCCATACAACAAAACATCTCAGTTACGTATGTAACTGTAACGACTGAGACAAATCAGACACAATTATTTGTCATATCTAACAAATAATAATATTTAACCATTAATAAAATTAACGAATAAACTCACTCTGATACCAGCCTGTGCAAGGGCCTCAGTTACCATGGCCCATCAGATAAGGCTTAGTTTTATTGCCCAAAACTATGTGGCCATGTGAAAAAGCAGAGACAAAGAGACCCATAGAAAACCCTCAAAACAGACTTGCCTGCATTAATTTATAGATGAACTGATCTATAAATGAACATGCATCCCAAGACATTGAGTTTATGATTATGACTGTTTTGTGCAGCGTCTTGTTTATGGTATTCTTTTGTAATGCATATTTTAGGATAACCAATGGTTAACGTAACTTCAATTATGCCATGTTTAGTGTCTATGGGTTCGTATCGTATCATGAAGATTTAAATGCTTGTGTATATGATATGTCGATACCTGTGCAACATATCAGTATTACAAGAATCTTTAATAGTTTCTTGTTCCTCTGTAACCAATTCCAGTTACATGCACACAATCTGCTCAAGACAAAAGAATCGTAAACTTTCCTGTCGGAAGCTCAAGTATGATTGGTCCACTGACCCAGAGGAAGAATGGCCAGCACCGGACCTTAAAAGCCAGCGCACAATGCTCCTCCCTCTCTCTCTTGCTTCTTCGATGGACTGTCGCCCTGCAGGGCGGCCTCTTCAGGCCAAGGCCTGTGGGCCTGGGCCTGTCCTGCACCCCAGCCATGTGCTTAACTAGGAGAAAAAAGGACTCTTTCCCAATAAGATTCAAACTAACCATGCAAGTTTGTCATCGGTTCTTCATTCAACGCAGAAGATATCGATTGCAACTTCAGCACCATCATACTGAACCCTCAGGACTTTCTACTGCAACGGTATATTTGGGATGCTCTTCAAAAAGGCAGAGGCCTTATGATTCTTTCCTGGTTTTGGGCTTCTCCATAGCTCCATTTCCTGTTCCCACTTCGGTTCCACTCTATCATTCCTCATTTTACCTATGTATGTGTGACTTGTGTGTATGCATCGGTTTGTTAGTTTAGTTATGTGTTCGTGATTTAGTTAATAAAACTTGTGCACAATACATATTTAGTTCTGATTCTCTGTCTGCAATAGATTGTCTCTTAAATGATCAGATCTTATTACCTGCTCTAAGCGCTGTAAATGCTAAGAAATAATTATTTTTATGGCCATGAAAAATTCCATTCTCTTATAATTAATTAATAATCAATACTGAGTGTTCACAGGATGAACTGATTTATTGATTGTAATTTTAATGTAGCTACATCAAGTTAATCTAATTAACTTCTTTTTCGCTGAGGAGACGAGCATGTAACCTGCACTCGGCAGAGGCACAGGAACCGTGGCAATGGGACGTACGTACTCCTTCAGGGAACGAGGGTTACATATGTAACCGAGACATTCCCTTTCAGTCGGTCACATTTGATGTACATCAGAAGTGAATCGACAAATTGGGATCCCTAATAAAACGGCACGGTTACTGACCCCTTCCAGCAACCAGCGTAAGCTTCAGCCACCCGGTGCACCTCAGGGCAGAGAAGGGAGCAAGCTTACACTGAGAGAGTCTACTGCTGTTCCACATGACCCATTCAGTAAGGCTTGGATAACACTGGGAAAGCGAGCTCGTAGGGGGCGCTGTGGAGACCACAACCTACCACTAGGGGGGAATTATGTGGAATACAGATATGGACTGGCTGAGGGCAGTGCATGTATGGAGTCCCTGGGACGGCTCCAGCCAACTGGGGGAGACACGAATGGCAGGGACGGCAGAGCGGACTCTTGGGATGCGGTGGAGGTTTTTACACGAGCCCGACCTTCTTGGCGGCCCTGGAAAGCATAGCGGTCAGCTCTGGATCAGACTCGGGCAATGCTACAGTCCCGGAGGGAGGCAACGCAGCCGAGTCTTCATCTCCAGAGGACTCTTGCTTACCTTCCGATGCCGCGATCGACATCTGATCCTCTGCTGGTGCACCGAAGGAAACGGCTGGTCGCTCATGAGAGGGACCAGCACGATCCTCATGTAACATCACTGGCTGCAGTGTGGTGGAGGGATTAGGGGCCCACGGAGAAGCTCTCAGAGGGGAAGCCCTAACCGTAATGCTCAGGGGCCTCATTTATAAACGTTGCGTACGCACAAAAGAAGGCGTACGCCACTCTCTACGCAATAATTGATATTTATAAAAAGCAAACTTGACGGGAAAATGTGCGGTCCTTCACGCAAGCTCTGACCCAGGCGTACGCACAAAAACGGGTGAAATGAGAAATGGCGACACCGTCGGCAGATGGAAGAAACACGTGAAAGTGAAAGTGAAAATGACAATACTGCCTCTCATAAATAACATGAAGACTTCACAAAGCAAGTCTTACAATTAACAGCCTACACGAACACCCGTTTGATCGATCAGCAGTGAAACAAACAAAAAAAATCAAACGAAAATTACAACAGAAATTCAAATGAACACATATTTGCAAAAAGAAAAGTGAAATATGTTCTGCAATATTGGCATGTTGTGCAATTCATCCTCATAAATAATATACTTAACAGAACGAAATAATGTACAAAACTGATATTCTCGTCAATGTGTCCGTCTGGCGGAGCAGATATAGTTGCAATTAG
>RJVU01053127.1:11175645-11216990 GCA_003731715.1 Anabarilius grahami | reverse complement strand
GCATTATATCCGTCAGAATTGTTCTGTTTGTTCTTTCAATTGAAGACCAAGTCACTTTAACGTTTTTCGATCATTTTATGCTTTGATGCTATAGTAGGAATTTATTCTTGTGGCCAAAAGAATAAACCCGTTTCATATTTTATGAAAGCTATTAGTTTGCTGGACAAACGAATAGTTTCTCTAAATAATTATTAAACCAGAACTAATCATATACATAATTGATTATAATTCGTTGTAATTAATTATCACTATATGTTTAATTCCCCCTTGGGTCGATATGAATATAATAATTGTTCATAAAACGTTATGAATTATTGTATTCATATTCCACCCATAAATTGATTAATAACTGTACGAAAACGCTACTTCGTTACAACAATATACCGCCTTTCCTCATTTTTACCAAGGGTGCCAATATAAGTGGATAATATCCATAATTTCCATTTAAAAAAATAATAGTAATATTATTTTTTTGCAATATCTGGAAATTATAATGTAAGTGTCATGATTATAATCTGTTTAGTTCCTGTTATGTCTGTTTTATGAGTTGTCATTAGATTCTATGGTTACAGATTTGTTAATCTTACGCCAGCTGTTTGTATTTGAGTTTATCATTGTATACTTAAGTTCCTTTGGTTCCTTCTTCAAAAAAAAAAAAAGTAAAAAGAAAGAACATGGTCTCACCAGGATTGCATCTCCTCCCAGAGAACTGGAATATTTTGGGGTATTTGAGCTGGATGCTCCAACAAGGAGGCCTCTCCCTCACAGCCTGCAAGCCCAAAGGCAGCAACGAGGTCGTCCCAGAATCAGAGCCAGATACCATCAAAGCCCCGGAGTCTATGCGTGCTGGCCAGTCCATCTCAGAGCCAGGAGCAGACTTAACCCTTTCGCACGTAAGTTTTAAATAATCTGGCTGACCCCCCAGCGTGAGTTTTTTAAAGCGACCGTTATTTAGAACCTATCGCTTTATGGTTTCCATGGTGACGCGTCATTGCTTGTTACGTGACACACCGCAGCGCTGTATGACTGATGATCTGCTTTTATTTAATTTTTCCTTTTTTATTCAAAATATTCACAAATTTGTTGACTATAGCATGAAGTATCTAATATTCCGATTGCCAAATATGTGCAAGTGGATGTGTTTTGCTGTTTAAACACCTTTATAACGATCATGTTAGTTGAGTCATCTGCGCGATGGGCGCCGCCATGTTAGTTTGCGCCATACAGAGAGTCGGATCTGTTGGATTTACAACCCGTGAATTCATCCACTTCTCCCGAAATACATGAAACTACTTGAGTCGGTGAACTGGGGAAGAATAGAGTAAGCTTTAAAGTTACTTTCACAATGTGTATCTGATATGAATAAAACGTGTCGTCTAATTATAATGGAAAAGGTTGTTATTTCTGCTTCTATAGACATTATTGTGTATTTTACAAACTCTAAATATATTGTTTTGTTAGTACTCGTGTGTATTTAAATGTCTGAAACCTAAAATAAACATTATGCGGTTGAAAACACTGCATTTATGTAATATATGAAAAGCGCTGCGCGCGTCCATCTCTGGTTTAGCGCCAGTTAAAGCGCGCACACACATTTGAATTTGGCAGTTGATCGCGTGATGCGCTGAACGTTCTAATCACACCGGTGTGATCGTACGCTCCTGGGACCAGCCAAGACTGATCACACCGGTGTGATCGTACGCTCCTGGGACCAGCCAAGACTGATCACACCGGTGTGATCGTACGTTCCTGGGACCAGCCAAGACTGATCACACCGGTGTGATCGTACGTGTTAAAGGGTTAAACCTGATATACACGTCTGTGGTCCGCTGATCCAGTTCCCCACCCCCGAGTCCACCACCCTTCTTAGCTGGTCCCATCCGGATATTTGGATGCTCCAGTCCCGTCCAGAGATCTTCTTCTGCCATTATTCCTGCCTGATTTCTTGGTCCTATCTCCTCCGCTGGTCACGGCCAGTTCCCTGGGTCTGTTGGCACCACTGGTGTTATTTAGGTCCTTGGCTCTGCCCCCGACACTAGTTCTGTGCAGCTCGTCAGCTTCGCCTCGGGCTTCCCCTCCACCAGCTCGGCATGAGGCAGAGTCCCCGGCTGCA
The DNA here is from genome assembly GCA_003731715.1 of Anabarilius grahami. Taxonomy (NCBI): domain Eukaryota; kingdom Metazoa; phylum Chordata; class Actinopteri; order Cypriniformes; family Xenocyprididae; genus Anabarilius; species Anabarilius grahami. Next base: position 11,214,877 of record RJVU01053127.1, on the reverse strand, counting down.
CTTTGGGCCTCCAGGCCCATGTCTCCACTTCGTCCTGTCAGCCCGTCATTTCCGCCCTGGCTGTGCGCCCTGGGACTCCTCTGGGCTCCGTCGTCCATCCGGATCAGCCTCAGTAGTTTGTCACTCAGCTTCTGTCACGGACTTCTAGGTCTCCAGCTGCACCTCCACCCTTTCAGCTCCGCTGGGCTTCTCCTTCCCTTTCTGTCTCAGTCCCGCTCCACCTTGGGCTTCCGGGCCATGGATGTCGCCCTGGTCCATAAGCCTCTCTGCTCTGCCGGTTCCTCCACGCACCCCCGTTGATGGAGGCAGCTCCATTGATCGGTCCCCGGGTTCTACCCAGCCCTTCAGCCACAGCTCCACCCTGGCTCTTCCCACCGTTGCATCCACCATGGTGTTTTTCTCCACCGACTCCTCCTATTCATCCCTGTCCATCACCAGCTCCACGCCCACCTCCAAAAACCCCTCACTCCCTCCTCAGATGGACATTGTACAGCACGAGGATGTGCCTTTCCAAAGGGAACTTAATGTCATGATTATAATCTGTTTAGTTCCTGTCATGTCTGTTATATCAGTTGTCATTAGTTTCCATGGTTACAGATTAGTTAATTTTCCTCCAGCTGCTCATATTTGAGCTCATTATCATTTTATACTTTGGTTCCTCAGTTCATTGTCGATTTATTGTTTGTGTGTAGACATGCTGTTATGTTACCTATGGATTATCTGAGTTTGTTTGATTTAAATACTTTTATTTTTTTTAAATTCATCTTCATCCAACCTTCTTCTGTAAACTATCACTGCGATTGTGACAGTAACAGCATAATTTTTACAACATTTAATAATGTACTTTTTTGTAATATACTATTATGTTACATTTTTTACATCTTTATAATTATAATTTGTGTTTAATTATGTTTTTTTTTTTAAATAACTCCAAATTTAATATCACTTGGCCCAACCTTATTATGAGCCCTGAAGCATTTCTAAGAACTGTATGCAGAAGATCAGAGTGCAAAGGAAATGCAGTCACCCTGCCAAAAACTGTGTCTGAGTTTATACGACCCAGGCCTAGCTGATATGCGCTTATTAAGATTAAATGAAGGCCGAATGTACTTTAGGTATACACCCGGCCAAGACAGCACGCCCGCATACATTCTGACAGCACAAGAAAAATGAGCTGACTCCAGAGGAGGGGGGACTAATTTTTCTCCAGCTAATGTTGGAGATGACGTTGAGGCCTGGGAGGCCTGTGAAGGTCGGAGAGGAGGTAGGACCAGGCTGAACCCAGGAGAAAAATGGTTGTGGCCCCGGAGAACCACCACAGATGAGATGTAAAGGTGACTCAGACAGCTCAGAGTGCTTTGGATAGGACAGGGAAAATGAAGAGAACTGCCAAAGGAAATTGGTCACTCCATAGGGTTATAATTGATGTGATTTATATTACACAAGTAATTTAAGGACAAACCTTACAATACGATGAGAATTCTTGCATGTTCTTTTTTTTTCTGGAATGTTCCAGAAGTAAAACTTGAACAAAGAAATTTTAATAGTCTACAATGAAATGAAAATTGACTCTTTACTTTCTTAATAGACATTTAATAGACTTAATAGACTCTTTGTAAACAATTTGTAAGTGGAAAAAAAAAAGTCTTCGTAATGGTTTATCAAAATATATTGACTTGCTCTGCCTATGAAACAACCTCACCAAGCCCTCTTGTTTTTTTAGCTCCACCTCTCCAAATACTTTTCACAATCCGATTAACTATGATGAAAACATCGTGAACTACATATTTTTAAATCACTAAATATACTGTTTTACTAAAAAATATTTTACTTACTTTTGGTAAGTAAAATGGGTTGCAAGCTCTGTTCTGTGAGTTTGTCGTGTGAAATGTCAAAATGTACACAATGTGTATTATGGATCAATGGTTTAGCAAATTTGTAAAATGTTAGTCTTTTGCTAGTTAATATAGTTAATACCAGCAAGTTAATATATCAAAAAGGCATTTGACCAACAGATAATCTAAATACATTGGCGTCAAACACGGGGGCAAACCTAATTTTGCCGCTTTCAAATCATCCTTGGTTAAAAATAGGCTAATACTATTTGCTAGAAGAGGAAAGGCTAAGAAAGAATTTTAACGTCAATTAAAGGTGTCAAGTCAAATGTATTTACATAGTGCTTTTCACAATACACGTTTCAAAGAAATTTTAATGTACCTTTACGTCTTATAGTCGCATTTAGCAGATTAGACTATCGCTGCGTCCCAATTCGCATACTATCCGTCCTAAATAGTATTCGAAAAAAGAATTAGTATGTCCCAAATCGTAGTATGTTGAAATGAGTATTCCAAAGATACCCGGATGGTCTACTTTTTCCGGTTAGAATTCGAAGTGCAGATCCGTGCACACTTCTAACGGCTAATATTGCCCATAACACATTGCGCTGTGGACGAGGATTCGATTAGAACTACAAATACGAGTAAAAAGTGTTAAAAAACTACAAACATGACAGATGTGCGAGACCGACGGTTAAGCAGAGCGGTTAAGATAAAGGGGCTTGAATGATTCATAATCAGTATAACCTGACGAAAAGATATTTATTAAATGTTATCCACATTATATTTCATCTGCAACAGCATTGTGAACTTTTATAACGATGCGTTTGGTCATTAACTTTTAAATGCATCATTATGCAAAGATGAGGAGAGTTCTCTGCATTAAAGACCCATGACTGGCAGATCAACGTGCGGCTACTACATTTCTCTCCGAAACGGTAGGAAATTAAATTTAATTGAATGTGGAGGATTTTAACTGTGACAAGATGATTGACAGGGCAGTTTAAACAGTTACAGGTTGCGTAACTAAGCGACAGAACGTCCGTTAAAGACGCAATTATGTCAAGGTAGTATGTCCCAAAGCTTGCATACTATTCTGTTACACACTCAAAAGTATGTACTTTTTCTTTACAAAAACAGTACATACTTTTAGGATGTAGTATAAGTAGGCGAATTGGGACGCAGCATATGACTTCCTGCTTCGCTACTATTCGGACGCTCTTGCTTACAGCTCCGCGCTTTGCTCTATTGCTTTTATATTTTATCTCCTAATTTTAACTACAGCAAATCAGCACAGTGCTCAAACGACAAATCCTGGCACCAACAAACTTTTTAACTGGAAGAATTGCTACAAAAAAGGGGAAATTTTATCCAACCAGCCTCCCACTGATGGCAGCCATCAGCTTACATTCCGGAGAAGGGAAAACACAGCTGCCTACATCCAAAAGGATTAGAAATACAGGTCCTTCTCAAAAAATTAGCATATTGTGATAAAAGTTCATTATTTTCCATAATGTAATGATAAAATTAAATTTTCATATATTTTAGATTCATTGCACACCAACTGAAATATTTCAGGTCTTTTATTGTTTTAATACTGATGAATTTGGCATGAAAACCCTCAAAAAATCTCAAAAAATTAGCATATTTCATCCGACCAATAAAAGAAAAGTGTTTTTAATACAAAAAAAGTCAACCTTCAAATAATTATGTTCAGTTATGCACTCAATACTTGGTCGGGAATCCTTTTGCAGAAATGACTGCTTCAATGCGGCGTGGCATGGAGACAATCAGCCTGTGGCACTGCTGAGGTGTTATGGAGGCCCAGGATGCTTCGATAGCGGCCTTAAGCTCATCCAGAGTGTTGGGTCTTGCGTCTCTCAACTTTCTCTTCACAATATCCCACAGATTCTCTATGGGGTTCAGGTCAGGAGAGTTGGCAGGCCAATTGAGCACAGTAATACCATGGTCAGTAAACCATTTACCAGTGGTTTTGGCACTGTGAGCAGGTGCCAGGTCGTGCTGAAAAACAAAATCTTCATCTCCATAAAGCTTTTCAGCAGATGGAAGCATGAAGTGCTCCAAAATCTCCTGATAGCTAGCTGCATTGACCCTGCCCTTGATAAAACACAGTGGACCAACACCAGCAGCTGACATGGCACCCCCAGACCATCACTGACTGTGGGTACTTGACACTGGACTTCAGGCATTTTGGCATTTCCTTCTCCCCAGTCTTCCTCCAGACTCTGGCACCTTGATTTCCGAATGACTTTGGACCACTGAGCAACAGTCCAGTGCTGCTTCTCTGTAGCCCAGGTCAGGCGCTTCTGCCGCTGTTTCTGGTTCAAAAGTGGCTTGACCTGGGGAATGCGGCACCTGTAGCCCATTTCCTGCACACGCCTGTGCACGGTGGCTCTGGATGTTTCTACTCCAGACTCAGTCCACTGCTTCCGCAGGTCCCCCAAGGTCTGGAATCGGTCCTTCTCCACGATCTTCCTCAGGGTCCGGTCACCTCTTCTCGTTGTGCAGCGTTTTTTGCCACACTTTTTCCTTCCCACAGACTTCCCACTGAGGTGCCTTGATACAGCACTCTGGGAACAGCCTATTCGTTCAGAAATTTCTTTCTGTGTCTTACCCTCTCGCTTGAGGGTGTCAATGATGGCCTTCTGGACAGCAGTCAGGTCGGCAGTCTTACCCATGATTGCGGTTTTGAGTAATGAACCAGGCTGGGAGTTTTTAAAAGCCTCAGGAATCTTTTGCAGGTGTTTAGAGTTAATTAGTTGATTCAGATGATTAGGTTAATAGCTTGTTTAGAGAACCTTTTCATGATATGCTAATTTTTTGAGATAATAAAATAAAAACAATAAAAGACCTGAAATATTTCAGTTGGTGTGCAATGAATCTAAAATATATGAAAGTTTAATTTTATCATTACATTATGGAAAATAATGAACTTTTATCACAATATGCTAATTTTTTGAGAAGGACCTGTAATATGTGTCCTCTGGTTGAAGAATCTACCTGCTGCATAAACTGCCACAGACTTTTACAAAGGATTGCAGTTCTTGAAACAAAGTTACTTGCGGGACTACCAAACCAGACGGAACACACAACAGAGCTTCGTCATGGACGTACTCAGCACAAAGCCGGTGAGTCCCATGAATCTAATGCCCCTAAACAGACCATACTGAGTGCCGAAATTGATCAACACACTAATGGATGGCACAAACAGGGAGCGAGACCCAAAGACACTCAAGACATCAGATTGTCATGAGTATCACATATTGCAGTGGCATCCTCTACCCCAAACACTAGCTCCCTACCACCACCAATACATCTGGAGAACAGATTTGAAGTGTTAATGAATGTGGGTGAGGAATCTCCAGACGTGATGAATGTGGGTGAGGAATCCCCAAACATGATCGGACACAGATCAAATCAGCCAGCAGCTAATACTGATGCTAACTGCCGCTCAAGGTTGAACAGTCAGCGGCACTCAGCTCATAGAGCAGCCGAGCCCAGGACTCTGATAGTGGGTGACTCTATTATCAGAAACATTAGCAGCAGGGATACAACTACATGCTGCCTTCCACAAGCAAACAGGGAACTTAAGAGCATTCTGATGAAATATAAGACTGCAAACCGACTAATCATCCATGTGGGGAAGAATGATATTCGGAAGGAGCAGTCAGAACTCCTTAAAAGGGATTTCAATGAACTTTTTGAAATGCTAAGAAGACTAAAAGTTCAGTCGTTCATCAGTGGACCACTCCCAGCAAGAGGAACAAATAGATTTACACGGTTGCTTGGGCTTAACACATGGCTGCAAAAAACCTGCAACTTAAAAGGACTGAATTTCATCGACAACTTCAATTTGTTCTGGAGTCAGAGACAACTGTTCACTCATGATGGCCTGCACCCAAACAAACTGGGCTCAAGAGTGCTAAAGGACAATATCTACTTCTGCCTCCATCATCCTTCAGCAGTGTGTGCAAATCCACTCAACCTGAATGGCACAAACACACCTGGACAGAGTACAATGACCACAGGACTTCATTTCAGCAGCTGAATGGACATGCGGTTGACACTTCCCACAAGGACAATGATAACACCACTCAGCCACAACAACCACTCCTCACGAACACAGTCCTGACTGAGCCCTGCCCACAGAGCTCACCGAGAGACAGTGACGTGTTAGAACTGCTCCAAGATTCAGCACCCAAGGACAATTTTCGGGAAAACAGCCAGGGAAGCCAGGACAACATATTACAGCCTCCGGTAACACCAGAGCAACAGCCCCTCTCACCGGACACGTTATCCCTCTCTCCAGCATCCCCTCTTCTGTGCTTCTCAGAGAAAATGGAGGAACTGGTATATGCTGGAACCAAACTCTCCCACTCTTTTGCTGCGAGCCCCCAGATATCAACAAAAAAGCAAACCCCGAAACCACCAAAGCCTGTGGGCCCAGCTTGGCCTCCCCCTCCTCCTGCGAGAGCTCTTCGGCCCCTGCCACAACACCAGGGCCCTCATCCTCCTCCATCTGTTCTAGGTGAACCAAAAACAACCGATAACAGCTCTCAGTGATGTGTGTCCGGGTCCCCGCTATGATAACAGTGACTTTATCAAATGTTTACAGAACAAGTGGGAATCCAGTGTGCCTGTTGCTTTCTCTCTTTCTGTTTTATTACGTGATAGAAAGCCAAAGGCCTTCTCAAACCGTTTGGCAAACCCATTTAATCTGCTGCCTATTACACGTCAAACTAAGATTACTGTAGAGACAGAAAGTAAGACTGTTAAGTTAGCACTTTTAAACATCCGCTCACTTAAAAATAAATCACTTCTAGTCAATGACTTAATAACCACAAACAACCTAGATTTTATGCTTCTAAATGAAACATGGCTCGAAGACAGTTGAAGTGCAACAATCCTGAATGAAACAGCCCCTCCTAACTTTACTTTTATGAGTGTCTACAGAGCTGTTAGGAGAGGTGGAGGTGTAGCTGCTCTATTTAAAGATGTCTATCAATGCAAGCAAGTGTCATTTGGTGATTACCTGTCATTCGAATATTTAGGTATTGTGTTAAAAGGTGCTCCTCGCATTCTACTTTTGACTGGTTTGACTGTTTTGCTATTACTGGGGACTTTAACATCCACATAGAAAATGCAGAATCCAATATGGCAAAAGAAATCCTAACAGTTTTGAATACTTTTGATCTGACTCAGCATGTACATGGACCTACACACAATCGTGGACACACTCTAGATTTAATTATTAGTAAGGGTCTAAACATTTCATCCATTGTCATTAAGGATGTAGCGCTATCTGATCATTTCTGTATTTTCTTTGATATATTGATCTGTCCGACTGTTGAAGCTAGATCTGTCTTGGTCAAAAAGCAATGCTTAAATGAGAATACTAGTGCACTGTTTATGAAGGCTATATCTTTAACACCAAGCATATCTGCAGACTCTGTTGATTTTCTCCTTGATTCTTTTAACTCAAAAGTACAGAATGTTATTGATAACATTGCTCCTGTGAAAGTCAGGAAGAAGAGTGGCAGACAAAAAGCACCGTGGAGAAACTCAACAGCAGTGCAAAATATGAAAAGACAATGCAGAAAAGCTGAGCGCATGTGGCGAAAGACAAAACTTGAAATCCATTATAACATCTATAAAGATATCCTTCATGCTTTCAATGTGGAACTAGGCAAAGCTTAAACTTAAACAACACCCGCACTCTTTTTGCTACAGTAGAGAGACTAACAAACCCCCCAAGTCAGATTCCCAGTGAAATGCTCTCAGACAGCAAATTTTGTGAGTTTGCTTCCTTCTTCTCTGAGAAAATTAATAATATCAGAAAGGCGATCAGCACATCCTTGAGCTGCACTGGGGTAAAACAGATAAGATCACAACCTCAGAAAGTAGATATTATGTCTGATTTCGAAGCAGTTAATGGTAAAATTTTGGTAGAAACAGTACAGCACCTTAAAACATCAACCTGCGCCCTTGACACACTTCCCACATCTTTTTTGTTTAGAAGCAGATCTCCTAAAAGTGGTAAACACCTCACTTCTCTCTGGGACTTTTCCAATATCCCTGAAAACTGCAGTTGTTAAGCCCCTCCTGAAAAAGAGCAATCTGGATAACACCATATTGAGCAACTACAGACCATTCTCAAATCTTCCTTTCACAGGCAAGATCATTGAAAAAGTTGTTTTCAATCAGCTGAACAAGTTCTTAAGCTTGAATGGATATTTTGACAACTTTCAATCTGGTTTCCGACCGCATCACAGCACAGAGACAGCGCTCATAAAGATATTAAATGATATTCGCCTAAACACATTTTCAGGTAAATTATCAGTGCTCATTCTACTCGACCTCAGTGCTGCGTTTGACACTGTCGATCACAACATACTTCTTGACAGGCTGGAAAACTGGGTTGGGCTTTCTGGGATGGTCCTTAAATGGTTCAGGTCATACTTAGAAGGGAGAGGTTATTACGTGAGTATCGGTGACCATAAGTCTGAGTGGACATCCATGACATGCGGAGTCCCTCAAGGTTCAATACTTGCACCCCTCCTGTTCAACCTATATATGCTGCCACTGAGCCAAATAATGAGAAAGAACCAAATTGCATATCACAGCTATGCAGATGACACCCAGATTTACCTAGCCCTATCACCCAACGACTACAGCCCCATTGACTCCCTGTGCCAATGCATTGATGAAGTTAGAAATTGGATGTGCCTAAACTTCCTTCAGTTAAACAAAGACAAAACTGAAGTCATTGTGTTTGGAAACAAAGATGAAGTTCTCAAAGTGAACACGTACGTTTTGGAGTCAGACCTGAGTTTCAGTAGCCATGTAAAGACAATAACTAAATCAGCATATTATCATCTCAAAAATATTGCAAGAATTGGATGCTTTGTCTCCAGTCAAGACATAGAGAAACTTGTTCATGCTTTCATCACCAGCAGGGTGGATTATTGTAATGGGCTCCTCACTGGTCTTCCCAAAAAGACCATAAGACAGCTGCAGCTTGTACAGAACGCTGCTGCCAGGATTCTGAGCAGAACAAGAAAATATGAACACATCACACCAGTCCTCAGGTCCTTGCACTGGCTTCCAGTTGCATTTAGAATTGATTTTAAAGTTCTGTTACTTGTTTATAAATCACTCAATGGCCTAGGACCTCAATACACTGCAGATATGCTCATACAATATAAACCTAACAGATCACTCAGATCATCAGGATCAAGTCATTTAGAAATACCAAGGGTTCACTCAAAGCAAGGAGAGTCTGCTTTTAGCTGTTACGCCAGCCGCAGCTGGAACCAGCTTCCAGAAGAGATCAGATGTGCTCCAACAGTAGCCACATTCAAATCCACTCAAAACACATCTTACCTATGCATTTGCTGATTGAGCACTGTGCTATGTCCGAACTGTTTGCATTCTATTTTATACATATTATCTTTTTACTCTTTTAATTCCTTTTCCTGTTTTTATTTCATTTTAAAGTATTTTATATATTTTATGTATCATCTTGTTATTCTGACTTTTAATGCATTTTAAATATTGCTGTCTGGTTGAAGAGCTGGGAGAATTAGGAAGAAAGCATTTGTGATTAGGTTAAAATTTGGTAAATTTGGATAAGGGGACAAACCATGGGGAAATTTGAGCTGTGGTGCATGGTTAAGATATCTCTGGATTACAGTCAGGACACTTTCCAAAGGGGAAATTTGAACTGCGTTGCATAGATAAGATACCTCCGAAAGGGGGATTAGGGCTGTGTGGTGCAGTTTGAGGTGTCTTGGCAAAAGGGGAGATTGAAACTTTGTTTATCAGTTTGAAGTGCCTTAACAGGTAGCAGTCCTGTCGTGTGAGGAAGATCCATTCAGATCTGTTCCGATGGATAGGTCCGTTTAGATCCACTCTGACGGACAACAACAACAACAAAAAAACTCCCTGAGACTTCCTAGCTCATCCGTCCAGATAGCTCATCCGTCCAGAGATCCAAAATTCTCTGTTTTTACTGTTATTTCTATTCCTTATGACTATATTATCGGCCAGATCTAGGCAAGGCAAGGCAATTTTATTTGTATAGCACATTTCATACACAATGGTAATTCAAAGTGCTTTAAATTACCATTGTGTATGAAATGTGCTATACAAATAAAATTGCCTTGCCTTGCCTAGATCTGGCCGATAATATAGTCAACATTTTGCGATGAAACGAGCAATCAAGCTGTTGAGTTATGCTACACAGTATATATTGATCTACGTGAGTATACTGTATGTATGATGATAAAGTTGGACATACTTAATATGTATATAGTATATATTAGGGCTGTCACGATATCACGATATCAGATTTTTCACACCACGGTTATCGTGGCCTAAAGAATTCATGGTAACAGTATATCACAATATCTATAGATATCAATGTTTTCAGCCAAATTCTTCTACATTTTGTTTATTTTGTGTTTTGCTTTCTTTTTTTAGCCAATGAATCACAGCAATGCATACAACAATTACAACAATTGAGACTCTGGCTTTCTCTGGCTTCTTTGACACTGCCTAAGAAATAATAGGATTCATTTACATTTACATTTACATTTATGCATTTGGCAGACGCTTTTATCCAAAGCGACTTACATTGCATTATACTATACATTTGTATTTGAGTATGAGCAATCCCTGGGATCGAACCCATGACCTTGGCATTGCTAGTGCCATGCTCTAACCACTGAGCTACAGGAAAGCTCAGTGAGTTCAACAGTATTATAAATAAGCTTTAACAACACAACTAATACCTTAAACTGTTCAATTGCGTCCCAATTTGGAATTTTAAATCCAATAAATGGCATACCCAAATAAAAATACATAGTTCATGAAGTCTTTGGGCTTCAAACATTGTTGACTAATTTTAAAGAAAACATTTGGCAGCTTGTTGTCATATTGTCAGAATTAATTAAATCAATGATAAAATTCTGACATTTATGGAACATTTTAAAGACTATGTGGTTTCAATTAGAGGAGACTAAAATGCTAACCTTTTTAGCTTAGCACAGTGTCAAAATACAATTTATAAGAATAACAGCATATTTTATTAAAAAATCACATTATAGAGTCTGTTGAGTGATTGCGTGATTGCATCTGAAGCACGTGTGTGAATACATCCGGACCAGGAAGCTATAAAAGGCACCCAGACCAAACATTGTTAGCTTCTAATAGGCCAAAGCAAGTCAATCACAGGGATGAAGGGAGTATGGCAGCAAGATGAAGCATCTCATTCCCTTCTCAGGGAACAAGGATTACAGTCATAATCCAAGACGGAACTCGCGTTGCGTAAAGGATGCTTTGGAAATGACAATACCCAAACGCCATGCTTACAAGTGTCTGTCTGTGTGAATCACTGCGAACACACTAGACAAAAGCACCTGAGAACCTAGTCTAGAGCCCAGATCCAGATTGTAAAATCCTATGAATGTGAGTGGAGAGGACCAGCCTGCCGCATACCACATTCTGCAGGAATACCCCTTAGGCAATAAGGCTTTCTAAGCAGCCAAACTCCTGTCCTGGCCTCAAAGCACCACAGAGGAAATGTGTCACTAACGAGTTTCTCCCCAGGGATACACCACCCAAAGGGACATGGTAGGCAGCTATGGCCCCCAAATACACCTTCAGTGTGGAAGGGGATAACCCTGCGGAAAAACAATTCTGCAGTAACTCCAGCACTGTATCAACCGGGCAGTTGGGTCCCACTGGGTCCCACTGTCGAGTTACGCAATATGAAGTAAAAACCCTCCACTTAAATGCATACGTTTCCTCATGGAGGGAGCTCTGGAGTGAAGTATGGTCTCAACAACCTCAGTTGAGAAACCTGAGTCTATGAGTTACCCCCCCTCAGAGGCCAAACCCACAGCTTTCATAAGTCTAGGTGGGGTGATGAGTCGTGCTTCCTGCCTGAGACAGAAGGTCCTTCCTGGTGGGAATCTCGAAGGGAGAACAGGTAGAGGAGGGACACTAGGTCCAAGAACCTCACTCGGTTCAACCGGTACAGTGCTACTAGTAGTAGACTTATTCCGTCCTGGCAGACTCTCTCCAGAACTCCTGGGAGTAGAGCAATAGGGAAAAAAGTGTACAGACATAGCCTCAAACATGTCTGTATCATGGCATCCAGCCCCAACTGAGCTGGGTGAGTGAGGGAGGGAGAACCAAAGTGGAAAGTGTATCATGTCCTGAGATGCAAACAGATCCACTTCTGCTTGGCCATACACTCCCCATATTAGCTCTACCACCTCGGGGGTGAAGTCTCCATTCCCTGGGCCTCAGCCCCTGCCTTGACAGGATGTCTGCTTCTACCAAGTTTTGGTACACTGGAATGTATACTACTCTCAGTGAGAGCAGCTTTCCTTGGAACGACAGAAAGATCTGGCCAGATCACAAACAAACGGATTTGGACTGACAGTCTAAACATAGCCTAAGGGCTTAAATAACAGGGAGAGCTGATGAGTAAAACAGGTGTCGGATCAATTAACAATATAAATATAAATATAAACACACACACATACACTTTAATAAACATACTTTGGGTAAAAATGCATTCAGTTTGTTTTCCATTCCAAGACAAAAAAAGAAAAAAGAAACTTGGTGGAATTCAAACAAGTGAGCAAAAATAGCCATTTCTAGGCCACATGTAAGGCTGCAGCATTTAATTTGTCTCGATAAGCATGACAACTCCAATCTAGAATGAGCAACTTCTGTAATGAAACTAATGCCAATAGCAGTAATTGTGTTGACATTTGGAGCTGTTTACTTGATTCTGAATCAATTCTTTTTCTTTCTTTTTTTTTACATCCAGGGAAGATGCGCACACTGATGCCCAGAGCCTCAGCCAACCATGGAAATACTGCTCTTTTTTCATAAATAGCAAATTCTCCACCATGGATAAACAGAGCGGGAGCTAAGAGTAAGCCCTGGATTAATCCTCTCTGCCAAGCAGCATGGACTTCTCAGCTGCGATGCTGTGGCCCTCTCTTGTTGTTCCTTGGAGAGGAAGCACATGAAGACAAAAAAAAAAGGAAGAAATAATCAGCCAGAGTCATTCCATCCAAGATGTGGGGAGAGGATCAGTCACATGGCTGCTTCTTTAAAGTGAAAAAAAAAAAATCATGTGATATGACAGCCTGTGCGGGCGCTTTCCACTCACGGATGCCTCTGAGGAGATTTTGGCCTGCCTACACAATGAAAAGAGACACATACCTGTGGGCAGAGCTTTATCGGCACTACCTAACCAGGCATGTGACAGTTAAATCCGCTTTGGAATATGCGCTCAAAAGATTAGACATCTCACCTGAGATGGAGAGACGTGGGTAAATACCGACTGTTTTAATGTGATTTCACATTCAAGCAGGCAGAGATGCCCAACGGTGGTCGTCTGTGTTCGGCAAGAACCCATAAACGTGTCATCTGCTTCTGAATGGTCTTATATTTCCACTAACATTCACTGTAATCATTTTATGATTATAAAGTTATTGATATGCAAATTCCAATTGCTATTAATGTTGCACATACTTAAGGCTAGTGATTTAGACAAATCACAAGTATTAAATCTTGCACATATGATATTTAACCTGGTGGGCAATAAAATAGGGGGAGAAAATTACATAGACTTAAAATGGTTTGCTGATATTCTAGCTGTCTGGTTTGTTGGTTTTAGCACTTTGTAGTTGGTCAGGCTGGTTTGGTTTACTTTTTGGTCTGTTATTTTAAAGGGGTCTTGAGCACTTGTCAGCTGCCTGGCCTGGTCTAGTTTGCTGGTTTAAGTGGGATTTTGGGGCATTTGTCAGCTATAGTAGTTTTAAATGGGGTTGGAGCATTTGTCAGCTGGTTAGGCTGGTCTCATTTGGTCATTGAGGGTTTTAGGCCACTTTTCAGCAATAATGGTTTTAGAGGAATTTTGGGCATTTGTCAGCTGCTCGGGCTGGTGTAGGGTTTTGATTTAAGTGGAGTCTTGGCCATTTGTTATCTGTGATAGTTTAGAGTGGTTGTGGGCATTTGTCTACGGCTTGGGGTGGTCTAGTTTGTTGGTTTCAGAGAGATTTTGGGCACTTGTCAGCAAAGATGGCTTTAGAGGGGTTTTGGGCAATTCTTTGCTGGTCTTGCTTGGTTTTAAAGTTTGTATTTTGGGGCACTTGTGTTGGTCTTTCTTGCTGATTTTAATTGTTTTTTGAGTACTTTTGGCTGGGAGAGCAGTTTAAACCATCTTTGGCTGGATTAAGATATTTTTTCAGCATGGTTACAGGAGGGTCTCTAGCTATATTTAGTGACCATAATATCATAGAGACGCTGACCAGTACGTAAACCCATTGCAACCACCAAGAGCACCCTAGCAACTACATAACAACTACCTGGAAAACGCTCCATCATTGTGGTGGTGAGTTTTGTAAATTTGTCATTTTCTCCAGAAAATGTGAAAACAGACATTCTTCCCTATAAATCCTTAACTGAACAGACCCTGCATTACATCTCTGGCGGGACTGAAGGTAACAGACTGTCAAATTTTAAAGTGAAGCTATGCAGTATCTCATTTTTTTCTTATTTGTCTTATTATTATTATTATTATTATATTATTTTTCTTTGGACGAACACTGGCAGAAGGAGAAGCAGGGGGGAAAAGAAATGGAGAACAATGTCAGGTTAGATCAGAATCAGAAATCAGAATCAGAAAGAGCTTTATTGCCAGGTATGTTGTTTACACATACTAGGAATTTGTTTTAGTGACAGAAGCTCCACAGTGCAACAGAGTGACAGCGACAAGACAAGACACATAATAAAAGGAATAAAATAATAATATACGAATTTACAAGATAGACAAAGTGCAAAAAAAGCAAAAAACAATATATAATATAGACAATTGACTCTGCAGTTATGTGTGCAAATTTGAAGTATAAGTAAGTGTTTTAAGTAAATAATGTGTAATAGTGTAATAGTGTTGTGTGTTCCATGTTTGTCAAGTGTTCATGAGATGGATTGCCTGAGGGAAGAAACTGTTCCTGTGTCTGGTCGTTCTGGTGCTCAGGGCTCTGTAGCGTCGACCAGATGGCAACAGTTCAAGATAAGTTAAATGTAGGAAAGCTGGGTAAAACTCAATGGAGAGGAAGACACACTTATTTTATTTACACCAAAATGACATTCCCATTGCTGGAACCTCACAGGTATTATGGCATATATATTATGTTTTACTAGTTTTTCCTTTATACTATTGGTTTACGATTTTGCTGAATATGCCATGATGAACTATAACATTCCAAAGCAGTCTATATGAATACGTAATTTTTTTAAACTTAATCTTTTATTTCAAACACTCAAAAATAGCAGGCACAAAAAACAACCTCAGCAATAATTTCTTTAAGCAAATGTCACAAAAATAAAGAAAGACAATAAATATTTATATTACATTGTCTTTGCTGGTCATCTACAACAACAAAATAAGTTTATGATTTAGCAAACAAATGACTCTGAAGAACTGGTTCTTTTTAATGAATCATTTTAAATGAGTCATGAATCAGTCAAAGTCACAAGTTATTTACTATACTTGAGGCTTGTGAGACTTAATTTCAATTCAGTTTAATTACAAGTAAAATGTAAAGTTTTTTTGCTTAATATCTGTTTGTTTAATTAAAATTATCAGGGCTCTGTTTAAAAAGTAAGCAACTTAAAAAAAAAAATTGGAATGCTCAAACAGAGCAAGAATATTTAAATTCCTTCAAAACACTCACAAACATAAATATGCCCTCATTTTCTTGTCCTCTTATGTTGTTCTCTTTTTCAGTAGCTCCACGCCACCACTTGCACTTTACAGGGTGATTCTTCATTCAAGGACGGGCCTTTGAAGTTACCAAGGAAACCCGGAGCTCCTCAGACTGCTCCTCTTCAACATTTCCATATCAAAGCCTACTCACACAGCTATCATCTGTCAAACGGCAATTAAAATATCACACAATCATTTGAGATTAGACAAATTATGGACTCATGCCCATGCGGCATCTGTATAGGAGGAGCGCAACTGAAAAGTCATGTGATCCATTAGGCCTACTGTTTGACTATGGTCTTTGGATATTGAACAAAACTGTGGAGAAATGTGTCAGCATTTCTGGAAGAATCATGTTTGTCCCTGAGGTAAGTTTGTGGGTGAGAATGGTGATAAACAACCGAGCACCATCACACACAGATGAAACATCGGATGTGTTTGATCTGTATGTAATGGTGCTTCGTTGTTTATCACCATTATGTGAAAGTTAAACACTCCCGTTCAATCTTTATTGTATTTTAGCTTTCATTTTTTGGTGCTTGTATTGATCTTGCTCCGAACTGCAAATTCAACAAAATAATTCAGTCGCAATATATACCTGTAAGAAAATTTTTAATATCTTATTTGTTTTGCCTGGACAGCAATGAGATTGAACGAAGAGTTTTTCTGTAGGTTTTTCTCCTGAGAAAAAGACTGCAGTAAACTTGCTTGTCTCCTCTGTAGTTTCATTTGGAAGCTTGTTTCTGCCATGGAATAAAACGATTTAAAAGATAATTGTGATTTTTTATCTCACAATTCTGACATTTTTTTTCCTCAGAATTGCGAGATATAAACTTGCAATTGAGAGAAATAAAGTCACAATTTTGACTTTTTTACTCGCAATTGTGAGCTTATATCTTGGTGGTGGAGAGGATGGAGGAGAACATCAGCGTCATCAACTGTGAACATGAAACAGAGTATTCCAGGGCTGCGTTCCACTCCAGTTTTAGACGCACTCATGAACTTCCCTAAACACTTCCCCTCTGGAAATCACTGCCGCCATGCTTCACTTCGTGAAGTGGACGAGGGAAGTTTATATGGACAGACCCTCGCTCCTTCGATTTTAACCGAGGGAGCGAGTCTACTTCATATGTACACTTCATGCAGCTCCATAACCCACAATGCAACACGATTATGACGTCACCGTATATCGCGTTTAATTTACCCCACCACAAACAACTCTATGATATATTCATTATTTTTTTAAACATTTAAAACACACTTATATACATATAGAATGCTGTATTAAACAATTTTGTAAGGGGAAAAAATTAATAATAAATCAGCTCCATTGCGGATTCCAAGTGATCAAGGGATTCGGACGTTCCAGTTCAGCCAATTGCAAAGATTCCGCCAGAAGTGGGCACTTGTGCAACGTAAGCAATGACGTACATCCGAGTCAACGAGACCGAGGGACGTTAGCGAGGGAAGGGCAAGTTTATATCTTGCAATTCTGAGAAAAAAAGTTTCAATTACCTTTTTTATTTAGTGGTGATAGCTTTCAGAGAGCTATAACTGAAAGCCATCAATTTCAACATTTATTAGGATTTTAAAAAATATATTAAAAAAAATGAAAATTTTTAATTTAAGTGAACTTGATATAATCTTCACATAAACCCATTATAATAAATGTCATATTTACCTGTGGCATTCCTACCTGCCTAACAGGTAGAAAATATATTCAGAAAATGAATAAAGTTATCAAACACTTTACAGTCTTCACTGCATATATTATAAATTAAAAATAGATTAATCCTTATAAAGCTACAATTTTCTCTATTACCATTGTTCTTTGATTAACATTAATGACAGACATTGACAGCGGTAGGTCTTAAAGTCACAGCAGCCTAATAAACCAGTTGCTGTGATTTTAAGACTTGCCAATGCCAAACATGACACGGATCTGACTCGCATCTAATTTTCTCACAACTCTTTAAGTTCATTTAAACCGTTGTTTAACTCATTTAAGACAGCTCTAATGAGGATACGCGACAAAACGGGCATTTTGACTTCTGTGTGTTATTGTTTGGTCAAGCGCGATACTGGCGCTCATCTTTCTGTGCACATGAGTCATGTGTGTGTCACACTGCAGACATTACATTCACAAACAGATCATATAAAATAATGCTAGCTAAATTATGATGGAAAATTGTGTCAAATAATGCATTAAACTATAGGCACATTCCAGGATCAGTCATTTGCTGTGCCTGATGTCAATAAAAGCGTTTATTGAACTAACAAAGAAGTTTTCAGTTCTGAAACTTACAGGATATAGTACGATGACTTCTTATATATCAATAGCTCAAGGAAAAGTTGCTTTCTCAATTCATGACCCCTTTAAAACAATAGATTTAGAAAAATAGGTTTTTGACAGAGTATTTACATCAATAAAATGTCCACAATATGAGAAAGTAATAAATAATGTGTAATATAAAGCTCCTCACAACAATATCCTGTGTTTGTCAGGCAGGCAGGAGTGACATCATTTCCACCGCTGCTATCTCCTTCGCGGGATGAAAGAGCCATAATGTTCCCCTCATTAGAATTCATTCGTCATTGTTCTCATTTGCAATATTTATTCAAACATTAGTTTTTTTGGGATAAAATTATGATTTCATGGCCTGTCAGATGGGCTCCTTTGAAACTCAGGAGATGAAGAAGGTTTTCGAAGAGGGGCTCGGTAATTACAGCTACTTTGGTGGATGAATAGACCAAAGGCAGGTTTATTAACCAACGCTGCCATCTGTAAATAAATGTATTCGGCCGTCTGTTTGTACTTTGTGGTGAGAGAGTGAGTTCCATTGTGAAAGTTGCAATTTACATGTAAATGATTTGGCAAGTCACAAACTAATTGGTTCATAGAGGTGCAAGGTTTCGTATTGCACGATAGTTCATAATTGAGAACCGATGCCTTCTTTATCAGAAAATAATTTCTTATACTGTTCGCTGGCTGCCAGTACAACCTCATTATAGACCCCCAGATATGTTTACAGCGAGACCTCCATTTAAAGATGTGTGTGTGCGGGGAAGTTTGACGTGCCTTTTTAATTAAAACAAATATGAGATTAAAAATGCAGTGCCCTTGGCTAGCATATGTTCTACCCACGGAGCAAGAACAATACAAATATCCACAGAAAACAACCACTTTGAAGATCTGATATGGGCCGGAGATAAATATCAAGGCATCTGGCGAATGCGTGACATCAAAGGCGCAAGGCATTGCTAGGCATTGCTAGCGAGATATTGTTAATATCAGAGTAAAAATCTGGACGTTAACTGACTTTGGTGTGTGCAAACGGTGACGTGGCCTGTTAATGGGTGTTATCGAAGCACACAAATATCAAATTAGGTGTTTTTTTTCTGTTGTAAATACTCAAAAGCAGAAAGTTGCTAACTCTCAAAGGCGTCACTCTCTTTAGGTTTGCGTTTTGATGGGTTTATCTGAAGTCTTTGCTGCTGTGTAAAGTCATTAAAACATGCTGTTTGTTTTCACGTTGACTGAAGTTTTTTGGCTCTATCAAAGAAATATCAAAACACATCAAGTCTTTAACATGATACCAAAGAACGTCATAACACAAACAGACGTTTAACAGACTTAAATATACCCAAACACACCACTGGGAACTGCTTGCATTTCAAAGCCGACACTCAAGTTTGTAAATCATAATCTGATGTTTGGGTTTGAGATGTTTTTTTATGGTTTGTTTGGTCTCTTTTGTTTCATGTTGACGGTTGTATTAGTTTATTGCGAGTGAGGAAAGTTTCAGTGTTTGGGGGCAAACACGCTAACTTAAATTGATTGTTTTTACTAAACCTTTTCCCAAGGTAGAAAGCTTTTGTTCTTTGAAGAGGTTTTGAACCATTTTCTGGTGGGACTGGAGGTTATTTTATTGTTTTTGTCACAGAGGCAGGGTTTCTTAGCCATTTCATCCCCTTCAAGTTTGATGAATAGCCTACATGTCCAATCACACACATAGTAGCCATGTAAACACAGGTTTTGTATATGTAGATCATGGCAGAGGACAAACATCTGGTTACATAATGCAAATTTAGCCCCTAGAGGCAAAGATAGTGGGTTTGTGGGAAGGATGAATTGGTCGACATTCAGATTATCCATCTTGCATCCCAGTGGATACCTGCTTTAGCCTTCACGGTCAGCCACACAAGAGATTTATAGATTTCAGATCCTGGGTTTCCAGCAATGAAAGCGTGTCACTAATCGTGACATTTAGACAAATAATGTTTGTGATCAGTGACATGGAAATACAATATAACCATAAATAATGTCATGTAGTTAATTAAATGAAAGACAAACAGGGCACCAACATGAATAGTAACACCTGAAGTCGACCTCAGAAAAAAAAGGCAATTGTGACTTTGTTTCTCACTATTGTGACTATTTCTCATAATTGCAAATGTTTCTCATAATTGCTACTTTCGCACATTTGTGACTTCATATCTCATAATTGCTAATTGTTTCTCACATTTTCAACTTTGAAGGTTACTTTCGACATGAAACAAACTCTCAAATTTCAAATATTGTAATTTTTAAATAAATGTAAACAATAAATGCCATTTTGTGGCTCTTTAATGTGTCGTGACAGATCGCTGTAGCGCCTCAGTTCAAGCGGCTTGTGAACAGATCATCTCTTCCTACTAGTTAATTTATAGCATCAAATAAACATGAAAGAACATCAGAAAGACTGTTGTTTCAAAGACGTCAGTACACACCATTTTTCAGGTTCAAGTCCACCGATGTAATCTACTAACTCCTTGACTGCTTTATTGGACATAATGGCGGATTCGGCGTTATGATTGGTTAGATCGCCTGTCAATCAAACTCCCTGCGAAGGGTCAATTGCAACTTCATATCTCATAAACGCTATGCTGTTTCTTACAGTTGCAAAATTTTCTTATAATTGTGACTTTTTTCACAATTGCAAATTTCTAACAATTGAGACTTTATACCTCTTTTATATCTTTATATCTTAATTTAGACTTTGCAACTGTATATTTTATATGCATTTTTTCTCTCTATCAGACTGTATCTCACAAAATGACTTTATATATTCTTATATTCACTTCATTTATTTTTTACTCTGAGTCCCAAATGGGTTTCAATACACATCTATTTTACAAAATATTTTGCAATAAACTAATTTGTTGCAATTATTGCCTTTTTGTGGCACTAACAGATCACAATAAAGCTAAGGGAAAACCTTAAGCATTTCCATCAGGGAATTTTCAGATTTGAATGAAGATGTCACTCAGTGTCATTTTACTCGCATCGAACAAAGCTCTGCAGATTTGAAAAGGACCCAATGGGACCACGGCATCTTTATCTGACACGGCTGTGTTCTCGACAGCACGTGGCCCACTCAATAGGACTGATTGATGTCCGTGCTACTGGATTTGCCTTCAGTTTAGCGGGAGGCATGCAAAGTGCGGCTCCAATTTCTGCTCTGTGGTATATAGAAACGTCCAATTATGGCACCACTGTGACATTGTGAGGGAAGTTTCCAGCTGTGCTGTGTGGACCATAAGATGAGGTGCATAATAGATGTGAAAGTCAGCACTGTTTCATCATTTAGAGAAAAAGAGAAAAACATGTGGGCGAAAATATATAGGGAATTCTATTGTACAGGAAATGTCTTTTTAGGGAAGATATAGAACCCCATGCAGTGTTTTTGACAAATTGTACTTTTTCCCCAATGAATGTATGGATGCATGTATGTTGGTGGACTTTTGCTTAGTTATTTTATTCTATATGAGTGCTTTTGTATGGAAGCTTGTGTCCGCCACGGAGAAAAAAAAAAAAAAAAAAATCTGCCAACTGTGAGTTTATATCTAACAGTTTAGACCTTTCTTCTCAGAATTGCAAGTTTATCTTTCATCTGCAAAATTACATTTCACAATTCTGACTTTTTCTCTTGTAATTTTGAGATTATTGTTATTCTACTACAATACTGAGCGTACATCTCGCAATTCTGAGGTCTGAGAAAAAAGTCATAATTGTGAAATAGAAACTCAGAAGTGCTAGAAAAAAAAAGTTAATTGTGAGGGGGGAAAATTGCAATTACCTTTTTTATTTTTATATTCTGTGGAGGAAACAAGCTTCCATAGTATTTGGCTTTTTCTGTGAAAAAAGGACTAAATGTCAGTTTGTTTCAAAAACCAATTATCATATGACTTCAGAAGACTCTGAATATAGTCGTATGAACTACTTTATCGGTTATTTTATGGTGTTTTAAGGTTCTTTTTTGAACTTGAGTGACATGATTACTATGAACTGATGTTGATACTGATATGAAAATTAACAGCATGAACGTTTTTCAAATTTTCTCTTTTTGTGTTTTCCACAGGAGAATAGCAGCAGACAGGTTGGGAATAAAATGACAATATAAATGTTTGGGTGAACTGTTGGTTTAGAAAATACCATTGTGCCTTTTTACCTTTGTAGGGAATCGGGATCAGTACACACTGCAATGTGTCAAGGGATAAACATGTTCAGAATAGCATTTAAATAGCCATTTTATCTGTAGTATTTTTTTTTTCACACATTTGGATTTGTGTTGAATGTGAGACATACAGTATGTTAGCCTTGTTTTAGTGTCACTATAAATAAATTTGTTTAGACTTGGAGTTTAATACATTTTGTTTCCTTTTCCCCTGGTTTCACAGACAAGGCTTAAGCTAGTCCCAGACTAAGACGCATGTTTGAGCTGTTTTAACTGAAAGTAACTTGTACTGACGGATCTTAAAATATGTTAGAGCCATTGTTTTGTCTCAAGATGCACACCAGCAAAGTTTTTGTCTAGTAAACTTTTATAAAAGCTATTTAAATAACCTAATTGAACTAAGGCTTAATCCTGGCTTAGGCTAAGCCCTGTCTGTGAAACCAGGTCTTTATTTACCATTATTATATCTGAATGTAATAAGAAAATGTGAATACACTGATTTTCTCTCAACAATGCGAATTATAGGTGCATTATCTTCTGGAAAATATGGTAGTATGTTATTCCGAATTTCTGAATACAGTGCGCTACTACTGCGCCACGGCTCTAATAAGTCTGCAAGTAAAAAGAATAAAGAAAAAAATATCCTGCAAGTTAGCTGTGTAGCCGATATAATTTTAAATAGTTTAGAATTTGCTAACAATTTAGCCGAGCCTAGATAATATGACCTGAAAATATCCATATTCAAACTAACTCGCACATAGCTTACTTGACTGTGTCACACCAAACATCACCTTCTAACATGATAAGCACCCTGTTATATAGCATGAACACACAATTAGCGCCGCCTGCTAAGCTGTGTGTTAGCAATGCTAACTCTCTAACTGAATATGTATTGTGGTTGCAAGCACACGACTGCCAAATTCTGATCCCGTGGCTTAGCGTCAGCACATAACTCCATCCTTGTGCGGTGCATTTTTCACAGATGACGACGGCGGCCTGCGTGGCTTTAGCGTATATCTGCAGCAAGTAGATAAAGGCCTCTTGCGTCCCTAACATGACATGTGGATTATAATGCCTGCTCCCACCCGCGGCTCGGCAGACCCCCAGTCACGCTCACTCTACGGCAATCCATGGAGCCTTTTCCTCTCCCGGTCAAGGATGGGTCATTTTATTTTTAGAGCCTGCCAGCCGCTGGGTTGGATTTACCTGGTAATGTTTATTTAATGTGAGCCGGTAAATGTAAAATAAAATGACTTATCGTCTAGAAAGTCCAACAGCTTAAGTGTTTACCAACGTCCTCAAGCGCAGGCACTAAAATATGGAGGCCAACCTTTTCCCACAAGTCAATCTGTCTGAATTACACACATAATAACCAACCAATTGAATAGGTTTGTCAGGGAGGCATATGCGTATATTTCTTGCTTGCATTTTAAAGCACAATTGTTTATGGGTGTGTTTTGCATAAATTTACACTCTGTGTCTTTTTAACGGTGTAATCAGGGATGGTTCATTAGGCGAATGGGTCTGATCGTTAATGACATTTTGATTATTGCTGGTGATGTGTACCGGGTCGTTATGTCAGGTATTCATTTACATTGTTAATGATTCAGCGTCTGGTCGGCTCAAGCTAAGGTCAAGAAAGTTATTGAAAACTTTTGGATTACAGAATACACTTGGTCATCTTGACAAGACCAAAAACCAAAATGTAGACATATATAAACTGGTCTCATATCATGACCGTTGCAGTGTCTGTGGAAAATTTGCATCGTCAAAGTGTAGTGTTGCTGCTATAGGTGTAGGGATGGGGTTAGGGGAACAGGTTCATGGTTTTTTACAAATTGTAAGTTTTTCTAAGAATCACATTTGTTTTTCAACTGATGAACAATAAAAACATTGACAGCCAATCAGAATCCACATTACTTTTTTTCTCTTTTCTTTTTTAAGCTGCCAGTTGTTTTGTTGTATGAATCTCTAAACTTGCAATATATCAAAAGAAGGAACAGGGCCTCTAAAAAAAAAAAAAACGTTTTATTCTAGCTTCATGCATTTTTATCAACACTTGAATGTAGGTAAGTTTCATTAAAAAAAGAGAAAATCACTTTTTTTTTCAAAGACTACAACGTGCATAAGCAATGTTTTTATCGCTTGTTTCTGCTCCTTTTGTCTGTGTTTTGATCTGGAGATTCAGTACTCTTTCAGAAGATGTGCAATAGCACCCCCTACCGTATAACAGTGAAAACACGGAAAGCCAGAAAATTCCATAAGGTGGCGGGGAAAGAGTTAAAGAGCTTGAGCATTTAAAGCAGCAAGTAACATAACTTAAAGGTGTGGTTAGCGATTTCTGAGAAACATTGTTGAAACTGGATAGGACCGAGCATCAAAACACACTTTTAGCCAATCAGCAGTATGGGGCGTGTCCACTCGTGAGGGGGGAGGTGCCTGTGTTGCATAGTGTAGGTGCGTTTGCGCGGCCTCGTAATTCCTGTAGTTACGAGATTCTAGCTTGTAAAAAGCGTTCACGTCCTCATAGAGCTCGTAATTACAGCTTGTAAGCTGGGAGTTTCTGAAAGCTCCCACATGTACCACGTGGCCGCTGTACCACCTGACCGCTGTAGATTCATTTAGGCGTTGATAGTAGTGCCATGGAAATGCATAATTCCCAGTCCAAAGACCAAAAGGACGTGAACAGTTCCGAATATAACGTCACGTGTCGTCATTTCAAGATTCCAGTAAATACTAGGTGGCGTGAATGCAGCATGTGTTAATGAATTTGGAGGGGGAGCTATAAAGATAGAGGCGTGATCCTTTTGGGTAGGGGCATTTTGTTTTGGTAATTTGAAATATCAACAGCATTTCTCAGAATTCGCTTACTGCACCTTTAAGCTCGCTTATAATAAACAGAACATTATTCTCCGTTGGTGTGGACGCTATTGTAGTTATCAATATATTTATCATTCTTGGTGTTAAGAGCCTTTACATCTGGAAAAAAAAAAAAACTATAGCACAAATATATAATACTTTATACTAGTCAGTTTTAAGCATCACAGATGAATATATTCAGTGTTTGAAAATGGCAAACAAGCGTCCTTGGAGTGTCGTTATCAACTTGTCAGAGGCCAGAGCAGACACTTCAACATTAACTGTACTCAAAAAGTAGTTTGCACCACATGGGCGAGAAAAGAGGGAAAGTTTTGAATGACTTGGTTGCTCCATGACATTTGCTAATGTAACCAAGTTCCCCTGAGTGTACCTTCAATCTGAAGGTACTCGCCTGCAGCCACACACTCAATTTAGTCGGCGATAAAGTAGGCTGAAGTTATCTAGAATTAAATTCATAATGCAGAATGACAATAAGATATTCCCTCAGCGGGTGTGCTTTTTTACCCCCCGAATCAAACGTTGGGCCATCGGAAGGGTCAAATATTAATAGAGATCTTTCATAGTTTGCGCATATTTCGTTTCTTACTGAAAGTGACCTACAATGATGGTGGAGCCGGTGACCTCAAGCAAATGGAGAAAAAAAGATTCTCTTCTGTTTTAAATTAAATTACTGGATTTTCTTGTGCCACAATTTTCAAATAGGATGAGGTAGCGCCGTCGGGTTGACCTTCAGATGTGGCCACCTGGGAAATCTGCTTATGAAGAAATGAAAAGACTGAAGCCTTTCGATACAATTATTTCTTGTTTTGGCGCGAAAGATGAATCTTCATTAGATAATGGTTTTCTTCATCAGGAAGTAACAGTCCTTTTCCAGATATTTGTCCATCTTAGGATATTAATGAAATATTGTATGCATAATTAAAGCCTGCTTATTAATATTGCTGCTGGAAATAAATGGAGCGTTTCTCCTTCATTACTTGATGTGAAAAAGAATGTCAGCTCCAGTGATGTTATATATGAAATAAACTAGAAATATTTGTTTAGTTTTAACTCTAAATGTTTTAAATCTTGGACTAGAGCCTTTCATCACTCAACAGCTTTTAACCTTTGGAGTCGATATACAATACTAATAAACCATAATCAATGAGTACTTGGCAACAATGCAGTGGACATGTTACAGGGGTCACTGTGTTTATTCTGGTGAGGGCCAGGGCAGATGGACTTTAATACCCCATGAATGAATTATTCAGTGTGCAAGGCTATGCTTATCTACTTCATTAATTTCATTTCCTGAATAATGAGGTTAATCCCTTCTTTCAACGGCCAAGACATTTTTAAAGTGCAGATTGACTATGCAATTGATTATGAACAAAATCCAGTTCATTAAAATTCTCAGACAGGCACTTGTGGAGATTGTGGGCATTTGATCAAAACAATTTCATTGATGGATGTAGAAGGGTGCCATACATGGTGTAATATGGAGAGCTGTGAAAGAGTCATATTACGGATTTGTTTAGAAAACATACCAAACTGTTGTATCCAGTGTGCACTTATTTTCTATATGCATATGGAAAAGTTAAACTAAATGACCTACTGTATGATGCACACTGGGCAGAATATTGTATCCCACAATGCAGAGCACTCATCTTGACCTTCTGCATTCAGTTTGTTAATAATTCTATTCAATCAATTACTGCCAAAAACATTTTAACACAAAATTGTATCTTACGAGATTACATATGTCAGGGACTGTGTTGGTAGAACTCACACGAAGGGAATGAAGATAAGGCAGTCTTTAATAAATCCACAGGCATAGGAACACCACACATCCATACTAAGACAAGACCCGACAACAAATGAACAGAAACCAGGGAACTAAATACACAGACGAATTAAATAATGACAGACAGCTGATATGAACGTGATGAGTGTCCATGGTGACGGATTGTGGCGGGAAACTAGACAAAGGAAACATGTGACTGAAGGTAACAAACTAAATGTCAGTGAAGGAAACTAACTGAACCGTGACATTACGCCCCCTCCGGCAAGGCCCCTTTCCTCGCGCCGTGGAAAGATGAAGACATACAGAATAGATGGTAGAAGTTCTGGAGGAGGACGTGGCGAAGGGCTGGAGAGAAGGGGAGGTGGCAGGATGGCAGAAGCAGGCAGATAGGCAGATGAAGCAGGTGGTGGTTCTGGAGGTGGACGGCCAACCGGGAGAGGGCGGGACCTAAAAGTCCAGGGTGGTGCAGGAGGTGGTGATGACCAGGTGATGACCTTGAGCAGGGGCTGCTGGATGTTGATCCAGGCCACAGCCAGGGTAGTGCCCCACGGCGGCATTGAAGAAAGGAGGAGCCATGGTGGAACACAGATGAGGGCCACCATGGGGATTACTGGAGGCAATGACGGCGAGGATGGAGCCCACCGCGCAGCCAAAGAGCCAAGGTGGAGGAGAGATGATGAAGATCCAGTTGGCTGCGACGGAGCCGCAGCGACGACCTCCCGAGATCGAGGAGGGGATCCAGAGGTCTGAGGACGAGCAGGAGCGACCGAGGGTGGAGGCGGAGCCCGAGGTGGGGGCGGAGCGAGCCGTAGTCGAAGGGGTGGAGGACCAGAGAGCAGCGGACGGTCCGCAAGTCCGCAGCGGAGGTGAAGTGACGTCTGACCCAGGTGGAGCCGATGTGCCGAGGGAGTCCGGCACAGCCAAATGGCCGATTATCCACTACGAGGTCGAGGGTGGAAGGAGCGCAGGAGCCCGGGCAACGGGTCGAGGCGGCTCGAGACCCTCCGAGGCAGGAGGCGGAGCTTCAGATTCTACGTGCCCAGGCGGAGACGGTTCCCAGCAGGCCCGAGATGGTGCCACACTACTGAAAGGAGGTGGTACTGAGGGACTGGAGGGAGACGGAGATGACTGGGTGGTACTGACGGCTGGAGACTGGGGAACAGACTGGAGAGATGGTGTGAGAGGCATGCTGGGCAGAATCAATGGAGTAGGAAGAAGACAGGCAGATTCAGGTGACAGTATAGGGGCTTGGAAAACGTCCACGTCACATCTTACGTCGATTAGAAATTCAGCCAGGAACNTGGGCGGGGCTCAACTCCAAACCCTCGACCTCTACCAACACTCCCTCAGCAATGGATGGCTCAGCCGGCTTACACACCTGGTCAGGCGCATGCTGCTCAGGCTCTGACGATGTAACCCTAGGTCGCACTTGTGGGCGTGGGCTCCATCACGGTGGTCTCCGTCGCATTTCCTGCAGTGGGCTCAGGTCGTTCATCCTCACCGTCTGGGTGGTTCTGGCTGGGCACTGGATGGGGAGTGGGGCTGGCTGCAACCTCGATGGTGAGCGCTGATCCACAGGATGCCAGCACCCACTCCACATAGGATGCGAAGCTCCCTCAAGGACCCTCCCTAGACAGGCAGTAGTCCAAGGTGGTGAGATGGGTGAGATCCAGGAATTTTTCCAAGTGTCTCTTGAGGAAGCTCTCTCCCTGCTCAAGGAACATGAGTTGGACCAGTGCAAAATCCATAGTGCCAACAGGGTGAGAACAAAACGGAAAACAAAACACTGAACACGAAAGTGAAGAAAAAGGTTTTAAAGCACGACGCTTACACTCTTTATCTTGGTCGGGTCTTCTGTCAGGGACTGTGTTGGTAGAACTCACATGAACACGAAGGGAATGAAGATAAGGCAATATAACATACATCCATACTAAGACGAGACCCAACAAAAAAAATGAACAGAAACCAGGGAACTAAATACACAAACAAATTAACTAATAATGACAGACAGCTGATATGAACGTGATGAGTGTCCATGGTGACTGATTGTGGTGGGAAATTAGACAAAGGAAGCATGTGACTGAAGGTAACAAACTAAAAGTCTGTGAAAAGGAAACTAACTGAACAGAACAACATAACTAACAGTACCAGTCGCTTATGAGATTTATATAGCTAACAGTAGTTTACAAATGTTGGCAATAACTCAAAAAACTTGGAAAGATCATGTGACAACAATATAGCAAGCAACTTTTTGAAAAAAAGCATTTATGACAATTTTAGGTGAAAATACATTAAATGTAAAAAAAAATTTATTTCAAGATTAATTTTCGAAATAATTTAAACAATGTAGCAAGGTCATGTGACAACAATGTACTACACTTTTATTTATCATTGCATATTGTACAGTTTTACATACTTAAAAAAAAATGTGTATATACAGTGTGGCTGTTTTATGTAAATTGTATTAAATCTAATTAAAATGATATATTTAAATGTTTTTTACAATGGATGAAAAATAAGTTGTTTTTTTTCCAGATACAAATTTACATCACAATTTGAACAGTTTGAAACAGTTTGTGTTCAAGTCTGGTAAGTTCATATTTAAGAGTTGAGATGTCATAATTACGACATCAGGTGAGTTCAAGTTACATTCTCTTAATAAATTAAACAAAGATACATAAAGTTTTTTTAACTCTACATCTAAAAAAAATTAAGAACAAAGAATGTGCATGATGTGTGTTTTTAATTATTTTATGAAAATTTATCGTCAACTTCTATTTACCGTTGCATCTATTGATTCTCCCTGACACGCCCCTAAACTTGGAAACTGGTAGCTAAAATAAAAATTTCCCACTCATAATTCTGACTTTTTGGTGCCGTTCATGAGCATTCAACTTATAAATACGATCTTTCCTACATGACTTGAACGCACCAATACTCTTTGAACTAATATACTATTGAGTCGGCCTATACAGTATGTACTGCATGTAAGCTGTATCAGTTGCTATCAGTTTATTCTCATGTTACATTGTCGCCAGTTGAAATACAAACATATCTGTGGTCCTTAAAAAATAAACATTATCTATCTCTTTCTTGCTCTTCATCTTTGTCCATTTTGCTCTCTCTCTCTCACTCTCTCTTTCTTACTTCTTCTATAACAGGACGTTCAGTGGCTGTTCATCTCTGCCAAATCCAGATAGCCAATCTTGGCTGTTGGATTGTGTGAGTGAAAGTCACTAGAAGTCAGTACTGTCCCACATCAGTCAGGACATGAGGGGACACACAGTGTCAGCATTCCCACAGCGGTTACAGGGGCGGAGACGAACAGATGGCTTGTGGGTGATTACTGGGGAGAGTGAGTGCACGAGAGAGAGAGAGAGAGAGAGAGAGAGAGAGAAATGAGTTTTCAGAGGAGACGTGAAGTTTTCGATAGTTTAACTCAATAAAAAATGGGACGCACCAACTCTGCAGTGACAAACAAACACAACTCGAACACAAAGGCAGAACTTGCTGATGCAGTGTTGTGAGGAAATGTAATATCATACAGTTGTCAATTAACTATTACTCTGGAGAGAGGGGGAAATATGTTTTCTATAACCTTTTCTTCCGGCACGTCATATTCACCGGACAACCCCGGTGGCTTTAATGAACTCTAGGCTGCAACAAAGCAGTAATTTAGTGATGAGAATGACAGCTCTGCAAGAGCCAACACTAGCGAAGCAAGAAAACAAACATAACATACGACCCTGCAAACAGAGTCTTACACTGGCAATATGTCACACGGCAGGAAGCCTTCTCGTATTTTATTCAAACTGTGCAGGTCCAATAACAAATGGCATCAGCAAGGCATGCTGTTGATAAACGTCCCTTTTTCCTAGAATGCTCTTGAATTACTTGCAAACTTAAATAATTTGTTCCTTATTAGTGTGATCTGCTGAAATATCCAACTGTGAACAAAATGGTTTTTCTATATAAAGCTTAGTTGTTGTGGTCTCTAAAAATGCAAAAAAAAAAAGAAAAGAACATTGGTAGGAAATGGTTCAAGATATACATTTTATACGGCATTTAAGATATACATTTTATTTATGTGTGATTTAAATGGAATTAAACCTATGACCTATATAGAAATTAATTTTTTGAAGCATTAATGCTACAGGATGGGAGATAAAATATATTATTGTTTGGCTAACATGTCAGTCCAAGTCGACTGAAAATGCATTCAAGGTCGATATCCTGCCATTACAGGAATCATCTTGACATTTCTAAACACACTCGACTCAGTTAACGTGGCAAACACGTCTGTGCATGAAAAGTAAAATTTCATCTTTATATGTGTTTCATGGGAACTGAACCCATGGCCTGGCATTTAGTTTTTCATATACTGTCAATACAAAGTAAGACCATACATTTTATTCATCAAAAAAAATTAAAAATAAAATAAAATCAAGGCCAGAACACAAAACAAAGTACACCATGTTAGAAGAGTGGGAATTTTAGAGGTTATTAGAGTAATATGTGTGTGAGCTTGATGAGATTTTAAGTGATGCGCACTCCACCGCATCTCACCCAGATTCTTATTCCTCTCCTATCATTCCGATATCAGGCTCCGGATCTCTAAGGATATTAGACAGACAATAATGAAGGCCCACGTTTTTGTGCAGTAAGATTGGCATGGAAGACGGCCACCTGCGGCCACAAATGTTCACTGATCCAGAAAACGCAGCAGCAAGAGAATGGGGAGACGGTTTGCTTGTGGACGATAATCAATTAGCACATTGATTTCAAGAAGAAAGGGCACTTTAACAGTTGGATTTTAGTGGTTTAGAGTCTGTGGCGTAAGACCTCTGATCGAGGGTCGATGATGATTGTGGGCCATTGCACAAAACAACTTCATTCCACAGAGTCTCGGAAGGGTTTGGAAAGTGTCTGAATCCAAAGATTAGTCACCACACTGAGAACATATCTGGCAGAATGGACTTCACGGACAAAAGAGGAAAATGTTATTTTGTTGCTCAAAGTTTGCTACTTCTTAGCTCAGCAGAGTTCTCAGTGGTCTTTGACTTAGTCTCAGAAGTTTCTTATAAAAGTTCTTAGGATGACCATGAATAAACATAAACGTTTGATATATTGTAGAATATAGAGCTATAAAGTGATTGTGAATTACATAGCCAAGAGAACTTAATGAGAAATGTTTGAGTTCATATTAAGATCTGGCTATTGATTTTAAATTTGAGTTTCTTGTCAAATCTGAGCAGAGTATGATACTATTTTGGGATCTCTTCTGAGACTTTATAGGAGATATAATATTACTAGGATCATTTCTCATGGGAAAAAAAGTGGAGGAAAGCAGGAGATTTAAGCAGAATCTCAATTTGCTCTCTCTCTCTCTTTAATCTTAATTGTGTCTTGGAGTTATTAGATATCTCAGCTTTTTAGTTCTATTTATTTTCTAGGGGCTGGCACAGTTTGAGGATCTGAGGATCTGGAGGATCTGAGCAAAGTTTGAAACATTTCTTCTAAAACTTGAGAGGACAAATATGAGGAAACTAAGGTAAATGTTTGTTTTTTACTTAATATTGTTATTTAGGAGAAACAATTGAGATGTTAATGGCATTACTTTGTTCATTTCCTATCATTTCCTAAATCTGAGAACAGTTTGAGACATTTTTAAGATCTCTTCTGAAAACTCAAAAAACTGATTTGTCTTCTCTCAGGAGAAAAATATGAGAATCAGTAGTGTTCAATAATTTAATTGTTGTCTAAGAGAAACAATTGAGAAATTAAAGACATCTCATTTGTTATTTTTATGTCAACAAATTTTTTTGAGACATTGTTGAGATCTGAAAACTCATTTGAGATTATTAAAGGGTTAGTTCACCCAAACAGCAATGGTACTTCCTCTCTCAAGATCCATAAAGGTACTAAAAACAGATTTAAATCAGTTCATGTGAGTACAGTGGTTCTACCTTAATATTATAAAGCGACGAGAATATTTTTTGTGCATCAAAAAAACAAAATAACGACTTTTTAACAATATGTAGTGATGGCCGATTTCAAAACACTGCTTCGGAGCGTTATAAATCTTTTGAGTCGAATCAGTGATTTGGATCGCTTATCAAACCGCCAAACTGCTGAAATCATGTGACTTTGGCGCTCTGAACCACTGATTTGATTCGTAAAGCTCTGAAGCTTCATGAAGCAGTGTTATGAAATCGGCCATCATATTGTTAAAAAGTCGTTATTTAGTTTTTTTGGCGCACAAAAAATATTCTTGTCGCTTTATAATATTAATATTGAACCACTGAACTCACATGAACTGATTTAAATATGTTTTTAGTACCTTTATGGATCTTGAAAGAGGAAGTACCATTGCTGTCTATGCAGGCCTCGCTGAGCCAACGGATTTAATCAAAAATATCTTAATTTGTGTTCTGAAGATGAACGAAGGTCTTAGAAGAAAGAGCTTTAGAATCAGAAAGAGCTTTATTGCCAGGTATGTTGTTTACACATACTAGGAATTTGTTTTAGTGACAGAAGCTCCACAGTGCAACAGAGTGACAGCGACAAGACAAGACACATAATAAAAAGAATAAAATAATAATATACAAATTTACAAGATAGACAAAGTGCAAAAAAAAAAGAAAATATAGACAATTGTATGTACAGTTATGTGTGCAAATTTGAAATATAAGTAAGTGTTTTAAGTAAATAATGTGTAATAGTGTTGTGTGTTCCGTGTTTGTCAAGTGTTCATGAGATGGATTGCCTGAGGGAAGAAACTGTTCCTGTGTCTGGTCGTTCTGGTGCTCAGGGCTCTGTAGCGTCGACCAGATGGCAACAGTTCAAAGAGGGAGTGTGCTGGATGTGAGGGGTCCAGAGTGATCTTCTTTGCCCTTTTTTTCACTCTGGATAAGTACAGTTTCTTGGAGAGTGGGGAGGGTTGTGCCAATGATTCGCTCAGCAGACCGGACTACCCTCTGTAGTCTTCTGAGGTCAGATTTGGTAGCTGAGCTGAACCAGACGGTAATCGAAGTGCAGAGGATGGATTCAATGATGGCAGAGTAGAACTGTTTCAGCAGCTCCTGTGGCAGGTTGAACTTCCTCAGCTGGCGAAGGAAGTACAACCTCTGCTGGGCCTTTTTCACAGTGGAGTCAATGTGAATGTCCCACTTCAGGTCCTGTGAGATGGTGGTGCCCAGGAACCTGAATGACTCCACTGCAGTCACAGTGCTGTTCATGATGGTGAGAGAGCAGGGGGGTTTCTCCTGAAGTCCACGATCATCTCCACTGTCTTGAGCATGTTGAGCTCCAGGTTGTTAAGACTGCACCAGACAGCCAGCTGTTCAACCTCCAGTCTGTAAGCAGACTCGTCTCCGTCCCGGATGAGGCCGATGACTGTGGTGTCGTCCGCAAACTTCAGGAGCTTGACAAGTGTCGTTCTACACTAGGGGTGTAGAACGACATGCGGGTGAGTAATAAATGACATTATTTTCATTTTGGGGTGAACTAACCCTTTAAGGTGTTTTATTTTAGAAGAAAAATCTGAGACACAGGAGAATTAAGCCGGGTACACGCTGTACAATTTTAGTCCCGATTTTCACTCTCTGGGGGTTTTGTGAAATTGCCTACAAATGACTGAAATCTGAGGCAAATCGGTGTTTGTTCATGTGAGTGACAATTGAACTGGAACTGACTGGAAATTACACCGGCAACAACTTACAGCCAATGAGAGAGCAAGATACAGGGCAAGGGAAAGTTCAGTGGGAGGAGTCATAGACCTGCAACAGAACATCAGCAAACATGGCTTCTGCAAGCAACCATTCTCTCCTTCATATTCTTCTCTTTTTTCTTGTTTCTTTTCACTGCAAATCAGCACACAGACAACTTGTATCACAAGCTTCTTCCGGGCAACTATTTTTAACAGGAAGAAATCCAGTGTTGTGCGAGAACTTCTGTCTCACGCATTATCTTACGTTATCTTCTACTTGCATTGTTTATCACTTCTTGCGTGTGTTTGGTTGTGAAGTGTAGTTTGTAGACTAGACAGAGATGTTGGTGATTCTTGTGCAGTGTCTACCCAGCAATACTATTAGCAGAATCTTTGTTATCCAATCTTTGTTATCCATGAAATCATTGCATTGCTATTCGTAGTCATTAAATATGTCATCTGTGATTTGTTTTCTTGGAGTTAGCAGATCTGAGCCCTGTTTGAGGTATTTGTTAATATCTCTGCTAAAACTTTTTTTGTTTGTTCTCTGTTTGATCTCATTGTTGCCTATGAGAAACAACTGAGACATTACAGAGATTACTTTGTAATTTTTTAAAGATTATTATTATTTCCTATAATTTACCAAATCTGAGCAGAGTTTGAGACATTGATGAGAGCTCTTCTGAAAACACAAAACACATGTGAGATTAGGCTCTTTTCTTTCAGGTGAAAAATATCACCTGTATAAAATCACTGATTATCGTTTGGGGTTTAATCCCAGAGAAAGCTTTTAGCCTTGAACTTTTTAATTTAAATCACAAACTTGGTTGCCGACAGTTGTCACATTAGTTGCCTTTGCAGATGCTTAACAGAAAATATCTTTAAGTCTCTCCAGTGACTGCAAAAGAAGCCCACAAATCAACTCAGTTTCAAGGACAATGAAAAGTATGCAATACACATAACACACACACACACACACACACACATGTTCGTTTTTGTGAATTGTGGGGACATTCCAAAATGGTTTTTATACTGTACAAACCGTATTTTCTATCCCCCTACACTACCCCTAAACCTAACCATCACAGGAAACTGTGCACACTTTTACTTTCTCACAAAAACTCATTCTGTATGATTTATAAGCCTTTTGAAAAGTGGGGACATGGGTAATGTCCTCATAAGTCACCCTCTTCTTGTAATACCTATGTCATACCCATGTCATTATACACATTTGTGTCCTGATATGTCACAAAAACACACACACACAGGTTTGTTTTGCTATCTTAGTGGGGACTCTCCATAGGCGTAATGGTTTTTATACTGTACAAACTGTATATTCTATCCCCCTACACTACCCCTACCCCTAAACCTAACCATCACAGGAAACATTCTGCATTTTTACATTTTCAAAAAAACATAATTTAGTATGTTTATTAATCCATTTCCCTCGTGGGGACCGCTGGCTGGTCCCCACGATGTAGGTGATCTCAGGTTTTTATTACATCGTGGGGCCATTTGGTCCCCACGATGTAATATAAACAAGAACACACACACACACACATACCGACATTCTCTGCATTTAACTCATAATCGATCTATCCCAACATATAAATGCTATATTCCTGTGTGGTTTCATGTCCCTGTGTTATATTATGTCCTTGTTTATATTTAAATAAACCAATGTAAACCTGTAAACTTTTAGCCCTGAATGAAGGCCTGTGTGCCGAAAGGCGTTGGCGAAATAAAACAATATTACTCTTTCAGCTGTATCTTTTGTTTGTCCTGACCCCTTGACGTCACAAATGTTGCTGGTATTGTCCAAAAATAACACTGAAAAAATAACTTTGTTGATCGTGTGAAGTTGCACCAGAACGATTACACAACATTCATATGTTAAATTAGCATAGATATGATTATTTAGTAATGTAGGGTAATTTTTACTACTGATATCCAATTTTAAGTATGTACCAATGTTTTACTGTTATAAACCTCATCTATTTGGTGTCAAAATGATCCGCTCTTTATGCCTTAACTAATGGTGTATAGTATGTCACTGTAAGATGCATTATACTATTTTTACCACACTTTGTTTAAAACTGTACCAATTTTTAAACCATCATACATGCATTTTGTAACAATCAGTTCAACTGAAGGAGAGCAAACAAACAAAGCAACCACTTGACTTGACTTGACTTGACTTGACTTGACTTGACTTGACTTGACTTGACCATGACACTCACCAACAGCAGGGTTACATTATCAATACACGACAAAGTAATATGTAAGACAATGGCTTAAAATACAAGAACTTAGTGAACACATGACTAAGACAACCAATGGGCAAGTGATACAAGGAACAAGGGAACCAAGGGAACCAATGAACAAACAGAACTCAGAAATGAGTCAGACATGGCCATAAGCAACCAATCAGAACATGACACATAGACTAAGGGAGCACATGAGGAGCAGGGGAAGCATGACAAAAACTGCATGAACAAAATGACAAAATAAAAGACATGAAATCATAAACATGAACATAAAAACAAGAGAGACGTACCAGTGGGCACGTTTTCGCGAGACACAAAATTACGTACCGACGAGTACGTCTCGCTGCAGTTTCCGACAGAAACGAACGCTAGAGGCCGGCAAAACGTTGATAAGCCCTTTTGCTCGTTTTCACACACGGTTTCGACGACGGCCGGGGTCGGATTATGGATTCATAAACAGTCGTTTTCGCGTCTCCTCGCGCAATATCATGTCACGACTTCAAAACGCTTCTTACCGGAGTGCCCGATTTGTAAACGAACGTACTTTGGACTTTCCGGCTCTAGGCGTTTCGCTTTTTTTGGCCGTAATCAAGCTTGCTCGGTAGCTCGGCCGATACGGAGTTGGACTCACGACGAGGAGTCGATGTAGCTGTAAAACGGGTACGATCGCGAACTCTTCTTACGTCACGTTTGCTTTTGTTAACGCTATCGGGTAGGTTTAGGCGTAGCGTCGGTGGGACGTTATTTTAAAATGAAACGGAGCGCGAATGTCAAATCGAGAACCGCGGCGATTCGTCTCAAAAGCAACGTCATAAAAACGTACCGCATTCACCCTATTATCTGTTCCGGCAAAAAAAAAAAAAAAAGAACACGCTTTTGCCGCCGCTCAGTGGACATTTCAGAGCGAAACCGCAGCGATATGTACTCATTGGTACGTATTTCACGACTCGCGAAAACGTGCCCATGGGTACATTTTCGTCATGAGACCAGGTTGACTTGAACAAAACCCCAAACTACATGTGACAACATTAGGCTGTGAAAGAAGACAAAGAGAGACTTTCTCCCGCCAAAGTTAATGCTTCCAATTGGTCTTGTTGCCAGCAATGGGTGTGTGTTAACTTTCCTGACTTTTGTGTTGACTTTCCTGAACTCCGTTCAAACTTCCCACAGATGTCACGATCTCTGGAAGAAACCAACGAACACTCCAGCTCCCAAACGCACCAAGAATCTTTGCACACACGCATCCATTCTTGCTCAAAACCAAAAACCAATGCAAGTATTTTTTTTTTCTATCAATGTATAGATGCATTTTAAGCTTATTTGCCCCTGTTTTAAGGTGATTTGATTTCTCTGCTGGTTCTCAAAGGTTAACTGTTGGTAAAGTTTTTGCCATTCTTTAATCTTCTCTCTCTTTGTCTCCTTTTTCCTTTCATTATTTTGTAAATATGTATTCTTTGCTTAAGTTTAGTTGTATGTATTCCTAGTTTCAATTATTAAAATCCATTATATCCACGCTTGATTGTCTCTGTTGCTGCTCACAGATCCAAAGTCACTTAAATGCTTTGATTTTCGCTATATGTTTTTGTATTGTTAGTACTATAGAACAGGAGAATTATTCTTCTTGGCCAGAAAAATAACCTTCCGTAAGAGTTGATAAGATGAGTGTACTGTCCTGTACTGTACTGTTGTGGTCTTGCAGAAACACTTGAGATATTGAAGTAAACTCATTTTCTATTTTCCTTTCAAATGATAGAGTTTATCACCAATAAATAACATCAAGCAATTTACTGATTCCTACAAATGTAAAACAGTAAAAAGACACTACTTTATTTATCTTGCTCAATATATTTGATTCATTGTAGACCATTACAAATCCATTTCCATGTTGTTTGCCTATATGATGGAAATACAAGTCTCGTGTGTCTTATTACTTATGGGCTATGCTTTCATCTGTGGTATTCACAGAGCCCATGTTTGCTCTAAACGGTCATGCTCTCCCCATCCCGCTCAACAAATGAGAGTGGTATCACGCTGTGTGTTTTCATTCTGAACAGCATTAATATTGCAGCAGGTCTCATCTGTGCATTTAGAGTTGTTCAAGCCCATTAAAGGTTCATCGTAGCCTGTAAATATTAAATACGCCTGCTGTTTCGTTTTGGTTCGGCTGGACATGAGAGTAATGGATGGATGCTGTATGAAGGCTCAATGCAGAGTGCTAAAAGGTTTTTGCTCGTGGCCTTGATTTAATGCAATTATTTCTGCCAATGAAAAGCACAGCAGGAGTGGTC
The DNA here is from genome assembly GCA_003731715.1 of Anabarilius grahami. Taxonomy (NCBI): domain Eukaryota; kingdom Metazoa; phylum Chordata; class Actinopteri; order Cypriniformes; family Xenocyprididae; genus Anabarilius; species Anabarilius grahami. The sequence goes on along the minus strand of RJVU01053127.1, from coordinate 11,175,803 downwards.
AGTCCTGGCCATGTTATTGCAGAAAGAAGATTAGGCTTTGATGTTTGATTGCAACACCTGATTTTGACATTTTTGTTTTTTACTTAAGGCCTTTTTAGTTAATATAATATATTTAGGTAATAACTTTTTAATTTATAGAAAAGTTATTAAACCATTTT
>RJVU01053127.1:11147212-11175529 GCA_003731715.1 Anabarilius grahami | reverse complement strand
ATCAAATAAAAGCAGCCTTGGTGAGCTTCTTTAAAAAACATTTTAAAAAATCTTACCGACTCTAAACTTAAATAAAGAAAAATGTCTTTAAAATGCAGGAATGTCTCTACATTTATTATTTCATGTATTATCTTCATTGATTTTATATTTTTTCATACACCATTTTTTCAGAATGAGTGCAAAGTTAACCCAAACCCAAACTTTTGTCACAGTACAGATCATACATAGTCTAAACAGCTGGATTTCAGTGCCCACAACAATGCAGGATCACTGTGACATTTTGCTAATTATAAAATATAAAAATCGACTCTAAATTATTCAAAACCATATTAAAGAATTCCTCTTAAAGGGGTCATGACATGGATTTTTTATTATTATAAAATGTTCCTTGAGGTTCACTTGTAATGTTAATAAAGTTGCAAAAGTTTTATTTTTTTGCACCCCCCACACACTGTCACATCCACACATCACTTGAACTGTCAGTTTGTTTGTGTTTCTTCTGTCATATGCTTCTTTGTTTGAGTTTCCCGCCACAATCTGTTTCCATGGACACTAATCATCATCACAGCTGTTAGTCATTTGAGTTTAATTCATTTGTGTATATCAGTTCAGTTCTGTTGGTGTGTCTTTGTCGGGTCTTGTTTGTAGGAAGGTATGTGTTGGTGTATGTGCTGCACTGGATTCTGTGTTTCTTCCTGTGGATTATCAAGTAAAGACTTATTTAACTTTTCTTCTTTGTCGTGTGTTTGATACACCACCTTTATGTAACAGAAGACCTGACCAAAACGGTAGCGGCGTGTTTTTGTCATCAGAGTTTTTTTGTTTTGTTTTTTGCTTTGAGCAGAAGGACCGCTCCCTTGAGGCACATTTAGAGGATTTTATCCATCTTGTACCATCTACAACTTTCCCAGACCACAGCCTCTGCAACTTCCTATATGCTGGCCTTAATACCGCACCAAAGTGCTGTTTGGGGAAGGGCTTCGAGGGAGTTTCATGGAATACGTCGAGTGGGTGCAGCCCCACTAGCTACCCAGTGCCCAGCCAACAACACCCCGACTGCGAAGATCGACAGCCCGAGTCCACCGCAGGCAACGAGAGCCACTCCGCTGCGACGTACAAGCCAGCGCACACATGAGCGACCGAGCTGAACATCGCCACGGAGCCTGAGCGACGCGTGCCTGACCAGGTGTGTGAGCCGGCTGCCTCAACCATCGCTGAGGGAGTCTTAGTGGAGTTTGAAGGGATGGAAAGGAGAACCGCCCACTTCCCGCCACTGAGAGTGAGTGATCGGCCACCGCACTGGAGAGAGGCGTTTTTTTTTTATGTTGGAGAGGTTGTTTTGTTTCCCCCCTCTGTTACCTCCTGAGTCTGTCTGTCATGTTTCTAACTGTTTGGTTCCGTCCAGCCCTGAACTGTCTGTCTCCCCGCTGGTTCCGTCCAGCCCTGAACTGTCTGTCTCCCCGCTGGTTCCGTCCAGCCCTGAACTGTCTGTCTCCCCGCTGGTTCCGTCCAGCCCTGAACTGTCCGTCTCCCGCTGGTTCTGTCCAACCCTGTGTCCCCTGTGTTCCCTCCCAGCCTCCCTCATCCACTACCTCTCCAACACACCATGGACCCTGTTTTGTTTTTTGGACTTTCCTCTGCTCCACAGTTTTTGCCCCAGTCCCCAGCTAATCCTGTTGTCCCATCATCGATGCCTCCCATCACTCCCTCAGAGCCTCCTCTCAATGGTGAGGCTACACCTCGGGCCCTCCGGGAGTCATCTCTTCATGGCTGTGAGAAGCCCTTGGCTGCGCCCTCTGCCTCTGCACGCTCCAGTCCTCCTCGATCTGTCGTCCCAACTCCTGCGCCTACGCTCCTTCCTCCCTCGATGTTGGCAGAGACCATCGTCCTTTCAGCCTCGAAGGACTCCCTCAGTACGTCGTATCCACCAGGGTCGGGCATCGCTACACCTACGCCACAGACTTACGGGCCGGTCGATACTCTCCGGCCCTCCACCCCTTCATCTTCAGCCAGCTCCTCCCTCCCTCAGGCTCCGCCTCTGCCCTCGGTTGCTCCTGCTCAGCTTCAGCCCTCTGGATCTCTATCACCATCTCGGGGGGTCGTCACTACGGCTACGTCACGGCCGCCTAGATCTTCGGAGTCCCTCCACTACATCGGCTCTCTGGCTTCGCAGTGGGCTCCATCGGTGTTTCCGTCGTCCCCATGGTGGTGCCAGTGAACATCTCTCCATGGCTCCTCCCTCCTGCGCCGCCTCAGCTGTGGCCTGGGTCAGAATGCAACATCTGCCTCTGCTCAAGGCTCCACCCTGGATCACTCCACCATCCTCTCCACCCTGGACTTTTGTTTCCTGCCTCCTCCTGGCAGGCTGTCCATTATCAAGTAAAGACTTCCTCGTTGTGTTTAATACACCACCATTACGTAACACACACAGGTTTGTTTCAAAGTGAGGACATTCCATAGATGTAATGGCTTTCATACTGTACAAACTGTATATTCTATCCCCCTACACTACCCCTACTCCTAAAACTACCCATCACAGAAAACTGTCTGCATTTTTAATAAAACATTGTTTAATATAGTTTTTAAAGCTATTTTAAATATGAGGACTCATGAAATGTACACATTTCATTTTCACATCATAATACCAGTGTAATACCCATGTCATTATACAAATTTGGGTCCTCATAAATCACAAACACACACAAGATTGGCAAATGTCATTGCATAGGAAACAGTATCAATGCTCACATGCTATTGCACACGAGTAGGTGTTTTTAAAAGATTATCCATATAAAACTCATTTACAGACAAAGCATTATGAAATCATTTAATTATGGTTTGTGATGCAGCTGCTGTCAGACCCAATACAGCTGACTACTAACAAAATGCTCCAAACAAACATAATCCTTCAACATGATTCAGGATGCCATTAAAATACACCATCCACTTGTTTCCAATGCTGATATCCTTCTGAAGTCTGTACAGAGATGCAAACAAGCTGTTTAACCTGAATGTGTTAAACGTTCTTTCACTCTTTCATTTTTCCTGTTGTCGGCAGACTCAAGTGTGTTGAGTATGTCAGAAACTGAGCGCACATCTGTATACTATATCCAGTGCATACAGCATTAGTGATTATAATGGGTTATATTTGCTTTTAACATGATGCTCACATCCAGTGTAGGGAAATGTCAGCCGTTAAGCGACTAAGTTAAGTGAATGCCAGTAGGTGGGGCCTATTGTGCAATGATGTATAACTATTCCTTGATGTCTTGCAGAGGCAGTCATATACAAATGTATTTGCTCGTGTGACGTCACAGATCCTGCAATATTCAAGCTTGATTAAATAAATGCTTTGTTTATAATGAGGAGGACGTTATTGCTATGCTATGAAACTTGCAGGATGTTTTAATGTTAAAGACTTAAATGTCAAAAGATCAAGGCAATTGATTTCTCATATCATGACCTCTTTAAAAATCAATTTAATTCAGAGCTCATTCACCACTGTGTCTCTTCTCATGTCTCGGGCTCTCAGGTTGAAATATGTGCCTTCCACCTGTGCTTGCAAGAGACAGAGGATCATAAAATGCAAAGCAGCCCAGGCTCTGTAGAGTTTACTCAAGGGTGGGATTTGATTCCGTGTTCTAAAAGGGACAAAATGATGAATGATTTCAACACGCTTGGAAATTATTGAAGCAGGGGTCAAGTATTAAATGGAATGATTCACACCCTTTTTCTCCATTTCTCTCTCATATGTCATTTTTACACTCTGTCCCACTTGATGAGGAGAACAAAACGTATGATTGTCATCCAATCTAGGAAAAAATATGTTCTTTGGTCATTATATTCAAATCTTCCCTTTACATAACAAGTACAGCTCATTCAGACCTGCTGATTTGGAAGCAAGATAATTTCCCCACCGAGAAAATCACTGTCATTCTAACAAGCTGAGTATTTAAAATATTCCTGTGCTTTAGGAGCAGTTCAGTAAAATGTAGTGTAGACGACTCACAATAAGACTAAAAGGGCCTTTCAAAATATAATTAAAGTGCATATCTCAGTAGAAAAGTATTTACTGCTGATTCAAGGTGATAATGACAAGCCATTATGGATGAATATCAGAAAGAAAACTCTCTGGCTTTGAGGTTCCATGTGTGCGTCTGTTGTCCTTGGACCTCAAAATGAGTTCTGAATGTGATATAAGAAATGTTTAATGGACACAGATAAACAGATTAATTAACTCAACAATGCGGTGACCTGCTAGAACTGGACGAGAAACCTGTGTGGTGTCTGTGCAAGTACAAATAACATACAAATGTGTGCAAAAGCAAATTTAGTATAATGAAGTCCATTTGCTCAGGCTGTTCGATAATTGTTAATAATTAAAGCATGTTGTGAGATGTAGCAAGCTACCCATTTAAAGTCATTGTAAATGTGATGTACTTCTGTCTTATACTGGATATTCAACAAGAAATAATTGTAGGACAGGACTTGATTTTAATCACAGGAAATAGATTGGATGGTGAAACTTGGCTGTTACATACTAAAATGGAGCCAGAATGAATGCCAGATCACTGTTAAGCTCGCCAAAATAGGAGCAGTAGCACCATGCTGAGGTAAACAATGACCATGAACAACATTTATCACATTTTATTGTATTGTTTGCAATATGTTGATTTGTGTTTGCAGAGGTACATAGGAAATGGTGAAAAGATCAGACAAGTTTAGGCTTAATATGGTCTGTCAGATCAACAATGTGAAAAATGAAGAGCCAAGTGTTCACAGCAGCTAGTTTACTACATTGCGAAGGAATTGTCAACACAAATGCTTCTTATTATACTAGCCTGATTTCACATGTGTTTCAAGTATGGGTTCTTCTATGACCTGTTTTCTATTTCAGATCAGCTACTGACATGGAGAAACAATCTGAAGAGAAATCTTTGCCCAGAAAATTAGCTAAAGTTAGCCCCTTAGCATGTTTATAGCTAGCTACCTGAACACAGTTAAAAAAGATTTGAAGGTAACTTTATCTCCCCCGTGTGTAGGGCTATTGAGGTTTGTTTACATCACTTCAACAAAAGAACATTCAATAGATATGTACAAAGGCACTGCACACTTTTAATATGCTAGTATTTAAATGTGCTAAGCCCAAAGTATACTTAAGTTTTGAGTCAAATGCGTAGCCTTTTTAAGTATATAGCATTTGATGGCGTTCGCGAACACAGGCGCGTGACACATGCACACTAGAAAGTTTCATCCTTGTTCAGTTTTTGAGCAATTTCTCTCCAGAAGTTATGAGCGATAAAATTATCTTTGCATATGTTGTGTGTAGAGTTGCGTGTATCTCTGAATTGCCTCACACAAGTGCTTGTCATCGTGGGCTTCTATTGTTGTTGCCGTCTCTAGGGCTGTGTCCAAAATCGCCCCCTATACCCTTAAATAGGGTACTATTTGAGGGGACAGCCATTTGTAGTGGTGTCCAAAACCATAGTGGACATTATCGAGTCCACTCATTCAATCCCACAATGCACCACAATAACGAGTGTACAACCAATGTACTCTCAACTGCTACTGTAGAGAATACCCATAATGCACTGTCACGGTCACGCCGAATGAATTCCTGCGGCTTGCCAGAAGGTGGCGCCCGCGGCTGAATCATCTATCCATCCATCCATTTTCTGAAGTACTGATCAAATGTGGCTATAGCGTAACACCACAGGTATAAATTCCTTTTTAATTGATTATTAAATTGTTTAATTAAAGTGTAGTCATGCTAGTTTCCATAACAGAGTTCAGGATAAATCTTTTAATTACTGCTGATTATTAAACCACAAGCACAAACTAAGCCTTTCCAGCACACTCAGTGTCTGAACTCACTCACTCGTTTTCATTCAATCCTTCAAGTGGACTATTGTAACGACTGAGATAAAACAGACACAAATATTAGTTATATTTAACAACTATTCTTCAAACCCCTCACCGAATGCAACCCAAGGTGTCTGACCAACCCCAAGGTAATAGGTTGCCATGGTTTTACGAGCTGAAACTATGCAGGCCTCTGCATAGTTTAGTCATTGTGAGTCAGGCTACATAGGAAAAACTCAAAGCCCTCAAAACAGCCTTTCCTGCATTAATTTATAGTGAACTGATCTATAAGTGAACGTGTTTATGATTATGACTGTTTTGTACAGCGTCTTTTGTATGGTATTTGTTTTATGCATATTTTATGATAAGAACCAATGGTAAACTAACCTATACCAAGTTTGGTGCCTATGAGTTTGTATTTTGAAGATTTAAATGCTCGTGCATATGATATGTCGATACCTATTACAAGAATCTTTAATAGTTTCTTCTCCATCTGACCAACCCCCAAGTTACATGCACATGATCTGCTCAAGACAAAGCATCGTAAACTTTCCTGTTGGAAGCTCAAGTATGATTGGCCCACTGACCCAGAAGGGGAGGAGCCAGCACTAGAGGTTAAAAGCCAGCGCACAATGCTCCTCCCTCTCTCTCTTGCTTCTTCGATGGACTGATGCCCTGCAGGGCAGCCTCTTCAGACCAAGGCCTGTGGGCCTGTCCTGCACCCCTGTCCTGTGCTTAACTAGGAGAGAAAAGTTCTCTTTTCCACTAAGATTCAAACTAACCATGCAAGTTTGTCATCGGTTCTTCATTCAACGCAGAAGATATCGATTGCAACTTCAGCACCATCATACTGAACCCTCAGGACTTTCTACTGCAACGGTATATTTGGGACGCCCTTCAAAAAGGCAGAGGCCAAACGCAAGTATCGTACAAAATACTAAATTGCTGCTAGTTAGTTAAAGTTGTGAACCTCCTTTATTAACAAAGGAGTTTTGTAATGAATACTGATGATTCTTTCCTGGTTTTTGGCTTCTCCATAGCTCCATTTCCTGTTCCCTCTTCGGTTCCACTCTGTCATTTCTCATTTTACCTGTGTATGTATGTGTTTGTTAGTTTAGTTATGTGTTTGTGATTTAGTTAATAAAACTTGTGCATAATACATATTTGGTTCTTACTCCCTGTCTGTGAATAAATTGGCTCTTAAATGATTTAGATCCTATTGCCAGCTCTAAGCACTGTAAATGCTAAGAGAGAATTATTTTTCTATGGGCAATGAAAAATACCCTTCTCTTAGAATTAATTAATAATCAATACTGAGTGTTTACATAATTAACTGATTGATTGATTATAATTTTTATGTAGCTACATCAAGTTAATCTGATTAACTGATTCAAATATTCATAATTAGTCATAATTAATAATCATAATGAGTTATGAATAATTACTGATATTTCTCCTTTGAGTTAATTCGCTACACTATATTAATGTAGAGAATAGTGAATGAGGGTATAGGGGCGATTTCGGACACAGCCTAGTAGTTGTTGTTTCATTTCTTCTGTTTTGTATTTGATTGTGAAATGGGTTGGGACAGTGTTGCCACCTTGAGGACAAACTAATTAGTACAAAAAATTCAGGGCACATGTGCGAGTTGAGCGTGCAGAGAATGCATGATAAAAAAAAAAAGGAAACTTAAAATGCAAAAATTGTTAGCCACTAACTTAGCAACTTTCTCTATACAAATGAATATCTTTTTACTCATTATGTTTCTTGTGAAACCTCTATTGTCACTATTTCAATGTTTAACCTTACAAATTTTGTTCTTTGTTACATCTTTGGACCCAAAAGTGATGATTTACAAAGTTTGAACTAAGCAAGCTACGGTAGCTTTATTCAGTATTTAGCTGCTGATTATACTGTTGCAAGCTGTTAGTCATGGTAAGCCCAGACAGTCACCTACAGTTTTGCTGGAATACAAAGGAGTGAGTGTCCTTCACTGAAGATCTCTGTCTCATTTCCCATAATCAACAGAAATATGTATACTGTGAGATTTTAGTGAAACCTCATGGGTCAGATTTGTAGAGTAAGAGTTTGACAGTGCACCTGCTACCGATTTCCAGCATTATTCCTACACGTCTGTGTTAATTGTACATTCGTTTTTAAGTGTTATAATGAGAAGATGATTCATCAGTCTCTTTATCTGTCACTCTTTTCATAAATCAGCAATGCTAACTGCTGCTAACTGAATAAACTTGTTCAAGGGCTTTGACACCAAGCAGCCAATTATCACATATTGTCATAAGAAACTGTTCAGTCAGTCAAATTTCACAGGGGAAATATTTCTATAGCTGTGAACCACCCAATTGTTTTGCTATTTGAGTGTATAAAATATGGAATAAGGGACAAAAGCAATTTTATTTTATTTTTTTAGATATTTTCATTCCATTTACACATTTGGCAGACACTTTCATCCCAAGTGACTTGCATTGCATTGAAGGTATACAATTTATCAGTGCATGCTGATATTTCCTGGGATTCGAACTCATAACCTAGATGTTACTTGCACCATGCTCTGCTGTTTCAGCTACAGAATTACACTATTGTATCAATGACATTTGCGTGATAGTCCAGTCAATGACAGATGGAATGTTTGGGAAACTTGTTTGAAAACTTCTCCAACAGGCCTATACTGAAGCTTTACAAAATTCTCCGGGACAAGCTAAAAAGTTCTTGCCTGGCAAGTCCAGAATGATATATCTTCTACAAGATATATCAGTCTGGTCAGTCCGCCCTCCGTCGCGCCTCGAGTCAACTCCAAACCGTACCGTGCAATCAGATTCGTTTATTTCAGTGACGCAAACACTCTAGTGCGGCAAAAGAAAAAACCCTCTTCAAAAATCATAGCGGAGTTGGCAATAACACCACTTATTCTCAAATTCTTACCGCAACAACGACACAAGTCATTAACGTCGCTCTCTCTAGCGCTAGCCATGTTAAACTACTCAGTGCTTGCCAAAAAACTATTGTGCTTGCCCTGGGCCGTTTATTTACTTTTCGCTGTTGACTCTCTTGTCGCTTTGCTAACGTCATATCCACCCTTCTCTGATTGGTTTACTCCGCTTCCTGTTTGCTCAGATTTGCTCCGCCCTAGAAATCAAATTGATTCAATGGCGACCAGACTCATCCGCTGGTACAGCGGTGAGGCTGGATTTTCCAGGCAAAAAAAGTTCCCTGAGCATCATTTTGGATGTGTGCGGACAAACATTGGTAAGCTGACGTTTCCACCAACAGTCTCATGAGAACTTGTAATAATTTGAATGACAAAATCGTCTGATATCATACAACTTGAATTGCATGTTAGCATACAACTTTATTTATTTATTTTTTCATATTACAATGATGGTTAAGTTTAGAAGTTGGACTTTACAATTATGTTAAGCAAATTCTCCAGGACAAGCTAAAAAGTTACCATTTTGGAGGTGTGCAGAACATTGGTAAATTGGCGATTCCACCAACACAATCACATTAGAACTCATAATATTCCATTAGTCTGATGTTGTACTAATATTTATTTTTTTTTTCTTCTCCACATTACAATTGTTTAGGAGTTGGATTTAAAAGTAGGATAGGCAATTTCGGAGATGCTAGCAATAGCAAATTAGCTTTGAAAGCATGAGATCCCTCTCTCCCTTTAGAGCATCTCCAAATCCACACCTCCTCCAAAACACATAAACGCACACAGCAGAGTCTGCAAAGCTTCACGAGAGACAGCTTTAAATTACCTCATGTCTCAAAGCATATAACATTATAATGATAATGAATATAAACAACTTATAGAGCTCTGACTTGTACCAACTGACTGCTGCAGATTCATTTCAGCATTGATAGTGTTGCCAACACATAAATCCAAGTCTGAAGATGTCAACAGCTCCAGGTAGAACGTCACAGGTTGCTATCTTGTAATTACGGTTATGAGCTATAAGCTTGTTGTTTTGGTTCAGGAGGAATTGTAAAAGGCGGCTGTTGTTTGTTAGTGGTGCTCTGTGACTGTCTGTCTACAAATTTGCATAGCCTTACTGAATGCACTGATGACGTGTGATGTCTGCGTGCGCAGGTGGGCGTAGGTATTGAAATATATATGTTGACAGGCAGGTAGCTCATCTTTGCATTCGGACTGAAACTTCCACAGAAGATATATGGTTTTTTTTTTGTTCTTTTTTTAGATCACTTCTATTATTGATTGCTATCAGGATGTGAAGAGAGTTTGTCTTTATGAAAAACATTGCCTACCCTACCTTTTGCGGATATATTAAGGTCATACTTTTTTGCAAACAACCCAACTCATCCAATTTCACCGTCTTATATGAATTTTTTACCAACTTGAGCAAATGTAATTTATTCAATAAGTGAAATTGTGAGTTTGCACAGTTTCGTATTAGGTTCACTGTGCTGAAGCTTATTGTTACAATGAAATATCATTAGCAAATAAACACCTACAGTAACATGACGCTATGGATGTTGACTTAAAAGCTGTGGAACACATTGAACATCCTCCTTATGAACAAGAGTGACAATCTCCCCACTAAGCTATCAAAATTAATAGTACTTGCTCCACAAAAACATAAATGCAGAAATCCAGGTGACAGCAGGAAACGTACAGTATGCCTCCAGTCGTTAGAAACTGTCAAAATTATACCTGCTGAGTGGATTTATGGGACAATAAATGGCCTCCACGTCCATCATTCTGGTAAATTTCTGGAACTGGGACAGACAACATTATTAGCCATTATTATCCTACTGAGTGCTATTTCAGACCTAATAGTCCTCTCAGCATGGGTTTTACAGACATTCATAAAGGACTACTCGATATAGGCTACTGAAAGGGAAATGTCTGTGAAGTCAATCCCACAGATGTTCAGAGATGCTGAAATAATGTAGCTGGAAATAGACCTCACGGGTTTACTGCAAATGTGATCTACTATGTAGCGGTGCTATTTTTACCTACAGCTGCCCTAAAAATTATTTGGACACTTTTTGGATGTAGTTCGTATAGTTAATGTGATGAACTGGCTTCTTACATCCAATAAAAGTCACCTTGGGACTAGTTGTTAAAATGCAATTGTGAATTTTGCTCATAGTGAAGTCAGTTCTTGCAACTCAGCTTGATATTTATATTTAATGCAATGACATTTTAATTGTGACAACCTTTTTAGGGCCCTGTATATGTGATTATTGCACAATTACATCAATATTCATCTTTATATGACACATCAGACAGTAACACTGAAGATCAAAACGTGAATTTTGGTGAAAATGGGCTTTAGCAACTATCACAGTTAATTCTCTCCTCAAAGCCGCATGCTCAGCAGGAGGGAAATTGGGGAGCAAGAAACACTCTGTTCTCACAGTGAAATATACTTAGAGATCCAATCTGAAGATTGCACATACTAAAAAAACACATTTTAAAAACTTTTGTTAACAATGCTATATGGTAAAATTTCAGCTGTTGTTTAAGTGTCTATTACTGAAGCCAGCATAAAGTAACTCGTTTGCCTTTTGTGATATCCGAGACACTGAGACCTGGGCAGCGGCTGTTGTTCGTAACATTCAAGCAGGACTCGAACTGTGCCCTTTCATTCAGAGAGGTGTGGAGGAGATTGAAAGCATTGTGTCGTTAACATGTTTTTCAGCCTTTGAGTTTATAGAGGCTCGGAATGATGAAGAAATCCAAGCTTTTAGATCCAAGAGATTGCATCATATTGTAATGGAAATTTTGCCATCCATCAGGGTTCTAAATCCTACAGGCTCGCTAAATTAATTCATGTCATGTTGTATTTCAGAAATATTTCTGTTATGGCTGTCAGTTTAGCATTTTGATGAATTATTAAGAAAATAACATGCTAAAAATTAACACAATTAATTATGGTTCTGGTCCATAAAATCCCATTAACATTTTGCTATATCATAGCAAGTTTGAAATACCACCTTAATGTCTTAAGGCTTTAGATGCACCTCATCAAGCCCCGCAACACATGACGTGTTTTTACGCCCCCTTTTGCCCTTGACATGTAGCCTACCGTTTTTTCGACTTCGATTTTGTTTTCCAGTAAAAAGATCTCTCGAAGATTCAAATTTCCTTGAGAAGCAAAATTGCGCAAAAACTTAAGACTTGTTTTGAGAGAATATACAGTATCTTGAATTTGTCCAAACCAGGTTGACAAAAAGGTTTATTTTGTATTAAGCATAAATCTAACCAAATGTTGTGATTCTGTTCCATTCTATCGTGCTTCAGCTGGGTTTTTTAAACGGCCACTAAATCTACTCCTATCAGATTGACAAACTCTATTAAATGGATTGCTGTGGACTGAAGGTCAGTGATAGCCTTATTTTCCAATGATATGGAAAATAATCAATGTATTGTCCATGCAATTAGCACGTACTGATTTTGCCGAGTTAGACGCATTCCTGGGTCAATATTTTGTTGATCCTGGAACAACATTCCGGTCCGAAAATGTTAACTATCCCAACCCCTAAACCTTATCTTATGTAGAAGCACCAAACCCTGATTGTAAGCATGAACTTGACATAAACTGTAAACTTGTCCCTCACATCTGATTGGTTGATTGGAATGTTGTTCCAGAATCAACAAAGATGTTGATCCTGGAACATGTTGCACTTGGTGTAATCAGGTACTGCGTCTCATTACAATAATGTAAAATTATTATTATTTATTTATTTATTTCAGTAATTTCAGCAGACGTCAGATTAACCAGAATTTCTGTGTAAATTTGACTTCATTGGTTTAGTCTAGACTGCAGCCTTTCTCAATGCCGGACTCACGTGTGAAGAAAAAAAAAAAAAAAAAACTCTGTTAGGCCTTGAGTGGCGTGGATTCTGATTGCTTCCACTTGATACAACCAATTCTGATGGTGGTAAATCCCACATCATGATTGCTGCCAACATGTCACATCAGTCCTTGAACACCGCTAGTGAACTCCTGCTCCGTGAAGACATCTGCCCCTGCCTACGGACAACCAGAGGAATGAGGCTGGCACATATGAGTTCATCTAAGGTTTGCTTTTACTGCACTCCACTGCAAGTTTATAGCAAAGCTTTTTATATTTTTTAAAGAGATTTCTTTGATTTTATCAACCTCTGAAATGAATAATGTAAAATCACATTCTGCTCTTTACGATCTGAGCAAATCGAAATGGATAAACTAAAGCCTCACCTTAATTATTTCCAATCAAATGAGTATTTTTGTTTCAATATGTCACATTAACGAGGTTAAACACATTGCGAATGCCATTTTATGTTTTTTAAATGAGAGGCCTTTCCCTCCTTTCCTCAGCGAAATGAGTTCAAACAGCTGTAGAGTCATCCAGAAATGAAACATAAGGGTAATTAAGCTCTTCACAAAACGAACACAGCGTGTTTAGTTAATTTTTTATTTTGTGGGTATTTAAGCAAACCTGCAACATGAATCCCTTGGCTGTGCTCATTGGGACAGAATTACATCACAGGTCCCTCGTGAGGCTTCCAATTTCTCATTTTCTTTCCCATCTCTCATTTTACTTCTCATACTATTGTTTTGTCTCATCATTACTGAAGACATGATGGGCCAGGCCTCCATTTCCCGCACGTCCAAATGTCTCTGTTATGGGTGGCCGTGGTGAGGTAATCAGAAAGGGACAGCAGGATAGTGAGGTCATTAATCTGAGACGTTACTTGTAGATGGAGATTGATAACCCCTAAAATCCAATATGGTGGCATAGCACTGCAGACAGAGTGGGCTTGTGTTTAGGGCAGAGAAACTTGGGCAAAACTAATGTGCATTATAAAGAGAAATATTCAGTATTATAATGACAATATATGGGGACATATCTATTATGTCTATAAATCTATACTTTTTTTATTTTTTTTTATTACATTGCTATGCTTACGTTCCTATGCAGAACATTGCTTTGCAGGTTTTTGTCTGGTTTGGTTTTGTCTTGTTGGTGGTTGCCAGGGGCATTGCTATGCAGTTGATAATGTGCTCTAAATATTATTATTATGTTGATATTTGGTTCTGAGAGTGTTGTGGATAGTTGCCATGGTGTTGCTATGCAGTTTTGAGTCTGTTCCAACTGTAGCACTTTGCTAATGCAGTGTTATGAGTGGTTGTCAGGGCGTTGCTATTCTATGGCATTTTGAGATTAAAATTTTACTAAAGTGGTATTATGAGTGGTTGTCAGGGTGTTGCTATGAGGTTGTTAATGAGTTCTAAATATTGCTATGCAATTCCTAAAATGTTGTGGGTGGTTGCCAGGGTGTTTGCTAATGTCTTTAGAGTGGTTTTTATTTGTTGTTGTCCAGTAAAGTTGTAAGTGTTTTCCAGGATGTTGCTATGCAATTGTTAGTGTGTTCTGAACAATTTTAGTGCATTGCAATGCAGTTCAAACAATGTTGTGGGTGGTTGCCATGGGGTTGCTATGTAGTTTCTATTGATTTCTTTGTGATTGTCAGTGCTGTTTCATGAAGTACCTAGGATTTGTGGGCGGCTGTAAGGGATTGTTATGCATTGAGAAGATGTTCTGAGTGTTTTTAGTGGATTTATAAGTGGTTCCAAGCACTGTTTTAAAGTTAGTGAGTCATAACAGAGTCATTTATATATACAGAAAATGTATTAAAGCTACAGTAGTAAAACAGCCTGTTTAGTTCTAAAGTCTTGAAAGTTATTGAATAAAACAAAATTGTGATGTAAAGAACTGAATTGAGCCTTGTCTCCACCAAAGCATTTTTAGCCAGATGAAAACGCCAGCGTTTAATGAAAATGCCTTGCTGCGGGTGCGCCGCTGAAGCGCGCTCAAGCGCCATTTTTTTTTTTTTTTTTTCAGTTGAGAGGCTATATGTGCTATGATACAGAATATCCGCAGAACTAGTATCTGATTTCGCAAATAGTTTGTTTCTGAATATAAAAATGTCAACACAATGTAACACACTTGCTCTGGCACTAGTTTTGGATGAAGGGATGTGCTTCTTGCTTTCATTTGTTATCGTTGTACAACCAGGATGTGACGGTTGGTGTGGTATTTGTCCCGCCCCTCCTCCACTGTGATTGGACAGCTTGGTAAAAAGTGAGCGCTACGTTTTACCCAAAGTTGAACATTCTTCAACTCTTGGCAACCGGTAAAAACGTCCAGCACTCCCCAAGTGTCACAGTTCCCTTCTGTCTCGGACTCCAACTCCCATCATCCTCCCTCTCTCACAGAACACCCTATCACCAGAGTTCTTATCAAGCACATCTGCACGCCATCAGCACTCCAATCAACTGCAGTATAAAGGACTCTCTCTCACACACACTCATTGTCCAGTCTCGTTAACATCTTAGCGTTAGTATCGTTATACATCAGCATCTTACCCGAGTGCTCACCTCAAGGACCCTGTTGGATTACTTACCTGTCTCCAGTCTGTCTCCTGTTCTTCCCTTGTGTACTCCTTCGTCGTGTGTGAAGTCCAACGTCTTCATTACGTCTGGAAACCCGCATTCTGCCATCCTCCGTCACCTTCCATACAAAGGACAGTATTACCATTCCATTCCTTATCACTCCTGAAGATTTGCCATTCTCTCACCTGCTTAAAGGGTTAGTTCACCCAAAAATGAAAATTCTGTCATTTATTACTTACCCTTATGCTGCTCCACACCCATAAGACTTTCGTTAATCTTCAGAACACAAATTAAGATATTTTAGTTGAAATCCGATGGCTCCGTGAGGCCTCCATAGGGAGCAATGTACACTTCCTCTCTCAAGATCCATAAAGGTACTAAAAACATATTTAAATCGGTTCATGTGAGTACAGTGGTTCAATATTAATACTATAAAGCGACTATTTTTGGAGCGCCAAAAAAACAAAATGACGACTTATTTAGTGATGGCCGATTTCAAAACACTGCTTCAGGAAGCATCGGATCATAAATGAATCAGTGTATCGGATCATGATTCGGATTGCGTGTTAAACTTCCAACGGCTGAAATCACGTGACTTTGGCGCTCCGAACAGCAGATTCGACACACTGATTCATCTGTGCTCCGATGCTTCCTGAAGCAGTGTTTTGAAATCGGCCATCACTAAATAAGTCGTTACACAATACACAAAAGTATTCTCGTCGCTTTATAATATTAATATTGAACCACTGTCCTCATATGAACCGATTTAAATATGTTTTTAGTACCTTTATGGATCTTGAGAGAGGAAGTGTACTGTAAATTGCTCCCTATGGAGGCTTCACGGAGCTATCGGATTTCAACTAGAATATCTTAATTTGTGTTCTGAAGATTAACGAAGGTCTTACGAGTGTGGAACGGCACGAGGGTAAGTAATGACAGAATTTTCATTTTTGTGTGAACTAACCCTTTAAGTGTTGTTCATCTGGTTGTGAAAATAAACACCTTGCTTTTCTACGTTCAGTGTCTCTGCCCTTCTGTGATTGTAACACCGAGAAATAGACGCTCAGCTACTCATCCCACTGCTGGCATTTTAAAAACACAGCCCTCCCATTAAAAACAAATGGAAAAATATGCTAGCCTTGTAAAAAACACTTTGGTGGTCTTATACATTGGCTTTGGGTAAAATGGTAGAACACTGTAGAATGTAGCCTCTTTTGGGTTCTTAATAAATGGAGTGGTTCTGTCTCCCTCTCCCTTGCAGTAGGGATAGTCTGTTTCCTCCAAAGACTGCCATATGCATTAATTATGAATGTGACGGAATATCTCTAAGGATTTTTCTGATAAACATTGATTACATACAACAACAAACATGGGAAACACAAGGGATTGCAATAAACAATAGATCAGTGGATGAATATGCAACAAAGAAGCAGCCTTCTCTATTAATGGGAAAACTAAAATCATCTAATGTATCTTTCAAAGCCAACATGAAAAAATTAGAACTAAGACTCGATTTAAGATTAATTGAGGCAAGACTTTTTCAGATGGAAACCGTATCTCCTGGTACTTTGTTTGAGGTGCTTTATTAAGAATAAGAGACTTGGCACAGGCGTTTAGCACTAGATCTGTATCAAAGTGAGGTTTCGTGAAGTACGTGTTGCTGAATTTTTAAAGGTTTGGAGAAAGCCTTGGAATAAAGTCTGCAGGGCTTTCCTTTGATCTGTTCCTACACCCTCCTGATATTTATAGTGCATATCAGCTCAGGGTCAACCTCTGTGTAAACCTCTTTAATAAATGCATTTACATTATATTAGGTCTCATTATTCACTGTTTAATATTCTCAAAGCTCATTTGAAAATGAAGCCGGTAATGAGATTCCAATAGAGCATTTAATGTGCATTTGTTACTCTTTGCTATGAAATAAGACATTTTTTTTAATGTATTCATTATATTTTTTTATTCTTAAGTACAGAAGCAGAGATAAAAAGGCTTCCTTTTGATCTGAAAAGATTTTATATGCCTTTATCTCATTTCATTTTCTCTATTTTATGTTCCCCTTTTGGAGACAAAAATTGGGAGTTAGTCACATTAAAGTATGCAGTGTTACCGTGACGAAGTCTGTATGTTTTGGAACATTTTACTGCTCTTTCTTTGCTCAGGAGACTTAATAAAACATCACTGAGAACTTCATCAAGTATCAGATGTCAACAAGATAAGATAATTGACTGTTTTAGCTCATAATTTTTCCTTAAGATACAAATATTATATTTTTTTTTTAAATATGTATAATTATGTAAAATGACATTTATATTAATAATTTATATATAATTGATCTAAACCATTTAAAGTATTATTGTTAAAATTACAATAATTAACAAATCTAATATAAAAATGTTTATAATAATATAATTCAAATGGTTTATATGTAAACAATATTAACATTTGATTTGATTTGATTGATTGGTTTGTATGCAATTGTTAAAAAAAAACATAGGTAAAAAAAAAAAAAAAAAAGGTAAAAAAAAAATCAAATACAAATGTGCAATATGTTAGTTATAACTGTCACGGAGTCACAACCATCACAAACAACACACAACCCATCGTCACCAGATCAGCACGCTCCACCCACTCATTCACTCTCCCCGGAGTTCTGATCACCTGCACCTCATCAACAGCACTCACTATATGAAGACAGTTCTCCAGCACCCCCTTGTCTGGTCGCGTCCCTACGAACATTACTGAGACCTTATCTGCTACTTACTAGATTCGTTGGACTACTTACCCATCTTCAGTCTTTTGTCTGCCATTTTCTGCCTTCCGTCTGCTTCAGCTTGTTCACCTGCAATAGAGACAATACTATATCAAACCAGCTAAGTCTTCATATCATCATTCATTGTTGTTTCTACTCACCAGTCTGCATTCCTGTCCAGTTCCGTGACTCTGTTTAATAAACTGTGTTTTTACAAACTTACATGTCTGCATCCTTCTCTTATGTGACAGAAGACCAGACCTCATGCAGAGCTCCATGGATACTGGTGGGGATTGCCCCACCGATCCATTCACCGACCTGGTTCACGCTGTACGCCTGTCTTTACAACCCTGCACGTCTGCCACTTCACCTGTGGTTCCAGTTGACCTTGTGCAAGCAGCGTGACAATCACTCCTGCACACAGCACCCGCTGCTTCACCAGCTGCCTCTGCCAGTCCCATGGCCCGACCAGCGACATTCACCTCCGTGAGGCGGAGGATTGCGGCGGGTTCATTCTACAGTCTTCACTCTATTTTGAGATGCAGTCTCTCCAGCTCACCAACGATCATGCACAGTCATGTTGGAACAGGAAGGGGCCATCCCCAAACTGTTCCCACAAAGTTGGGAGCATGAAATTGTGCACAATGTCTTGGTACGCTGAAGCATTAAGAGTTCCTTTCACTGGAACTAAAGGGCCAAGCTCAACCCCTGAAAAACAACCCCACACCATAATCCCCCCTCCACCAAACTTTACACTTGGCACAATGCAGTCAGGCAAGTACCGTTCTCCTGGAAACCGCCAAACCCAGACTTGTCCATCGGATTGCCAGACAGAGACGCGTGATTCGTCACTCCAGAGAACACGTTTCCACTGCTCTAGAGTCCAGTGGCAGCGTGCTTTACACCACTGCACCCGACGCTTTGCATTGCACTTGGTGATGTAAAGCTTGGATGCAGCTGCTCGGCCATGGAAACCCATTCCATGAAGCTCTCTATGCACTGTTCTTGAGCTAATCTGAAGGCCACATTAAGTTTGGAGGTGTGTAGCAATTGACTGTAGCAGAAAGTTGTCGACTTCTGCGCAATGTGAACCTCGGCATGCACAGCTAAGTCTTCATTTCATCATTCATTGTTGTTTCTACTCACCAGTCTGCATTCCTGTCCAGTTCCGTGCCTCTGTTTAATAAACTGTTTTTACAAACTTACCTGTCTGCATCCTTCTGTTATGTGAAAATAACCAGTTTTATTTTAGTATAATTGCGATACTATTGCAGTTAATTCATATTTTGAATTAGTTTTTATTTTTATATTTTTGTTTTCATTTTATTTTTGTTTTCATACATAGTTTTTTATTTTAGTTTTAGTTATTTTAGTACATGAAGTTAAACTAAATGAAAATGAAAACTTGTCTTAGCATCTAGCTGAAATAAAATAAGTTTTTTTTATTTTATTTGAATTAACTTTTTTTTTTTTCAAGTAACAAATTATTGGTAACACTTTATAATAACGTTCAGCTATAAGTNAAACTACTTATAACTGAATTAATAAAACATTCATAAATGATTAGTGTATCACTTATATATCATTAATAAATGTATATTCATGTTTTGTAAATGATTTGTTAATCATTAGCTAATAGTTCATAAATGACTTATAGCTGAACGTTATTATAAAGTGTTACCAAATTATTTATAGGTTTTAGAGTACTAAGCCTTTGCATCAAAACTGTATAAATTTTTTTGTGTAATTTTATAGTGCATATACACACTGTCTTTATTCCCTGACGTGTGTCTCCTGTCAACACTAGTCTCTATCTACATTGGCAGATGCCACAACTCTACAAATCTACCAACTAGTAAACCCCTCCTCTTAAGCCGAGGATTGTGGGTAACTACTGGGATCAAATTTGGTCAGCATCGACCGTGTCCCTATACTCTCTTCTTCAAAGCCAAAGGCTCGTGTGTCCTTTTGCGACTGTGCCTTTTTTTTATTTTGCCTGAAAGACCCTTTGATGGGCTTAATACATTTAAGGAGCCTCTGCTCGAAAAGATGGCAGAAAGAAAAGAAAAAGAGTGGAAAGACAACAAAATAAACCATCTTTTCTAAGAAACAAGGTCCCCCAAGAGAATACAACCTCGACTCCATCTAGCCACACATTTGATTGTCCCCGGTCTCTCTCTGTGTGTGTGTGTGTGTGTTCTATTCTGTGGCATCCCACAGTCACCCTAGAGAGTCTTGTAAATGGACACGGCACTGTGGAGATGTTTGTCTTGTGGACGGCGGGAGCTGAGAGATCTGTATCAAAGTGAGGTTTCGTGAAGTAAAAGATGCAATCAAGTCTATTACAAATGATGGGGTTTTTCATTATTCATTACATACTAATTATTCATTAGGTTCCGAGTTGCTTTTCATGGCAGAAAGGGGAATGTGTGAATTCGATATGTTACAACTCGATTTCAACTTCAATAAGGGGAAATGAAAATGCTATTAAATGGATCTCTTCTTGAAATGTGAAAATACTGTTTTATCTATTAAAAAAAAAAGTGCGTGTGTGTGTATACAGTATATGTAGCCAAAAGTTTGGAGTAATTCAGATTTTTTATGCTTTTGAAAGAAGTCTCTAAGGGAGCATTTACACAACACCGTTTTCAATTAAAAACAGGAAACATTTTATGCTTTTCAGCTGTTCATTTACACAACAATCATGTTTTGGGGGCCTGGAAATGCAACCTTTTGAAAACAGGTTTTAAAGTGCAAGTTTTTGAAAACTATACCATTATTGTCTCAAATTTGTAAAAAGGTGATGTCATGCGCATGTGTATTATGTTCAGTTCATAGACATTTACATTACATTTACATTTTTATGCATTTAGCAGATGCTTTTATCCAAAGCGACTTACAAAATAGGAAGCATAGTTTTTCTTTACAAAGTGACATCTCCATCTACTGGCCTGGCAGCATAATACAGTTTTTTTTTTAGTCGTTTTTGCAGATCCATGTGAACGGGATCATTTTGACAACGCTGTCATCTGTACAAGAAAAAATAAAAAGGAAAAACTTTTCCTTTTTCAGTACGTCGCTGTCGCGTAAACGTACCCTTATGCTCACCAAGGCTGTATTTATTTGATAAAAAATACAGTAAAAACAGTAATATTTGAAACAACTGTTTTCTTTTTAATATATTTAAATGTTTATGTATTTTAAAATATTTTAAAATATATCTTCAGCATCATTACTCCAGTCTTCAGTGTCACATGATCCTTCAGAATCATTGTAATATGCTAATTTGATGCTAAGTTATTATCAATTATTGATACACAATTATGAATATTATAAATGAGCACCAATAATTATTTAAAATATTTATTTTTAATAATAATATAATAATTATTAATTTATAATAATTTATAATAACAGTAATANAGTAATATTATTGTTATTTTATGTTATATTTATTAATATAATAATACTATTAATGTTTAATTATTTATAATTTTTTTAATATATTCTTGCAATTTGCTGTTTTTTAATAAATGCATCCTTGGTGAGCATAAGATACTTTTTTTAAAAGCAATACAATTTTATTTTTCTATTTTTACATTTAAACAAGATATTTTAACCATCCAAAATAAGTTTGATATATTTGTATCTTAAACATAATTAATTTAAAATAATAGATAATTTTAAATCCTTATATACATACTGTATAGAGTATGTATATAACAAAGTTTTTGCATGATAATATAATTATTTTAAATGTAATGTACAGATGTGATGAACAGATCGTGCTGACAGACTTTGCTTTGACTAAATCGCAAACTATTTTAAAATAGGTCACAGTGCGGTTTGACTCCAGGGACTGTGTTATTGCTACAGGCGTTTCTGACCTCGACCAATCTGACTTACACAAGAACAATAAAGCCGAGCAGCAGAACGGCACAACAGAGAAACTCCTGTTATAAATAAATGTCAAAACTTTTGAGGAAACCATTTATAAACCTGTCATCAATCTCCTTCCAAGGTGCTTTGAACTCAGTAATGAAAACGATAAGGAAGTTATTTTGATGCTGCACGTGTAGGGCTAAAATTGGACAGGGGTCACAGATGCTTTTTTTATGTAAGCGTGTATACGAACGTGCACAACTTAACGTTAATGTGAATTTCATTTTCCACGCGTTCTAAAAAAATCTAATAACTGTGTGCAATAACTGCACACCTACTTTCACAATTAAACTTTGTATCAAACCATTGTTTTTAAAACGCTTCAGAGCTAGGAAGCAAAACTGAAATGTTGTTAAAAAAAAGTAATGTAAAAACCTTCATCAAGGAATTTGTGCTATATAAATGCACTGACACTTACAGGTGCAAAAAAAAAATAAGGTAGTTGGTTTACCTAGACAGTTCTGGTTAAAATCACAGCATTATACGACCGACCTTTCATTCCGAGGTCAAACTCGGAGGCAATCACATCTACACTGGGGTGGTTAACCAGACTCAGCATCCAAAATAACAGCGCATTTGTTTGTCAAGCAAGCTGTAAACAAATATTCCTCTCCGGGACGGCATGGTTATATCAGAAACAGGAAAGCATAATGAATTCGAGAAGAGCCACTCGTGGAATGCAGAAAACATCATTTTGGTACAAGAGCTTCCCATTTCCGCCTGTCCTGTGGGTCTGCTCAAGCACACGCTGGATATGAAGGGAAATTTGTTGTGACGTTTCGGAGTATTGGCCCTTGTTGTGCTGCTCGGTGTGACAGATTATTTTCCGTCATTATTTCGAGCCTTCAGCGACAATTCTTTTTAAAGTGATACATCAGAATCTGGTGTAGGAAAAGATGTATCAGTGTTTAAGAGAAGAGTACAAATGGGATAAAATAATATTGTTTATCTGCATGGGGTGCTGATGGGAACTATGAGTAAAATCATCTAAGTATCTACACATTTACATAGAACAACAATAAAAAAAATAAATAAAAAAAAAGTACTTTTGATTTATTAAACAGCGTATCATTTTTAACTGACAGCGTTTAAATATTTAAACATTTAAAATAAAGGAAATCTTCTTATGCAGATATATTTTGTGAAATGCTTCCAAAAAAGAGAAAACAATATAGAATATTGAAACAATAGTGGTTATTTATTTAAAATAATGCCAGAGAATTTTGCTGGATATGTGTGTGTGAATTAATGTAACTTTCACCCTTTCTTAACACCAAATACAACATATTATTTATATAAAATAATATTCATTGAACATCAATATTTAACAATAGCCATTACAAATGACTTTAGGAAATAAACACAATTGTATAATTCAGTCAAACATACAAAAGCTTGATGCTCTACAGGATGTAAGTTAAATATAGCCTTAATATTAAATTATTAAATTTAATATAACCCATATCGATTTGCTCAGGAACAAGTAACAGATTAATAAGACCAAAGATTGCCTGTTTTATGTACCCAAAATTAATTATACGTCATGTTTAACCACTATAAGAGACAGCGGCAAATCCCTAAAGCACAGGCCGAGATAAAGCTGGCCGCTGACGCCTGGAGCTTGCATCTCCAAAAACGTCTAAACAAATTGTAAAATAGGGACTATGATTAAAGGCAGCGGCTATTTGCACTATAGCAATAGATGCTTTTTACACTAAGTGAAAATAGCAATATATTCTATTTACACTAAGCGATAATAGCAGCATTGCCTTAGCGATATGCTATTTACACTCGGTGAAAATATCGATAGATTCTATTTACACCATGTAAAAGTATCAGTTCTTTGCAATACGAGTAAATAGTAATTAGATGCTATCTATACTTTATATAGGCTGATATTATTTTCACCTCAGTATTTTTTGTACATTAACAGGATGCAGTAATATCGTAGAGTGTAAATGATTAGGGTACAACGGGGCTAAAGGCGCCTTTAATTTTATTTTCCTCTAAACCACTAGATGGCACAAAAACTTGCCCCAGCACTTTCCTAAACATCCGTTTTTCAAAATGCACGTGCAAATTTGTCTGATCCTTGACGCAATCGCGGGCAGCAACGCAAAGTTGATTCTGAGGTAGTTTGAAGTAATATTTGATGTTTTTTAAAATGTTGTTGATTTAAGTAGCAAACGAGAATCGATTAAATTAATGTTTGTATTTTCAGACAAAGGTCTTCTTAATGATTTACAGCTTTGTTCAAGGAAATTCAAGCAACAGTTTTTCAATAACGGAAGATATTTTAGTTGAAATCCGATGGCTCAGTGAGTCCTGCATAGCCAGCAATGACATTTCCTCTCTCAAGATCCATAAAGGTACTTAAAACATATTTAAATCAGTTCATGTGAGTACAGTGGTTCAATATTAATATTATAAAGCGACGAGAATATTTTTGATGCGCCAAAAAAAAATGGTTGCTTCATCACTTATATAGTGATGGCCGATTTCAAAACAATGCTTCAGGAAGCATCGGAGCACAATGAATTAGAGTATCGAATCTGCTGTTCGGAGCGCCAAAGTCACGTGATTTCAGCCGTTGGCAGTTTGATATGCGATCCGAATCCATTGGTGGGCGGAGCTAGTGTAAATAACGTTTGCCTTTTTTAAAAAGCGGATTCGGGTGACGTTTGAGCTGATCCGCTCATAGTAGTCTATGTATAAAATGTTTTTATGTGTGTGTGCATGTGCGTGGTACAAAAAATACATAGAAACTCATGTAGGCCTATTTTAAATTAGTTTGACAGCCTCTTCAAATTAATTTGAATTAAGGAACTCTTATGCAAATATACTTAGTGAAATGCTGCCAGAAAAGATCTTGAAAACAATATTGCAGTCATCATGCCAGCGAAGTAGCTCTTTTATTTCAGATTTCTGCAGCGAAATCCCCATTGGAAGTCACTGTGGTGGAGGGTGAATACCCCACCTGTGGTCCTTATTGCTTTGCGATTGGTGTGGTTCTCTGGGGGACACAGATGGGGGAATAAAAGGATGGAGCATAAGTGTGGGCTCTAAGGGGCCTGCCAGATAACTGGGTAATTTGTACAAAATTAATATAAACCAATCAGCATCCTACAGTAAAATAAGCACATATTGATGTCCCATTTTACCTCTTCAGATGTTTTTCAGAACATACCAATGTTCTCCAAAACGCACATAATATACGATAAGGTTAAAGGCCTAATGAATCACTGGCCCGTAAGTAATACTCCAATTAAAATGACTTCCTTTCCGCCTCCCCGTGAGCAAGGGCAGGTGCTAATGCAAGACGGCCCGCTCTCATGGAGGTCACTCACAGGCTGCTATAGGTTACAGTAGGACATCTGTTCTCACTGCTGGGGTCTACGAGCTCCTGGGGTTACTTTTTTCTTTCTTACACGCTCACAGACATATATATGCACGCACACACTCCCCTTCTTCCATCAGGGTGGTCACTGGAGTCGGCCAGTGTTAGTGAGTTAGAAATATTTGCAGGTGAGCTAATTATTCTTGTGCTGTCATGTTTCCAGTCGAGCGTGCAGGACTAACCCCGATATAATCCCCTGAACACAATCAGCCTTTATTTAATTTTGCTTCTCATATCATGTGCATCCATGCAGCCCCAAGAAAGCATCTCTGCTCGCTTCTGAGACCCCTTCTATTTTTCTTCCCATTTAAACAATAAACATCATAAGAGGCAGAGAAAGGGGAAAGAAAGGGGCCATTCTTTGAAACGGGTTATTTGTTGTATTTTTCTTTTAAATGTTCAGATTTATGGAATAGTTAATTGTTTTAAAGGGGGAAAATACGAGGGTAACAGTATTGATGCATAACCTGCTTTGTCTTGAGAGAGAGAGAGAGAGATAGAGAGAGAGAGAATAAAGGCATAATGTTAGTTTTTTTATTTTCATTTTTTGCTGTCCTCCTCCTCAGTCTTCTCCATTTCTGTCACGCTTTGATTGCCTTTAAAGTGCACTGGGTGAAAGTGTTAACAGAACAGTATAAATAAAGTTTCTAGTTATTATAGGGTGAATTCCAGTTGATTGGGACACTTTTTCCCAGTCATCTCAATGGCAAAAAGTGTCCCAATCAACCTGAATTCTCCCTACATTCCACATGGGAGCATATCGAAACCTGCCTTTGTTATGCAGTGCTATATATAGATATATTTTTCAGCCATGGTCTATAAAATATACATTGCTGCCTTACAATAAGTGTAATATTTAAAAGCACTAATTAATGACAGGCTGTTGAATTATTGTAAATGAATGCAAACCAGACATTAATGAAGCCACGGTGCAAAGTGGAACAACAAACCTGGGATTATTTAACAGATGTGTAGATATAAAAACTGAATCAACACCATTAGAATGTGTCCACCAAACAGCAGCATCCATTCAATAGTTATAGTTAGCATTGTCAAATGATAATGTATATCAAATCAGCAAGGTTTTGCACTCTCTGTTGCAGAAGCTTTGCACACACACACACACGTAGACATAAACATTCAATCAGTGACTGGCTGTGAGGTACTTGCAGTTAAGTTGCATCTTGAGGCATCTATATAATCAAAGAAGTGTTTATCCATGATGGTGGATGTCATTAAAACGCCTTCTGTCTGCATCTCTCGCTCAAGACACAAGCACAAACAGCCTATATAACAAGACTACAGTCATTCAATCCCATCTCTCTCTCTCTCTCTCTCTGTCTCTGCATTCCCCTTTCTCTTTCAAGTGTTCTCAAAGCTGCCTTGAATCACTAATGATGGAAAGAAAATGAAAAATATAGGGAAATTAATGTATGTTAATCATTGCTCAGAGCTCATGATGATATAATTTCTAAATTGTGTGTGTGTGTGCGTGCGTGTGTGTGTGTGTGTGCGTGCACGCTTTTTTGTGATTTATGAGGACACAAATTTGTATAATGACCTGGGTATTACACTGGTATTACGACGTAAACATGAAATATGAGGACATTTCATGAGTCCTCATATTTAAAATAGCTTTAAAAACACTAAACAATGTTTTATTAAAAATGTAAAAATGCAGAATGTTTTCTGTGATGGGTAGGTTTAGGATTAGGGGTAGTGTAAGGGGATAGAATATACAGTTTGTACTGTATAAAACCCATTGCGGCTATGGAATGTCCGCACTAAGATAGCAAAACAAATGTGTGTGAGTGTGTTTAGATTTTTTTATTTTTTAGCATTGCTGTCAAAACTGTGATGACAAGTTACAGATAGATCGATAGACAGATAGCTGGACAGACAGATGGATGGACAAACAACAGATAGATCAATAGACAAATGATAGAGAGACAGACAGATAGATGTGGCTGTGTCATCAAAAGTGTCAATGTAGCTAATGTCATAGATGTGTGTGATTTCATATTTGTATATTCCAGAAGCAGCAGACTGAGCACCACTTGGCAGCAAGCCGAGTTCCCAAACTCCACCCTAGTGTCCAATCCAGTGACCTCATGGGACATTACCTACTGTGGAATGCTAAAAGATGCTAGTCAGACCACACAGCTGGGTAAACACACACACACACACACACACACACACAGAGAGAGAGAGAGAGCATCATTTGCCCAACTCAGCCATAGCAATCACCCCGAGGCACTCATCTTTCACTCCAGAAATACTGTGGGCACTTATTTTTATCATTCTTTATTTATTTATTTATGCTTTATTGCATTGTCAAATAAATCCAGTGACTTTATCAAATTGTGTCCACTCTCCACCTCAACACATCTCTCATTTCCACAGCTCAGATCAGAGAACTTGTGCTAGCACAGCACAACACTGCCACTTATCGGAAGTATTCAGTACAGCAGTCTGTGATTGGTCAATACTTAAAAGTCCTTCAAACAAACTTGTATTTGTCTGCTTGGATTCGCATTGCATATAAATATCTGGCTGATTTTCAAGCTGCTTGATGTAAACATACTTAAGATGAAGAATGTATTCTTTATCAGATTGTGTGCATGTTATATTTATCATCTTTCAATGTCTTGCAGCGTGACCATTGATCTGTTAATTAGCACACGGATGTGAAGGCCTCCTTATTGACAGGTTGCGCGTAATGAGAATACCTGCGGGACATCTAAATCAATGGAAGTCATAAGGGACAATACCAAACAGTTGTTCAGAGGCATCCTCTAGCGGAGGAAGTGTACATCCATTTTATAAATATATATATATGATTTATTTTCTAGAAGAGAAGGTAGTTCCAAAGCATTTAGGTAATGATTTTCTTGGTTTATATAAAAGGTATTGATTAATTATACACCCAGTTCCTCTTCA
>RJVU01053127.1:11106514-11120158 GCA_003731715.1 Anabarilius grahami | reverse complement strand
TGTGTACATTAATGAGGAAAAAAAATGAACTTAAATGATTTTAGCAAATGGCTGCAATATAACAAAGAGTGAAAAATTTAAGGGGGTCTGAATACTTTCCGTACCCACTGTATATACATATACATACAGCTCTGGAAAAAATTAAGAGACCACTTAACATTGATTTCTGAACTTATTCTTTCTGAGTGGTAATTTTTACCAGAGCTGTATATGTGATGTGATCTGCGAAAACCCATTACATGGTAAAATTTTACCTATCACAGGTTTCATATGAAAGCTGGATTCGAGCCCTTTCCAAATCTGTTTTTACTTCTTTCATAGCTTGTCTGTAGCAAAAGTTATGGTTATCTGAATTAGGCTGATCGCTGTGATTTTCAGGAACAGAATTTTGAGAAAAACAGGTTTAAATAACTGTCAACCCCTTTTTTCACATAGACATGAAAATGCACTACCCAAACATAAATGGTTGTAATTCAAGAATGTATCTCAAACCTGTTGCACACCGTTTCCAGGAAACATGTCTTTCAACCCGGAAACCGTAGCAAAACGTTGCGCACCGGTTTGAGCTTGAACGTGCCCCAGGTGTGTTCTTAAACAGTAACGTTAGATCGCTATTTTTCTGCACTTAACAGGCAAATTTTAACAAGATATTTTCAGAGATGATAGACAAGATGTTATAGAATAATAATTTAATGAAAACCCAATTCTGGCAACAAAAAAAATGACATTCAACCTATTTTTTGACTTTCCTGAAAACGTTCCGTCGCGACATCCGAGGGGTTTTCCCAGAAAGCGTCACACTATATATAAAACGGTTAGTTCCTGGTTAATAATAATGTAATAATTTAGGAAATTAATTTACAATCACTGTTAGCAGTTTAACTGAAGGTAGAAGCAATGAGCTCCTGTAAAAAGGAATTACATTAACAATAATTAGGATATAGAAATTGGGCAATGTGCATGTTGATCCAGATGATTGCGTCTTCTGAAGTCCTCGCAGGAGTTGGCGCCATCTCTTTATAGGTGTTGGTCATCTGAGGTCTTCTTAAGAGGCTGGACTGAAGCTGATGTCCTCTCTAGTCACCTCGGGTGTCCCGAGGTAAAACAGAAAAGCAAATGGAGAATAATTAGTGTAGTTGCTGTTCATAACATTAAGCAAAGATAGTCATGTGCAATTGATCTGGTATGAGAGGCATTATGTGAATGCTTGGCTAAAGAGATGCGTCTTTAATCTAGATTTAAACTGGGTGAGTGAGTCTGAGCCCCTAACATTATCAGGAACATTATCTCCCTCCTTTAGTGGACTTAGCTATCCTAGGTACAACCAGCAGAGTTTTGTGATCTTAAAGAGCGTGAAGGATTGTAGGGCGATAGAAGATCAGTTAAGTACACAGGAGCTAAACCATTTAGTGAATATAAGTGAACCAATAAGTGAACATCTATTAATAAGTTTAATGAATTAAACAATAAACATTTATTAAATTGCTTTTTAATAATATTCACCTTTTGTTTATTATTTTTGCCTCTAGTAATTATCTGTCTGATTTTTAGTTTCTAACCTATTTGGGGTTCATTTTAAGCCAGACATATAATCATTTTTTTAACAATATTGGGTTAAATAAAACTGCCCAGCACGTTGGGCAAACATTTAACTCAACCACTGGGTTTGTCCATTTTCAACCCAATTTGGGTTGTTTTTAACCCAGCATTTGTTATGTTATTATATGTCATTTATAATTTATTTTTATTTGTTTTTTGTTTGTTTGCTGTATGGCCTCAGTTTCAGACAGAGCCTGATTTAAACCAAAAATATCATGCAGTGAAGCAGAGAAAAGGCCTTTCCTCTATCTGTGGAAAAAGAGATACTAGCGTCTTACCGTGTGTCTGCCAGACCTGTCAGTAAGGCCTGTTTTATCAGGTCACATTGTCATGGATTATGGATGTTACTGTGGCAACCTGACAGGATGGAATGCTTTGTCTCTGTGTCTCTCAGTCTTTCTCTCTCTCTTTTCCTGCATATGAGCAGTGATTTCTGAAGGGTCCTTCTAGCTCTGAGCCATGTTTTCAGGCTGCTTCACTCCATCAAACAGCTGATAAAACGGTCCAGGGAAAGAGAGATAGATAGAATGCTTTGCCTGCCGCGTATGCTGGGGCTTGTGAAATGGACCAGATAAACTCCAGTAAGTGTGAATATATCTTACTGTGAATAAATGTTGTTCTTTAATATTAAAAGACTAAATTAAACAAGCTACCAAATGCTTGAGTGATTCTTTGATTATAGTGCGCAGATTTTCAAGCAAATCTGTTTTATTTTCTTCTCTGCATGCTGGCTGTGTACAAATAGTCTGTTGTGAGAAACCATTAATAAACAACATCTAATGATGCTTTGGTAAACAAAATTTGTCAACTACTGAATGACTCACTATTTGCTAAAAGAGAAAACTGGTCACCAGGGGCAATTTAATAAGAATTCAAGAGCCCTAATGGCTTCTGTTAAGGATTTCTTATATCTCTGGAAAAAGCTAACTGTTAGCATTCACATTCATCTCAAAGGGAAAGTACGAACCGGAAATATGCGACCTGGATGGACCCCAAAAGATAGTCATTTGTAATGCCTATTTAAAAAAATTTCTCAGTGGATTCCTTTTTCTTTTTTTTACAGTGTTATATACAGTGAGCTAGCAGGCAGTTATTGTCATTATCTGTCAGCTAGCATGGTATCTATCTGAATCATGCTAGCAATGTATATTTAATAATAATAATACATGGTAGCAACTGCATAGCAACACCCTAGCAACCACCCCGAGTACCCTAGCAACCTCATAGCAACACCCAATCACAATATATTCTCAAAATATTAACAAAAACTATAATAGTATATAAATGGTACCAAAAATTGGGTACAAAAGATATTAATTTGTGTGTACATATTAACCAATGTTAAATTTATTTAAAAAATAAACATTTATATATTAATTTGAATAAGACACTTAAGAGAAATAAAGAATAATAAAAAGAAAAATATATTTAAGATTATTTATTAACAATTTATTTTTCTTATATATTTTTGGCCATTGTTTGTATATTTAAAATGAATTTCATTATATTTAATTACTGTGTGAATTTGCAGAAAACTGATTTGGTTGGTTGATGAGGTCACATGTTTCTTAAAACAAACTACATTTCCCATAATTCTGTCTGGCATCATGAGAGATAATGCAGCTCTTAAAAACCTGCTATAATACAATACAATGACATTTTTACTTTTTGTGTGATATTTTCAAAAATATACATATATCAGTAGAATATGGAATGTTTTGGGCCCCAGAAAAGTGTAATCATGACATCTAAGAAAGCCAGTGAAATTGTACCCCCTGGATTGTACTGGTAACGTCTTCCAGTGACTTCTGTATTTTAACATTTCTTTAACACAGTTTTTAACACCCTTAACTCTCCGTTTATGCTTTTACAGCAGTGATCTGTAAATACTTCACTATCTAACGAGCAGCAGATGGACTCAGCATGTGGAAATCATCTGGGCCACACATACAATGCGGTGATCGGAAGAGCTTTTGTCATCCAGTAATTGTTGCCATCTCCAGTCTCTAATCTTTCACCGAGTCATTCCGGTCACTGATCTGAGACCAGCTTTACTGTCTCATTAAACCATTGTGTCTGAGATACACATGAAGGGAGATGCTCGTATTAGCTTGACGTTTCTACTCAAGGGTTTGCCTGTTCAAAAATATTTCACATTGATATTTTCTATAGAATCAAAATTGCATTTCAGGTTATACTCTTGTAGCAGTGGTAATTAAACTAGCAGGCTAATCCGCTAGCATTATGCTAATCTAACCATCTGATCTGAGACCACTCATACAGTCTACTTATTTTTAATGTGGTTTGACATCTTATCAAAAGGTGGGAGTAGAAAATTAGCTTGGAGCATGCATGTGTTGTGAAATAGCTGTGAAGTGTTTAGCAATTTTTAGCAAGTTTTATGTGCGCGTAGGGCTTAAACGCTCAATCAACTCTGAATCTAAAGTTGCATCTGAGTCGTCCCTGTGTCTAATTAAGATTGAGACAGTCCCACTGACGCTTTAGCAAAGAGACAAAAGCCCTGTATCATGACATATTCACGTTGCCATGGCAGTCAATGGTCTTTTGAATGTCCCTGGACAAATAGCGACTCAAGCGCTAATTAGCTAACAGATTGAACAAGAGGCTCAGGCTCCACATGTTTAGAGCAGCTTCGTAGCCACTGTTTTAGGTTGATGAAGCAGTCTTTTTATGCTCCAAAGAACTGCAGGTGGTTGTGCCAACTTCTTAGCTGAAGTAAATCACTCGTAGGTTAGCCTAGGCTAGTCTTAAAAGTATTTTTTAAAACACTTTTTTGGGAAAATGGGACCTGTTATGCCCTTTTTCAAACTCTTGGTTTTGTTTTTGGGCTCTATTAAAATAGGTTTTCATGCTTGAATGTTGAAAAGACATTATTTTTTAACATATTTGACATTGTTGCAACACCTCTCTTCACAGTCTGTCAGTAACGCTCTGTTTCACTATGGTCGGCTGGACCAGTGTGTTGTGATGGGTCAAGAGCGTGTTTCGGAAATGTCACAGCCCTTACCATAGCCACAAGTTTCAACACACTATAACACAACTCAGCCAGGCTCCACCCCTTTATTTTTTATGTCTGTGTATTATTAAAATGAGGAGCATTGTGATGTGTTCATTCCCATAAGAAAGCTCAAGGCTACAATCAAGGTGTTTCAGGGAGTTTAGAAACAGTGCTTGCTGATACAGAGAATAACTCCCTTTAGAGTGACTTTGTGCTTTGTAACTTTGTAAACCTTTTTAATGCTCAAACAACAACATTACACACTAAAGAAAGTTGACAATATTAAAAGCATAAGGTAAAGAAAGTACCTAAAAATGGAGAACATCATTGTGTGTAGCCTGACGATCCATCTACAACAATAACATTGACAGTTATTCTTATGTGTTTGTGTACACCTTGAAGGAAAATGAACAATGCGGAAAGGCAATTCATTTCGCTTCACTATAACCTTGCTTCCGCTGAGAGTTCACGGCTCCCAGGAAGCTTTCAAAATGTCACTGCATATCACAAATGCAAAAGGACGACACTAAGCCATCAATATTTTCATGCGGTTTCCCAGCTTGAAGCCCACGGATCTAAAGTACAAAATCTGATAACCAGAGATTGATTTTTCTTTTCAAATGTGTATCAAGTCGAACGTCACATTTCATGAAAATCAGTTAAATTCTGGTTGGTTAACTGCTCAAGAAGGTGACTAAATTTAAAGCACTAGAAATGGCTAAAACATTTAATTAATTAAATAAATGCATTAAATAATTATTTAAATAAATGCATGAAATAAAAAATATCACGAGTAGCAGTGCGATATGGCTATATATCAGCACAGCTGTGATTCAGCTGTAGATAATCACAGCGTGCTGATATACAGCCATATCACATGGCTATGAGTGTGATA
Source organism: Anabarilius grahami (assembly GCA_003731715.1). Classification (NCBI taxonomy): domain Eukaryota; kingdom Metazoa; phylum Chordata; class Actinopteri; order Cypriniformes; family Xenocyprididae; genus Anabarilius; species Anabarilius grahami. The sequence continues at coordinate 11,114,645 of RJVU01053127.1, read as the reverse complement.
TTGCGTTTATACAACAGTTCAATGGCACAAGTGTGTAAATAAATAAGAACATCTTTAAAAACCCTTATTTGTGCAGAACTACTTCCTTCTGCCATGGATTCAAATCTCAAGTTGACAGTTTAACAGCTGAGCCCAAGCCTCCGTTATACTAATTCTAAAACGTCACTTTAGAACTAGTAACGAAGGAATGTTGAATTGCTTCATTGAATCTTATTGTATTATGTAGAGTACAGTATTATGGTATTATGAAAGAGAGATTGACTAAACTAGTGTATTACCTGTATCTGATATAGCATTCATTCTTCAGGTCAATGTCCATAATATTATATCCATTATAAAAATCAGTTTGAATGTCCACTGAGAAAAGCGATATCTTTGTCTTTATCCTTTTAAAAGTTAAGGTGATTTCCCACATTGCTAAAACAACTTACTTGTTCTGACTCGCTCATAAAGAGACTCTTTGCCGCCATCTAATGGCGTAATTATGTAACTTTCACTGATACTATTGACGGACCCTTTCCCAATACCAAATACAGCATATTATTTATATAAAATAAAACTATTTATATATAAAATTTATTTGTCAACAATATTTAAATTAACAACTATAGCCATTATAAAAGAATTAACACAAAAAACAAATAAATAAATAAAAACAGTTCAAACAATTCAAACAATTCAGTCAAACGTACAAAAGTAGCGCTCTAGTACAGGATTTAAGTTAAATATAGCTTAAATATAAAGTTATGAAATGTAATTTTCCCCTTAACCCAAATCCTTTTGCTCTAATAGATTAATAAGACCTAAGATTGCCCATTTGATGTACCCCAAATTAACAATCTACATAAGAGCCAGCGGCAAATTCCCGAAGGACCGGCTGAAATTAAGCTGTTCTCTGTGGGTACATGAGCGCTGAATGGCCACTGACGGCCTGGAGCTCGCATCTAAAGCATCAAAACAAATAGTAAAATAGGCACTATATTTATATATGAGTCACATATTTGAGGTCTAAATAACTACATTCACGCCTAGAAAACTCTTTAAACTACATTTCATGACACAACAACAGTAGTATTTATAAAAAACAATATGGTGGATTTGCTCGACCGCCATGACAGTCACCACAAGCGAAGTGATACAAACGGTACCAGTGCTGATACTGAGAGAATATCGCAAAGCTCTCAGCCAATCAGATTTGAGAACCAGAAAGAACTGTTGTGTGAAATTTTCATGCTATCCCAGGACAGCTGGAACCAATGAGACTCAAAGATGTTGGCTGTGACGGGACTGGGCCATTTTCCAGACGCTATATCTGAAGTCACGGCCGCTGGAATGGAGGCACATATCTATCAGAAGTGTGTGTGCCTCTCTGACAAAGGGAAATGAAATGGCACTGAGGGCAATCGAATAAATCAGCATGTTCATTCCCAAGCTCCCACAATGCATTTCAACCCTGCAGCATTTTTTTTTATACTAAATAGGCACTTTTTACTCTAAGAATTCAGAGTCTGAGGCTTCAGCTCTTTTTCAAACCTTAATAAGCTACTACTGCCAAATAACGTCCTAATTGAAATCGAACCCCATAAGTTAGCATAAATAAGCAGATTTGGAACTTTACATGCGCTCAAACTCCATATCGCAACTCCCAGAGACTCAGTTCACAATATTGCTTGATGTTAACCTTTTTGCTAAACTAACACAGAATATACATTTTGGCAAATGAAGTCATATAAATTTGTACAGTCTCATTTGTAAGTGTTCATAGAATCTCCCCATGACGGTTAAGTTTAGGGGTCGACCTTCATGCTTACTTTTTTATAAAAATCACATTTAAATATGAATTGCTACTTCATTAAATAGTTACATTTTTCTCATAAGATTAAGTTGGTGATACTCCATATAAATATGTAACATTGAGAATTAAGTTTTTTTTTTTTATCTATATTTGTCAAGATTGAAATATAGTAGTAGTTAATGTTTTTTTCACCGAGCATGCAATGCATTCTAAGAGTACTTCTCATTCATGAAAGATGATTGAAATTCCGATTTATATTTTGGCCGAAATAAGGTATCTAACTCATTTTACTTCTGTAATGTGATGTATTTCTGAATATTTGATAAGGGAAAAAATAGCTGATAGGAAAGCTCGAAGGAGGGATGTCGCAGCTGGGAATGACGTCACACCCGAGTTAGCCTCAGACGACACGCCTATGGACCGTTGGCTGAACATCTGATGCATTTGGCACACAAAATGGAAAACACTTCAGGAGTTTCGAAGTTGTCATCTGATTCGTTGAATTCTCCAGGAAACAAAGCCGTCATGACGCCAAACCCCCTCTTGGAAGAAGAAACTGTCGTGTTTACAACTGTGACAATGAGCGCTTATCAGAATCAACTAAACGCTGGATTTATCTGAAGTTCACAGCACCATTGTTGCGCCATTGTTGCAGTAAACTTTCACAACTTTCTTGAATGAATTGCATGCTGGTCTGTTATTATGGAGACATTAACTTTACATTTTCATGGGCCTAAACATGACACTAAACAAAACAAACTGATTGCTTTAAATTTCGGTCAGACATCCTCTTGGGTGGTCCTTGGCCATTGAAAGCTGCTATGGAGCCCAGATCTTCTGCTGTCAGTCTGAAGGTCTGGCTACGCGAGACTACACCCAAGTTGTCCACGTTCCACTACACAGTTTAGAAAACTATGGACTCATCCAGGCAAAACTTTTTTGAACTTGTTCTTTTGGAATACAAACACATAAAAAAACAGTATTTTGCACAGTATCGTGTTCACAGATAGAAGTTGGATAGTACTGTGTTCACTGTGAGACAGGAGTGTAATAAACAATATATTACTATTTTTGTATTACTATACCGTTTCACTACGGTTCATGTGCTGAGCAGCCATATTGGATTCTAAAGTCAGAGTTGTTGTGCTTCCCGTATATACAGTAAAGCCATCTTTCGTTCTCTTTCTTCTTTTTAATAGTGCCTAGAAGTGAAACTCTGTTCTCCATGTGTGCCGTACCACACACATCTTTTTTGAAGCACACCCTTGCTGTTTCTGTTTAAAATGTTAATTACAAAGCCTTGCATCATTGTGTGTGTGTGTGTGTGTGTGGATGTGCCAGTCCATTTTATTCATTTGCTGTTGCGCTTGTGTTTTACTGTTAACAGATCTTTGGAAATGGCCCAAACCCTTGAGAAGAGCTGCCCACTGTGACATGTTTTACAGATTACTCTGGCTGCGGATAAATTTCCAACTCAACACTTTCGCAAAAACCACCACTAACTGGCCTAAATATTATCATGTGATCTCCTGTGAGTCAAACTGCAATAGTTTTATTCTCAAAAGCCTTCACTTACTTTCAAAATTCTCACTTTTTTGTGTTTATTTTGCAGCCAGGTGCGACAGTGTGCTACCCAGCGTCACCGCTTGACCTCGGAGCTCAAACAGAAGTCCAGATAAGGATGTGGCCGCTTGAATACCCCTGTGTGTTTCACATAGTTCAGTTCCCAGACAGAAAAACCTCTGAGTCAATGCCTGAGAATGCAGTGCGGGCAACGAAAACTACTGCAGCCTGCACAAATACCCTCTGTGTGACGATATGCAGATAATGACAACAGAAACAGCCTGAATTGTTCTCGCTGGTTAACAGGAGCACAGCACTTACTTTTAAAGGAACGTACTGGGTTAAATACAAGATGTGACATGCTGCCAGTAACCACAGAAAACCATTTCAACTACTCCCTCGGTTTAAAAAAACAAACCATCATGTTTACATTAATAATAATATTACAATAGATGTCAGAAATGTGGTGATTGCATTTTTGTTTAAACACTATGACATATAAAATTGTATAAGTTGTGCATTATTTTAGCTGTATAGTTGTTTAAAACATCCAAGACTATTGTTCTAGGCAGATTTTTTCCCTTTAAATAGCCAATAGGAAACATTAGTTTGTTGCTATGCTTACTATGCAACTCTTGACTGTAATAGGCTATCTGATAGTAAAGCCAAAAATATTCATTTAAACAGATAGTTCATCCACATTTCTATTATTTATTCACAGTGAAAGTCAATGGAGTCCAATATTGTATTTTGACCCCTATGACTTGCATTGTATGGATAAAACCAGTTGTTCAAAGTGTCTTCTTTTGTACCTTTTTGAAAAAAAACAGCATATGCTGGTTAGGTATATTTTGAAGCATTGCATCTGGTTTGAGCTGGTATAGTTGGTCCTTAGCTGGTCATGTGCTGGTTTAAGCTGGTTTGAGCTGGTTTAAGCTGGCCCTTAGCTGGTCATGTGCTGGTTTAAGATGATCAAGTGCTCTTCCTAAGCTGGTCCTAAGCAACTAGCTCCAGCTCAGGGCCAGCTTATAACCAGCTCTGGACCAGCTTGACCAACCAGCTCATGACCAACTAAGGACCAGCATAAACCAGCTCAAACCAGATGCCATGCTTCAAAACATACCTAACCAGCATATGCTGTTTTTTTCAACAGGGGTGTTCCACAGAATAAAGAAAGTCATACAGGTTTGGAATGATGAGTAAATGCTGACAGAATTTAAATTTTTGGGTGAACTGTCCCTTTCAGACCAAAGTAAACAGATTGACTTGTGAGTTTGTGAGCTTTTTTGGACATAAATTGTGGTAATACTATGATGTACCATGGTAAAAAATAATCTTCAAAAGCACTAAAAGAATAATTTAGGAACCATAATTATTCATTTATGCGATTATATCCTTAAATATAAGATGCAGCCACTACTTTTACATATTTATGCCATGTCTGCATTATGGAGTTGACATAAAGCTTATGTAGAAGGTATTAAACAAACATATTTGGCATGCCATATTTTTCATTTCATCAGCGTGCACCTCAGGCTAAAATTCAGAATAAGTGTAAACAGGCCTGTGCAGAGACCGTACAAATGTCAACAAAAGGACGCGCACACGGGGAACTTCTCAAATAATGAGCTCTGTGCTTGCATGGCTGTATGCTAATTTCGCACAACCTTTAAACTTGAATGAACACATATTTTTGCACATGAGTCTGCTTTTAGTTTATTTCCTTTCAAATGCAGGCCTTTGAGAGCAAAGCTCAAACTTTGACACGTATCACAAAGACTAATGAACTTTGTAGCATCGCTTCAAGCATAACAACGAGTGTCTGTCAAGTCAACGTGTAACTCAGCTGTTTGATCCAGTTTGTCTGAACAAAACACATCACTATCTAATGATTTTATTTTGTTTATTTGCTGCTTCTATGCTAGACAAAGGTGGGGTTTTCTTTGTCCGCGCACAGTGAGAGCGTATATCATGTGGCTTTTCATATGTTTTTCATCTCTTTCTCTCTCCGTTTTGCCTTTCAATGCTTTTTTTCTCCCTCTCCCACAAAACAGACAACAACCCCTCACCACCCCCAGAGAACGCAGGGCATGATGCTCGCGGTGAAGAGGAGTCTCTTTGTTGCAGTCTCAAAGATAGCAGCGGCTCTCACTCCCTCCTCGAGACTGCTATCAAATTATTGCACTGGCCCCTTGAGCGTCACCCCACAGACCCCCACACATTTTTGTGGATATATATAAAGGTTTTTGTAGCTTTCTGGAACTTCACACTCTAAACTCTGAAGGCTTTTTCAATGTTGCTTTTTTTCTTCTTTGTGGGTTTTTAAGTCACTACACATATATAGCCTACTTTTTGCCTACTGTTTTATGAATACTGTAAACTCACATGCTACTATTGATGTTCAATTCTTGAATAAATCATTCTTTTAAGTGGGTATCTAGTCAAGCCAAATCACTGAATTGAACTCAATCCAATTTTAGTTTTGGGTTGATGACGCAAGACACACATCTGAAGCAGAACGAAACTCCTTGTGCAGCACCGAGTAAACCAATAAGGAACCATTCATGAAGAACCCGTTTTTCCATTCCACTTCACTACTTTTCCACTGTATGTAAATACGCACTATATGGACGTCTTTAACCGCTGCACTCTCATCTTTTGCAGCATCTCGCGCATGATGCGGTATTCTAAAGATGAGGCGCTCAAGTTAAAAGAAGTATAGCTTTTAAAAAACAAGCCTGTTCCACTGACCTGTGTTTTTAACAGTGAAATGCATTCTGTGTGAACCAATTCCAAGCATGTCCAGATGGATAATTGAACCAAAGAACCTGTTTGAAATAAATGAATCAAACCTACTGGCAGAGTTGAAAGTCAGCTCTTTGGTCTTGTCCAACACTCTAAAAAATGCTGGGTTAAAAAAACCCAAGCTGGGTAAAATATGGACAAACCCAGCAGGTTGGGTTAAAAGGNTATGGACGTCTTTAACCGCTGCACTCTCATCTTTTGCAGCATCTCGCGCATGATGCGGTATTCTAAAGATGAGGCGCTCAAGTTAAAAGAAGTATAGCTTTTAAAAAACAAGCCTAGACCTTGTACTTTTTTTTGTTCCACTGACCTGTGTTTTTAACAGCGAAATGCATTCTGTGTGAACCAATTCCAAGCATGTCCAGATGGATAATTGAACCAAAGAACCTGTTTGAAATAAATGAATCAAACCTACTGGTAGAGTTGAAAGTCAGCTCTTTGGTCTCAAATCAGCCAGTTCTAACTATCAATGTTTTCCAAAGTTTGGAAACTTTTACAGTTAGATTTTGTGAATTGACTTGACTCGTTACCGGCTTAAAAGAACGATTTGTTCAAGAATCGAACATCACTACTTACTACTCTTTTCACATACTGTTTTTTTAATCTACAGTATGCAAATTCGGATGCAGCCACTGTCAGGATGATGTAACAGGAGTCCTTTTTGTGAGATCACTTCCTGTTAGTTGGTTATGCTGCCTTCATATGCTATTGGAAATTTGATAATTCCCACTTCTGAAGTCATGATTATGAGCTTATCGCATTAAAGTTTCGACATGAGAGGGTGTTTTTGTGCAATTTTTTATTTAGGAAACTCATATTTATGATAATTCCGAGAGCACATGAAGGCAGTATTATACCCAATGAGCTCTATGCTACCTGAAATTAGCTATTTTTTAGCATTCCTATTCGTCTCAGTGGCACTTGTTTGGATGGCGCATGACTCCCAGAAGTACGGAATACTAACCGGCAAAATTTTGTCCACAATATAGAGTCATGCTGACTTTGATTTGGTGGACAAAGATAAATATTTATAATGCTTTAAGCTGCTTCACTTTTTCAGAAGACAACATGCCAAACTACCGTTTTTATTAAGGATTTCAGCCTTTAATTAGGCACTATTTTAAATATTTATACTGATACATTGCAATTTGTTGTGTACCACCTTGACTTTTTGACTATGCTTACCAAAATAAATAAATACATTTATTTTCAATTTGAAATTGAAAAAAAAAAAATGCTCATCATTAGAACAGGTAAGTCTTTGTTAATTACATTTTGATGTAGCTTTAAATAAATGTAAAAAAAAAAATCCATACACACACAAATTGATATTAAGTCAATACAAATTATATTATATTAAGTTTCAAGTTTAGTTTATTTATATAGCACCATTAAAACAGTAGCAGCTGACCAATGTGCTTTACAACATCAGATAAAATAAATGCAAGCAAAAACAATTAAATAATAATGTCATAAATAAAATGTCACAAATAAAATTGAGACAATTTGACCAACAAAATATCAAAAGAAAATCAAAACACCAACAGAAGTCAAAATACAAAAATAAACCATCAAGGGACAATGGTTTATGGAAAAAGCAATGGAAAAATAATGAGTTTTAAGCAAAGATTTAAAATTTGTAACGTTGTAGCAGATCTAATATTAACTGGTAACCTGTTCCAGAGTTTAGGGCCCGCAACAGCAAAAGCACGTTCTCCTCTTTGATTTAGTCTAACTCTGGGAACAGCGAGCAATCTAAGACTACTAGATTTAAGAGCTCGGGAAGGGTTGAGTTATGTAGGGACTTAAAAACAAGATCTAGAATTTTAAACTCCACTCTAAACCGCACAGGAAGCCAATGCAATGATGCTAACACAGGTGTAATGTAAGTAGATTTACGGATATTATATTACCGTATTATATTATATTATACAATATTATATTATATTATATTACTTTAGAAATTAA
>RJVU01053127.1:11048446-11099935 GCA_003731715.1 Anabarilius grahami | reverse complement strand
AAATATTCAAATAAATATGACAAAATAATAATAATATTAACAAATTATTTATATTAATTAAATGCTTATGTAAATCATTTGTTAATAATAATATATAAGTATTTAAATAACGCAGATTGTTCTTAACCTCATAACATTTCATAGACAACAAAATACACTCTAAAAACTATATCTTACAAATGAGAAAGGAACTTTAAAAATAAAGAAACATTTGCCAATTTTGGCACTTTTTCATCGCATTACACCTGGTATTTTCTTATTACAAGTTGTGGTTGCATCATGAAATGTGGGACAAAATATCTCCACGGTTGTGTGATGATGCAAGGCGTCTGATGTGAAGACTGCACCACCCCAGTAGCCAAACAGACACTTGTGACAAAATACACACAGACATCCTGCGCTTCAGGTTTTATTTAATTTCAGGCCACATTTGGTGTGTAATGTAAAATATGATTCCATTGCACCATGAACATGTTAAATGATGAATGTGCAGGGATGCTGGCTTCCTGTCAGCACTAGTCTCCAGAGACGCGTGTGTGTGTGTGTGCCATTATAATTAGGTTTGACTCCATGGTTTTGCTCTGGTTAGTCTCTGCAGGGTTTCTCCTCCCACTAAGGACTTCACTCTCCCCCAAACACATGTACAGTTGTGCTCAAATGTTTACATACCCCTTGCAGAATCTGTGAAAATGTGAGTAATTTTAACAAAACAAGAGGGATCATATGATTTTGAGATCCATCTTTTCACACTGAGGACAATTGAGGGACTCAAACACAACTATTAACAAAGATTCAAACATTCACTGATGCTCCAGAAGGAAACACAACGCATTAAGAGCCAGGGGGTGTAAACTTCTGAACAGGATAAGGATATCCAAATTGTTCTTATATTGTTTAAATATCATATTTTTTCATTTAGTACTGCCCTTCAAAAACAACAGAAGATACTTACATATTTCCCGGAAGACAAATTAAGTACAATTTACCTTGATCTTCAAATTCAAACAGTTTACATCCCCTTAATGCATTGTGTTTTCTTCTGGAGCATCAGTGAATGTTTGAACCTTTTGTAATAGTTGTGGATTTTGTTAAAATTATTCACATTTTCACAGATTCTGCAAAGGGTAAACTTTTGAGCACAACTGTGCGTGCTAAACTCAGAAAATAAATGATTATGCACTTGCTGAATCACTGAAATCACATCCTGTAGAAGGTCTCGTGTCCAATTACTAGAACTAATACAGCCAGAATCTATACAAATACACTACAAAGTAAAAGTAAACATTGCCAATGTACAGTCTTGTTGAGTATATAATATTGTGTGTTCTGGATGGGTTGTGATGGTTGACTTGTCAACTAGTTGACCAACAACATACATGTTGACTAGATTTTGTTCTTTAAGTTGTTGTTGAGCCAGAGTTTAATTAGCCTGCTCTGTTTTATCACTTAGCGTTAGCTTAATCAGTTAGCTTCAATAAAATAGGACTTCAGCTAGCTTTCTTCACAATATTATCTTCTAACTGTTGCCCTGCCATGACAGTAGTTGACCTGAAAGATAAACTGACTACAGAAGAAGACGATAGATGCTATGCTTGCATATATCGCCTCTTGTGGCAATATACATAAATTGCAGCCTGAGACATTTCAGACTATGAAGCATGAATTTGCACTTGTGTAGCTAGAAATTTGCATAGCTAGTATTTGGCACCTAACATTTGACGCCTAAATTTTAATAAATGATTGTTGACATATCTACTGACAGCAGAGCAATAATAATTCGCAAATCTCCTGAATCAGATTTTAGTGGCCGAAAGCATGACTTCTGCAGCGTTGCGATCTAAACCTTGCGAATCCCTCAGGAATAGAACAAACCTTAAAAAGCACTATCGTCATCAGTTTCCACAAGCACAATAGTGTTGCATTGTGTTTCATAATTAGTGGGGACTCAGCACAAATTCAGTCCTTGTAATCCCCCTAAATGCCCCTGTAACTCTTATTGTCAGTCGGCGTGCCTCTCGAGGTAAATCTTCACTGGCTTATGGTGAATGCACCGAGGTATATATGTCTTTCAGAGTAGTCGGTGGTGTTTGTGAGCAACGCTAGGGAAAAGTCTTCATTGATATGTAGAACGTTTCTTGAGAGACGGCCCGACCTGGCAAAAAACAACACAGTTCATTTACAGAGGACTTTGTTTAAGCCTCGGCTAATCCAGACCTCCCAACAGGAATGAAACCTGGCATTGGTTTCTTCTGTCTTTGGAGAGACATTTGGGAACACAGTTTACTGGCCTTGAATTCTTTCTTTTAGTGTATTCATGTATGCAAATGAAATTCTGAGTGTAATTGAAACAACAATATGATGTGTTCTCCTTTGACTTGTGGTACACCAGAAATAAAATAAGTGCACATGCTTCAGCACAACGAGCCAGCTAGGATGAGCTTGTACATGTGGCAACATTTGTTGTATTTTTGTTTGTGATATTGTCACATTTTAGAACATATATAGAATTTTTACGTATCTAAAATGTAAATGATTTTATATATTTTATATCACAGCAGCAGGTTTATTAGGCTGCTGTCACTTTAAGACCTGGCGCTGTCACACATGACGAGTATCTGACACGTCCAAGACTGTGCTTACGAGGATACTTGACAAAACAGGCATTTTGGTATAATTTTGTGTTTTTGTCTGTTCAAGCACTATCTGAAGCAGCTTTCTGTGTGCGCGAGTCGTGTTTCTGCCACAGGAGATTCACAGACACCGCACCAGTACTGCACTGCATTCTCTTTTGTGTCTTGTCGCAATTTAATTGGTTGAATGGTTGGTTTAAGCATTAATTCAAGCATTTGCATGAATTATAGCATGGTCAAATAATGTAACGCTAGCCAAAGGATGACGGGAATAAAAGGACGCTGCGTTAATTGTGTTAAATATTTTAACTCGTTAAACTGAAAAAATAATCACATGCGTCAATACAGTAACGTGACAATAACAAGTAACGTGAGTTACGTAATCAGATTACTTTAAGTAACTAGTAAAGTAACAAATTACCTTTAAATTTACAACAGTTATCTGTTTTCTGAGTTACTTTTTCAAATAAGTAATGCAAGTTACTTTGTTTTCCCATTTATTGACTGACAGCTTTCCTGTCTCTAAAAAAAAACATGGTTCTGTATAGTACTAAAAGTGGTTCTTTGGCTCGTAATCATAGGGGAACCACTTTAAGTGCTGTATAGCCCCAAATCTTGGTGCTTCAGTGGTTCTTCAGCGGTTCTTCACCAGACTCAGATGCTATATAGCACCACTACTGTATACAGAGCCTGTTAAGCCTCTGTATGGTTCTTCAGCGGTTCTTTGGGGTGGTGAAGGTGTCATATAGCACCACTGACATACTAAGAACCTGTTAAGCCCCTTTAAAGGTTCTTTATGAACCAAAGAACCACTGTTGGTGCTAAATTTAGCACCATTTTTGTTGAAAAAATAAAATGCGATATGGCACCTCTTATGGGTTCTACATTGCACCAAAAGTGGTTCCCCTATGATTATGAGCCAAGAACCACTTTTAGTGCTATATAGCACTTTATTTTTAGAGTGTGTTAAAAGAAATCAGGAGTAACGCTGTGTTCCAGACGAGGTTGGACGTGGGGATATCCCAAATTAAATGTCCCACTTCAGCCCTCAGGGAGTTTCAGGCAATCAGATGTCACATTCACATGCTAACCACATGATGTTGCCACAACATAATGAGAGCATATCGTGTTTTTGTGTCAATTTTGGCGAAAACAGAATAAAAACAACATGAAATCACTTTGAAAAAAGCTGACGAAAAGCAAAAACGAAGGTATTATTACATAAACTTAATGTCTAATATTAAAGTTTGTTTTTACGTTTATGCTCATTAGAAGCAGGATTTGCCGACATCTTGGAAGTGAATTATTATAATTATCAAAAGATATGTGCAATAAACATTTATGTTATGCCACTATGTCCCTTCTGCCAATCTTTTTATTCAAATATTAGACATGTTCAGCCTTCAAATAGGAAAATAATTTTTTAGGGTATACTAGCTAAAAAAAAAACTAAAAAAAAACTATGCACTTTTTTGTAAGGAAGGTTGTGAATGGCTGTCACATCAGGTGAAAAAAGAACGAAGGACTCGATCAGACCTGAAAGACTCGAGAGATGAAGTAATCATTCAGTTTCTGCATTCAGCCTATGGGGCTGTGACATGATGAACAAAAGACTCGAGAGGCGAACTTATCATTTCTGTTTCCGGTACAGACTACATAGCCTTGTCTATGGGGCTGGAACTTGATGAACGAATGGCTCAAACCCGAAAAAAATCAAGAAGTGAACTAATCATTTCCGTTTCCTGTACAGAACCTATGGCATGTTGCGCATGCGTGGTCAACAGAAAATGAACGAATCACTCTCTAGGACAATTTGTTGTTCTCAAGTCATATTAAAGATTCGTTAAAAATAAACGAATCGTTCATGAACGACACATCACTAGTGTGTGTGTGTGCGCATGTTTTTGTGATTTATGAGGACACAAATTTGTATAATGACATGGGTGTGTGTGTGTGTGTGTGTGTGTGTGTGTTCTTGTTTATATTACATCGTGGGGACCAAATGTCCCCACGATGTAATAAAAACCTGAGATCTCCTACATTGTGGGTCCCAGCCAGCGGTCCCCACGAGGGAAATGGATTAATAAACATACTAAATGATGTTTTTTTGAAAATGTAAAAATGCAGAATGTTTCCTGTGATGGTTAGGTTTAGGGATAGGGGTAGTGTAGGGGGATAGAAAATACAGTTTGTACAGTATAAAAACCATTACGCCTATGGAGAGTCCCCACTAAGATAGCAAAACAAACCTGTGTGTGTGTGTGTGTGTGTGTGTAAAAAAAAAAAAACTTTACTAATTAAGTAGTTGGGTGTTGTTTGTTTACTTTACTGATCCCTAGTCAGAATGATCCAGTTTGTACTGAGGAATATGTTTGATAAAGAGGATTGTAATGTCAGATTTGTGTTAGCTGAACCTTGTCAGGTAGAATGACCTATTCACGTAGAGACGATAAATGAAGTCTGTCATTTTATGGACTCCTGAAATTAGCCTCTTATAGGCGCTTTGAAATATTACCTTCCATCCACACCCCTCTGCACTTTACCTGAGTAAAGCTTTAGAGTCAGTGGTGAAGGATGGACCAGCAGGGCAGTGGAGGGAGAAATTGCTTTGTCCTCTGCTATATATATACCAGGTGGTCATATTTACCAAGTGATGAGCTGTCGGCGGAAATCCCACTTGTCTTACTCACCCAATTAGCTTGTCAAAGTAATATAAAATTCCACTAAATTATCAATGGAACTAATAATAAAATTTTATAACCACAGGCCTTAATGTGCCACGTTATCTCTTATTGCCCCAATGCCACGTTTTGGAAATGTAATTATAATAATTCATTTGAAATGACAGGTGTTTTAATGCAAGGCGGAAGGTTAAGTTTGATATGGATGTCGTAATGCCGTTCTGTTTGAATGAATTAATTCAGCCAAACACTGTGTATCTGTATGAAGCTGTCTGAAGGACGATAATTAAGGAGGAGTGCTTGAATTTAAACTCATGAGGTTTCTGCAGAGCTAACAATGTATCTAAGAGCATTTAAATTCCCTGGCCTCCAGCTTGAAGTGCTTTCAACTCATCTTCTGTGAGTTACGTGCCGCATCTGAGATAAGAGTTCTCTCTTGTCTTATGGGACACCCGAGAGTTGTGGATTACCAGTGTTTCATGTTGTAGACGGATGGTTAAAAATGTCTCTTTGGCTGAATTTTACGGGGTTGTGACTATATGGGAATTGCAAGATTTTGTTTTCGATTTCACTTCCATTAATGGTCCTTGTAGTACTTTTGAGGAAGTATTGAGCTTTATTTTGTAGAGCATTACGCCATTCCATGTTGGCGGGGAAAAATGCATCTTTTAAAGGATAAGTTCACTTTCAAATGAAAATTAGCTCAAGCTTTACTTCACCCTAAAGCCATCCTAGGTGTTTATGACTTTCTTCTTTCTAATGAACACAATCAGAGATGTTTTAATAAATATCCTGATGCATCTGAGCTTTATAATGGCAGTGAGCGAGACAAATGAGTATGAGCTGAAGAAAGTGCTTCCATTGTAAACGTGTACTCCACAAGGCTCCGGGGGGTTAATAAAGGCCTTCTGAAGTGAAGCGATGCGCTTGTGTAAAAAAAAAAAAAAAAAAAAATCCATATTTAACAAGTTATGAAGTAAAATATCTAGCTTCCGCCAGAACGCCTTCCGTATTCAAGTTACGTAGAAAGTGTAAACTGGCTTCAGGTCAGTTAAGCTTTTTTTGTAAGTTGAATAGGGAAGGCATAGGATGTAGCGTAAGCTTTTTGAACTGCAAGAGTTTTACACTTTCTTCGTACGTTGAATACAGAAGGCGGTCTGGCAGAAGAGCCAGAACTTGTTAAATACGTAATTTTTTACACAAATGCATCACTTCACTTCAGAAGGCCTTTATTAACCCCCTTGGAGCCATGTGGAGTACATTTATGATGGATGGATGTGAATGGAAGCACTTTCTTCAGCTCATACTCGTTGGTCCCGCTCACTGCCATTATAAAGCTTGGATACGTCAGGATATTTATTAAAATATCTCCGATTGTGTTCTTCAGAAAGAAGAAAGTCATATACACCTAGGATGGCTTGAGGTTGAGTATAGCTTGGGGTAATTTTTGATTCGAAAGTGAACTAATCCTGTAAGGCTGATTTATACTCCTGCGTCGACCCTACGCAAGAGTCTCTGTGCCGTAGGCTATGCGTATGTTTTCATTTATACCTCTGTGTCATGGTCCGTGTCGATGTGCATGCAGACTGCTAGCAGGCAGTGTCCGCAGTCATGTTGAGTATCAAGGGAAAAGTCAAAGAAGCAGCTTGTCATGTACAATGTCAGAGAAGCTTCAACAGTGATGGCGGCAAATAGGCAACAACTTTTGTTGCAGTTAGACGGCATGTGTCCCCTGAAACAGAATGTTTTTTCATTCCCATGGAAGTTAAAAACACTCGCTCTTCTCCACTTGCTCCGCGCCAGTTCTTTGACCTGAGGGAGGGGTTCAAGCAGACCAATTAGAGCGCTTGCGGTCCGAATAGAATTGACGCGTTGTTACATTTTTGAAGAGGTGCACGTCAGGCTACGTCGCAGTACGTTTTGTGTTACAGGGATGTGCCTATATGGGAATTGCAAGATTCTGTTTCCAATTCCAGTTCCATTTACAGTTCTTGTATTACTTTTGAAGTAATATTGAGTGTTGTTTTCTATTGCACAACACCATTCCATCCATGTTGGAGGAATAAATGGGGAGCAGATCAGTGAACAAGAGAGTAGCGTCTCTTTTTCCAGTGTTGCCCAGCACGGCTATACCACACCATGTTACAGCACAGTACGGGCTATTGCAAACAGAAACAAGTATACTACTACATAGAAATTTCATGTCGGCGCGTTATTTGAGTGGACTTTTCCGATGAGCATGAGCGGAACATGAGTGGAGCGTTTGCATGGGCCGTGAGCAACTGAGCTGAGCGCATGTGCATAGAGAGGAATATTGACTGGAACGTATATCACACTGCACAGTGATAATCGAGAATGAAACTTGAGTGCTGAACACTGCATATATTTTCTGCCCGTATTTTCAACCATTTTTCTCTCCAAAAAACGAAAATGCAGTTTTTGGCCAATAATTTCCGGCAGTGAAATTTCGGTGCATCCCTACAAAAAAAAGTGTAACGATGTATGAAGCACTGCTCACAAAGAAGTCACTATCAAACCAAGCAGCTTTCTGATGGTCAATGCGGCAAATTCGTGAGACCAATTTAAACATGAAATTTCGCCAAACAATGGTAAGTGTGACTCTACCTTCAGACCGCAATTGATAATAGCAATTTGAGTCTGATATTGTCAGATCAATTACTAAATGGCTTTATCACCACAGTCTGTGACAATAGATGCTAAAGAAAGGAGGGAAGGAGGATAGAGGGATTATGGGTAGGAGACACTAGTCTTCAGTCATTGGAGTGCCCCAGGTGATGTTATCAGAAACCATGATTACATCCTTGTCAGACCTCTAGGTTTCTAATCCATCAATTGCTCTTCCTCTGCCTCCTAATACCAACATCCAACTGTGTCAGTGATGGTCTCGTGGACCTTTATATGTGGGTGCTCCTAGTGTTAGAAGAACCATAGACCTTGACGTGACATTTCTCCAGCTCTGATAGAGCCGGGGAAGGTCAGTGTTGTAATTTTTACAATTTCATGTCATCCAGGAATGCACTTTGTCCATCAACTTCTGATGGCCTGAATTATGAATAAAATAAAAGCATGGGGGAGATTTTTTTGACGGGTTGCACTGAAGGAAACGAAAGACGAGTGGTATTGCTGACCTACTTCAGCATCTTATGTAGATAAAAAGAAATGGGCATTTAAAAGGGAATGAATCCTTCCACAAGTCTTTTGTGAGAAAGGCTTTTAAAACATACATGTCAAAGATGCTTTCCTTCTTTTGAAGGGTTCATTAAGCTTTTAAGAAACAGACATGAAAGGTCCTTCCAAGGCCTTCATGGATTTCTTTCCAAAGAGCCTAAAAGTCTAAAAGTATTTTTAAAGCATTTTTCACCACAAAATTGTGCATTCATATAAGTAGAAGACAGAGACACACCATTGTGTCATTTCAACCTCATTTATGACTTTCTGAGGATAACTCTTTTGTAGAAATTACATTATTATCAGCTTCTCTGAGTTACTTGGTCCTTTGGTCTTGTTTGATATTCTTTTCATGCTTCTGTGATTATTTAGTCCAACTAATTATAGCTTGTTTTACATCTCTGTGTTGTTTTGCATGTCTGTCACGTCAAGAGCAGATTAATAGCACTCATCATCTCAGACATAAGTTGAGGCAATCATGCATGGAAATTGAGTCTGTTTTCTCCTCCCCAAAAGCCAAACTGTTGCTCATCTAAAGAGAGCATAAATCATAACAGGAAAAATAGCACCTCTATTCCACAACAAAGTGCAAAAATGTATCATTTTATAAGAGTTTGCGAAAAGTTTGTGCTTTTTTTTTTCTTCTTGGAACCATGCTGACACAAAAGTAATATATTCACTTTTAGGATGGTATTTATTCTTTGTCATCACCCAGCGGGTGTTTTAGTCTGTTTAATTGATGGAACCCCTGCTGCACCGTATGCATGTGATTTTTAGTTCAAGGTGTCCTTTGATATGCTTTGATATCTTTCTTTCTGAACCCGGCAAATCAAACACTCTACCAGTGATAAAAGACTGCTTCGTTCAGATCTATAAATTAGTACATTTTACATAGTTGTTGTTTCCAGCCAGGATAACTACCTTATATCTATTATTTTATTGATGTTGTAAATGACACATCTCTAAGTGATTTTATTACATTGTTTTAGGTAGTGTGGCTTGCAGTCTTAAGGAAATGTGCACAGGGTGCTATAATAAGTGCCTTTTTATGCTGAAATAAATTATTTTCTGAAATGCTGTATATCTCCGCAATCTGTCATATTTACAAATGAAACATACTATTCAAGATAAAAAAAGAATAGTAAAAGAGGAATTAATGACATTAGCTGAAAATAAATGTTGTCTCAGAAATGCAGCAAGGCAATACATTTTGATAAAAGACTTGATGATGTTTTTGTTGTTGTTTAGAGTAATGTACACAATGAGACCAGACAGAACCCAGGAAAGTGCATTAAGTAAGCAAATTAGATAAATTTTGATTTCATGCTGGCTTTAAGCTTTATTAGCAGTAAGACGTCACTAAGACATTTTCTGAGAGATTAAGTAAATTAAAAGTTGAAGTCATATGAAGGTCAAAGATTAAACACATTGTCATTTCCGGAGGTTACAGCACCTTTTTACGGCTGTAAATGTCTGATTGATTGTTCTTCTGCAGTAACCTCCTTCATTGTCATCCCTTGGCCATAAATATTCCATCAGTTAAACCATGATGCGACTGGACTGAATGTTATGAAATTAGCAAAGACCATTAAAAAATATTGAGGTATTCAGAATTCACCAGGATCTTTTGTTGGAGTTCTAAACTAACCGTTTCTGACGGTTTTCAACTTCTAAATAGACATCAATGCATAAACCTCTTCCAAGATAGATTAAATGTAATAGACTTTAAAGATCTTTTAATCTTATGCAGTACATTTTGAGTTATGTCTTGTCCCAGTTTGTCCCTTTAGCTATACCACACTAATCTCTAGGTACAATCTCTTTGAAGAGTTTTGCCTTAATGATCCAATAATCTGATTGGTGCATGTCTCATTATTGTCAGTGCATCAAGCGTTTGTCCTGCCACACAAAGCTAATCAAGATTGTCCCTGTCCTTTTTGTTTTCTCAGCAGAAAAAAATGGAAAACTGCCAGTGTTTGATTGTCAGGTTTGGAGCAATGGTAAAATAGCTTAACCAATGCAAGATGGCCGCCCACAGGATCAGAGTAACCAACAACAACAATGTGCTCCCTAGATGTAAATCAGAGGGCACTCTTATTGACCTTGATGAGGGAGTGACTGAGGCGAGTCTCATAGATGTCAAAGGTCAGTTTATTACATTGCAAATAAATAAAGGGGACATGTAATATGATTGTGCCATGTACATTGCAAATCAGTAATTCTTATTCATATGTTTATCTTTACAGTGCCTTCTCCCAGTGCCTTGCGTTTGGCCCCCTCAATGTCATTTGGGACTGCACATGAAGTAGTTGCCATAAAGGATTACTGTCCATCCAGTTTTACCACTCTAAAGTTCTCCAAAGGTGATCATCTCTATGTGCTGGACACATCTGGTGGGGAATGGTGGTATGCCCACAACAACCGAGAAATGGGATACATTCCTTCAACATATGTGCAACCAATTAACTACAGGAACTCATCTCTAAGTGACAGTGGGATGATTGACAATCTTGGGGACTGCTCGGAGGAGGGAGCAAAAGAGCTGGACCTGCTGGGGGAGTGGACTGGAGTGTCGCTAAAGCCCTCCATGCCTTATGACAACAACAACCCCTTCTCCATGCTCTCCTCAACCAACCCATTCCTAAATGGGTCCATGGATGACGTCCTTGATCAGAACAGCAATGAGAAGACGAACCAATGCAACAGCATGGATTTGCTTTTTTTTGACTTGCCTTCAGCCCCCATCTCCACCACCAGCAACACAAAAGGGTACAGCAATAGTGTCTTTGATGGAACATCCACCAATGCTGAGCTTGAAGCCTTGCAGATGCTTCGCAAGGACAATCCATTTTTTCGGAGTAAGAGATCTTACAGTTTATCAGAGTTATCAATCTTACAAGCTCAGTCAAATCCTCCGTTGCCTTCATCAGGGTTTTTTACAGGGCTTAAAGCTCCCTCACCGGAGCAGTTTCAGAACAGAGAGGACTTTAGAACAGCATGGTTAAACCATCGAAAGTTGGCACGGTCTTGCCATGACCTTGAGTCCCTTGGACAGAACCCAGGCTGGGGTCAAACACAACCAGTAGAGACTAACATTGTCTGCAAGTTGGACAGCTGTGGAGGGGCAGTCCAGCTCCCAGATACAAATATCAGTATTCATGTTCCCGAAGGCCATGTTGCAGTGGGAGACACTCAGCAAATCTCTATGAAGGCTCTACTAGATCCTCCCTTGGAGCTGAACAATGACAGATGCTCGACTGTCAGTCCAGTGGTTGAAATCAAACTGAGTAACATGGAAATAAAGTCATTCATTACCTTAGAGATGAAGGTATCCGTCACGACTAGGACAGAAAGTCCAATGGCTGAGGTTTTGTGTGTAAGAAGTGACTGTAAAGAGGGTCCTTATTCTCCTGTTCCACAAGCATACATTTATGGTGATACGATTCAGGTTCAGCTGGACAACTTGGAGCCCTGCATGTATGTAGCCATTGTTGTCCAGACCCAACATGTTACCTTCAGTTCATCTGTTTGGGATCATATGATGAAAAAAGTTACACTGGGTCTCTACGGGCCCAAACACATTCATCCATCTTTTAAGACTGTGGTGGCCATTTTTGGCCATGACTGCGCCCCTAAGACTCTACTAGTCAGTGAAGTTGGGAAGCAAGCAAAGTCTGCCCCTCCTGTTTCACTACAATTGTGGGGGAAGCACCAGTTTGTCCTTTGCAGACCTCAGGACTTGCAGATAGGTATGTACTCTAACATGTCAAACTATGAGGTCAAGGCAAATGATCAAGCTAGGGTTGTTCGTGGGTTTCAGCTCAAACTAGGCAAGGTGAGCCGGCTCATCTACATGATTACGTCTCGGAACGCAGATGAGATTTCTGACTTCACGTTACGTGTCCAGGTAAAAGATGATCAGGATTGCATCCTTGCACAATTTTGCGTTCAGACACCACAGCCGCCCCCTAAAACTGGGATACGGAACAATGGCCAGAGGCGGTTCCTAAAGAAAAAGGAAGTTGATAAAATAATTTTGTCTCCTCTGGCCATCACCACCAAATACCCACAGTTTCAAGAGCGCTGCATTACCAACTTGAAATTTGGCAAACTGATCAAAACGGTTATCAGGCAAACCAAGAATCAGTACTTGCTGGAATATAAAAAAGGGGATATTATCGCCCTACTCAGTGAGGAGAAGATCAAACTCAAAGGACAACTATGGACCAAAGAGTGGTACATTGGATACTATCAGGGAAAGATTGGTCTTGTACATGTAAAAAATTTGCTTGTCTTGGGAAAGGTTAAGCCTATATACTTTTGTGGGCCAGACCTTACAACCACAATGCTTATGGAACAAATCCTAAAGCCCTGCAAGTTTCTCACTTACATTTACGCCTCTGTGAGGACAATACTTATGGAAAATCTGGGGAACTGGCGAGCATTTGCTGATGCTCTGGGCTATGTGAATCTTCCTTTGACGTATTTTTGCAGAGCAGAGCTGGATAGTGAACCGGAGAGGGTTGCCTCAGTGCTGGAGAAACTAAAGGAAGATTGCCTCAACATGGAGACCAAAGAGAAGAAATCTTTTCAGAAGGAACTGATGATGGTAAGCCTATGTGTGTGTTGGTTTGTCCAAACTGCATAGTTTTGAAATTATTGTGGTTGTTTACTTTTTGAATATAGTAGAAGTCAGCTTCTAAATAGATAACTATTAGAAATTTGGCCACAAAGTACTTGATTTAAACCTGTTTTATGCTGTTCTGCTTATCTGCCTTTTCTCTTATTAATGCTTGAGGCTAATTCTGATGAGAGTGCACTTAGCTGCTCTGTGCTGCCTTTCTTATCTGTACAGCTGTGGAAACCTGCAAGTACAGCAGCCGGATCCCTTCTTGGCTCACTCAAATTCAGAAAGAAAGATTGCATTTGTATTAGTTTTTTTTATCACTGGGCACAGGATGTCCAGGGTTGGTAATGTACAGTATAAGCTGCCCCTGTTTAATCCTCACAATGTCCAGAAATATAAACTCTTTGGTGTCCTTAAAAGATTAGTTCCTCTAAAAATTTTAATTGTCTTCTTTTACTCGCCACTTTTGCTCATGTTGTTACAAACCTTGATGGTTTTCTTAAATGTGAACTTAAATTTTGATCTGGTCCTCACACAAAGTTATTGTATGGCTTTAGAAGACTTAAAATATCGTTAACAAGTCATATGGAACACTTTTATAATGTTCATGGTACCTTTTTAAAAATGTTATGACAGCCCCAGACCTCATTCAATTTCATTATGTTGAAAAGAAAAAAAAAGTTGTACTGGATTGGAACAAAGTTAGTGGGTGATTTGGGGTGAACTACTCCTTTAGTTTAGTTTAAAGTGCTCTTTTCCACTCTTGTAGAGTTACTGTCAGAACAGCACAGCAGATACTTTTTTTAAATTTTTATATATATATACAGTGTAGCCATTTCTACCTTACATTCTACTAGTACTGGCTGATATCCCATTCATAAGTAAACAATTTAGCCCTCCACTTTTGTCAGCTTAGGTCTTGCAGATCTGAGAATACAGTGCATGGAGAAAGATGTATTATTACTTGTTCAGACTGGACAGCAAAAGAGAGAACAGATGTGGTAAGTCCAGTCTTATCTGTAGCAAAACACTAGCTTCAGCATCTTATCTTGGATAAATATAATTAAATAATAATAATAATAATAAAAAAAACATTAATACAAGTTTTGCTGCATTGCTAGGTATTTTTGAAGGTCCAAATGGGGATGCTGACTATTCACTGACCTCAATGTTAAAGTGATATATCCCTGGAAGGAATCTTCGTTTTATCTTTCCCTCCACAACAGGCAGAGCTTTTGTTAAAGTTAAATTATTCAAGACTTGAGTGGGCGGTAAGCGCCTGTTATATCTCAACAATCATTTGCGTCTCTTTCAGAGTGTTTCTGCTTATGTTTCTGCTGGCTAAGAGGGAGCTTCATCATTGTTTCCCTGCCGTGCTTCTAGTGCTGACACATTCATCAAGTGGAGATGAGGCTATTAGCTATTATTCCCATCCCAAGGCCTGACGTCAGAGGCTAGCCGATTGTCTTTTGTGGTAGTGAATCGATTTTGAAATTGCAGCCTGTAGTCCCTGATGGACGCACAGCCTTTCCTTGCCTCCGCCTTGCTATTATTTAGCAATTTATCTTTTTGAGTTTGGTAATTACGCCCAATACTTCTGAGCCTGGTGACATTTTGAGCTGTGCAAACAATGAGATGGAAGAAATTTTGCTCAAGTTTAAGTCTGACATGCCAGCTATTAAGCTTAGCATAGCAATTTATAGGTCTTTCAAGCTAATACCCTCCTGTATTGTGATTTAACAATTCTGTATGCTGTCTCAGTATCCTAACTTAGAGTTAGCATTCCACACACACAAATGTGCTTAGCCTAAATCCATAAATATATGACTTTTCCAATTAAGCCAAGTTTCATCGAGTCAAATGGCAGCTTGCCACCTTTACTCAGCAAGTGGTGCGTTTTCAAAGCTTGTGTGCTAGGTGGTTGGCTAGGCCTTCTGGAAGTTTCCAAAGACTGAAAGAGCTTGGCAGCTGCCTCAGCCATATCTAAACACTCCTAAAATAAAACCAAACAGCAGGGGGGCACTCCAAGGCCATCAGACTAGTAAAGAAAACAAGCTAAACTGAGCCTTTTTAAATGTGCTTGGTTTAAATATTTGGAATAGGCAGAACTGGGGTTATCGCCAGCTAACAGTGAGCCACCTGCTTTGGGCTTGGTGCTGCTTCTTTATATAAATGTCACTGTAGTCACAATAGTCAAAGCATTTTGTTGTAAGATAGCATAATTCATTTGTTAAATTTTTTTCTTCTTTTTTTTTCTTTTGCTCTTGTATAACTCTGGAGAGTTCTGTAACATCTAGCTATTTCTAAATAACATATTTTATCTCAATTTGCTGACAGTTTTTTTTTTTTCTGTCTGTCTGGTTTAAACTGGCCATCTCTGCCCCTAAGGGTTAAATAATGCATTTATAAGAGATTTTCAACAGCTTGTGCCTGAGGACTGGCTGAGCCCTGACATTTTTCTCAAATAGCCATGGTGTAATGGGACACATTTTACATGCTTCTTTAAAAATCAATGTGAAACATGACCTTCACCTCTCCCTGCCCTCTGGTAGCATAGCTAAAATTAGATTTTTTTTCTGTGGCTGTTTAACCATAACCACAAAACTTTGACTCATTTTACAGTAATTATTGTGAGTGGAAGTAGTATATTGACGCTTTGTGCCCGCTACTGTATTCAGCAGTATCATTTAGCTCTGAGTTTCAAAGGGAAAAGCTGAAACTGCGCACTCCCTTTCACCTACTCACATTCTAATTTGCATACTTTGTTTATAATAGTATGCAAAATTAGAATTTTTTTGGAATCTAAATGATAGTATGTTGAACATGGCATTGCAAGGTGCCGTCATGGTATAGTATTTCTAGTAGATTGTCGAAGTATGCATTTTTGCATGCTTTTTTAGGTTGCCCACAAATCTTTGCACAACAGGAGTTTATAATATATGTGACATATGCAGGCAAATTGAGTCTGAATGCCCACAGGCTAATTATGAGCTACAGGCAAAACAAGTGAAAAAAAAAACTAAATTTTTCACAAAAATAATTTAATTAATCCCTCATCTAGCAATCCCAATGTTCCAAATAGCAATTAAACATAAATAAAGTATCTTTATTTCTATGTTTTCTGAGAGGAGAACCTTTCTTTTGTCCATGAAAAATGCAGTTTATCTCTGCTCGATTCTCGACGACTGGTGCTTCCCCTCAGCACAAGTTTGGTATCGTTTTAAAGTGCGGCATTCCAACTTTGTGAATATTCATAGCGAATTCTCGATGGCATGAGTCTGAACCAATGAAATGTGATTTTCAAATTCATGCTGATGTAAACAAAATGACACTAAGTGTATGCACAAAGACACCTCAGACAATAAAAATAACAAACTCATTTTTGACAATTTGCTTATTGCAACTCATTTTGCCAGCACGGGTCAAATATACAAATACATATGTTTGTGTGTGTGTGTGTGTATATATATATATATATATATATATAATATATATATATATAGGGCAAGTGTACCCATTAAGCTCATGTACCCTTTAATGAATGAATGAATGAATGAATGAATGAGGCATTTATATAGCGCTTTCCTATGTACAACTACATTTTCAACTCTGAAGTCAAATTTAAAAAAGAGAAAATCATATTTTATGCTGGTCATTATTTTAACAAATCCAATGATTTGTTATTTCCCTGACATTTTTTATTGCATACCAATCACTTTTGTTGAGTTAGCCCCACTCATGTTCATGCTGTCCCAGGCGACCTCACACAAAGACACCCAAAAACTTTGGTCTTTCGGGACCCTTCAAAAATCAACACATTTCTGCAATTTTCTGCCATTTCTTTGGAAAGTACACTGATATTATGTCAAATAAGAGATAAATGTATTAACCTAACTAACCTTTTACCTTAAAGGTGACCTAGAATTAAAAATTGAATTTACCTTGGCATAATTGAATAACAAGAGTTCAGTACATGGAAATGACATACATTGAGTTTCAAACTCCATTGTTTCCTCCTTCTTATATAAATCTCATTTGTTTAAAAGACCTCCGAAGAACAGGCGAATCTCAACATAATACCGACTGTTACGTAACAGTCGGGGTGTATGCCCCCAATATTTGCATATGCCATCCCATGTTCCCAACATTATGAAAGGCATTAGACAAGGGTAGCCAGTATAACGTCTGGATCTGTCTACAACTGAATCATCAGACTAGGTAAGCAAGCAATAACAACAGCGAAAAATGGCAGATGGAGCAATAATAACTGACATGATCCATGATATCATGATATTGTCTTTCTAAATGTTTCGTTAGCATGTTGCTAATGTAGGCTACTGTTGGTTAAAGTTACCATCGTTTATGACTGTATTCACGGAGACAAGAGCCGTCGCTATTCGCCCACTAGCAGACTCCTGGAAGTCCAGAGTATGGAACCCGAACTCGGCTTGGTTCCCGAGATACACCCAGTCACACTTCCAGCTTGACTCCATCTACAACTCCAGAGTAAAGCCAACTTAAGGCTCCAGACCACTGGCCTGGACCCCCAGCCACTAACACCTACCCATCCCACCAAGGGGTCTAAAACATTAGTAAAAGGAATTGTTTAAATACTTCCCTGTCACTGAATAAATATATTGAAGTTTTACTTTTTTAAATAAATATTTATATATATATATATATATATATATNNNNTTTTGTGAATCAATCATGATGTGGGCTTATTTGGAACACATGTGGGCTTAAATGGTGCCAAAAGTACCAATTAATCCCATGCCAGACTTCTGACCTTATTCATAAAATATCTTAATTTTATATTCTAAAATGTACATCGACTATTAAATATATTTTTTAAATGAGAGAGAAATCTTGCATTTTAACAAATTATTTTTCTTATAAACCATGTCAATATCTATGATAAACACCTAAACTTAGATTTTGTTGAGCTTAATGGGTACACTTACCCTATACTTAAGTACCCATAGGAAAGAAAAAGACAAAAATGAGGTTACTTTAACATCAAATGGAGACTTTTGCTTAAGTCTCCTGCTTCTCACACTTGTCTCCTGAGACAAAAACTCTAACACTCTGACAATGGTCTCCTTTAAAGGGTTAGTTCAGCCAAAAATGAAATTTCTGTCATTAAGTACTTACCCCCATGTCGCCCCAAACCCGTAAAACCTTCGTTCATCTTCGGAACACAAATTTAGATGTTTTTTATGAAATCCGAGGGTATCTGATCCACACATAGGCAGCAACGACTTTGCACCTTTTGAGGTCCAGAAAGGTACTAAAGACATCATTAAAACCGGCAACGTGACTACAGTGGTTCAACCTTAATATTATGAAACGACGAGAATACCTTTTGTGTGCAAAAACAAAACAAAAATAATGACTTTATTCAACAAATTTGTCTGTCCTTTGTCATAGTGCTGCACTATTTCCGTTGCAGCGCTTCAGTGTTTATGTCTGAACGCATGCTTAGTATTGGCCAACCTTTCTGGACCTCAAAAGGTGCAATGACGTTGCTTCCTATGTGTGGATCATGATTTCATCAAAAATATCTTAATTTGTGTTCCGAAGACAAACGAAGGTCTTACAGGTTTGGGACGACATGAGGGTGAGTACTTAAATTTCAATCAAATCAGAAATTTAATTTTTGGGGGAACTAACCCTTTAAAGTTTTAGAAGAGATCTCAACAACATTACACACTGTGCTCAGATTTTTCACCTTACTTAGAGACTTTGGTGGTCTCACATTTGTCTCCTCTAAAGATTCAGAAAAGATCTCAACAACATCACACACTATGCTCAGATTTTTCTCCTCAGCTAGAGACTCTGGTGCTCTCACTCTTGTCTCCTCTAAAGTTTAAAAGAGATCTCAATAACATCACATACTGTGCTTATATTTTTCTCCTTGGCAAGAGACTCTGGTGGTCTCACATTTGTCTCCCCTAAAAAAATCATAAAAGATCTCAATAACGTCACACACTATGCTCAGATTTTTCTCCTCAGCTAGAGTCTTTGGTGCTCTCGCTATTGTCTCCTCTAAAGTTTAAAAGAGATCTCAATAACATCACATAGTGTGCTCAGATATTTCTCCTAAACTAAAGACTCCAAAGCTCTCACTCTTGTCTCCTCTAAAGATTCAAAAGAGATCTCAACAACATCACACACTATACTTAGATGTTTCTCCTTAGCTAGAGATTCTGGTGGTCTCACATTTGTCTCCCCTATAGATACAGAAAAGATCTCAATATCATGGGGGTTACCTTTCTCTTGCAATTTTCCTGATAACGGCGTCTGGAACATTACTATTTCCAACAACAAATGGTGTGCCCTATGCACATGAACTGTACAGCTTTACTATTGTATCAACAATTAAGAGTAACGTTAACCTTATGTCTGCATATTTTCACTCTCAATATAGGCTTAAATTCTTAAATTATGGACTTTAAAAAAAAAATAAAAAATTACTTTATTGGTGCACACTTTGTAAAGTTGTTGAGATCTCATCTAAACTTTAAGAGGAGATATGTGAGAGCTTCAGAGTCTCCAGCTAAGGAGAAAAACCTGTGCACAGTGTGCGTTGTTGCTGAGATCTCTTCTAAACTCTGTTATACTAAAATGAGTCTCATGAGCTTAGGAAAAGCAACCACTGAGCTATAAATTTTTCCTATGGGTATGTATTATACATTTCTAGCATAATTTGAGCATTAGCGTCTTGTGTTAGCAATAAGATAAAATGTTTATTTCCTAACTTTTATGAAATAACTAAAATTAAAGGAATTTAGCTAGATCCTAGAACGTTTAAATATTGACACTGAAGTTTTGCTAGATTTTAGTTAATGATAATGCTCAAATTATGCTAGAAGTGTGTGTGTGTGTGTGTGTGTGTGTGTGTGTGTGTGTCTGTGTGTTCTTGTTTATATTACATCGTGGGGACCAAATGGCCCCACGATGTAATAAAAACCTGAGATCACCTACATCGTGGGGACCAGCCAGCGGTCCCCACGAGGGAAATGGATTAATAAACATACTAAATTATGTTTTTTTGAAAATGTAAAAATGCAGAATGTTTCCTGTGATGGTTAGGTTTAGGGATAGGGGTAGTGTAGGGGGATAGAAAATACAGTTTGTACAGTATAAAAACCATTACGCCTATGGAGAGTCCCCACTAAGATAGCAAAACAAACCTGTGTGTGTGTGTGTGTGTGTGTAATATTGATATACAAACCCGATTCCAAAAAAGTTGGGACACTGTACAAATTGTGAATAAAAAAGGAATGCAATAATTTACAAATCTCATAAACTTATATTTTATTCACAATAGAATATAGATAACATATCAAATGTTGAAAGTGAGACATTTTGAAATGTCATGCCAAATATGGGCTCATTTTGGATATCATGAGAGCTACACATTCCTAAAAAGTTGGGACAGGCAGCAATAAGAGGCCGGAAAAGTTCAATGTACATATAAGGAACAGCTGGAGGACCAATTTGCAACTTATTATGTCAATTGGCAACATGATTGGGTATAAAAAGAGCCTCTCAGAGTGGCAGTGTCTCTCAGAAGTCAAGATGGGCAGAGGATCACCAATTCCCCCAATGCTGCGGCGAAAAATAGTGGAGCAATATCAGAAAGGAGTTTCACAGAGAAAAATGGCAAAGAGTTTGAAGTTATCATCATCTACAGTGCATAATATTATCCAAAGATTCAGAGAATCTGGAACAATCTCTGTGCGTAAGGGTCAAGGCCGGAAAACCATACTGGATGCCCGTGATCTTCGGGCCCTTAGACGGCACTGCATCACATACAGGAATGCCACTGTAATGGAAATCACAACATGGGCTCAGGAATACTTCCAGAAAACATTGTCGGTGAACACAATCCACTGCCATTCGCCGTTGCCGGCTAAAACTCTATAGGTCAAAAAAGAAGCCATATCTAAACATGATCCAGAAGCGCAGGCCTTTTCTCTGGGCCAAGGCTCATTTAAAATGGACTGTGGCAAAGTGGAAAACTGTTCTGTGGTCAGACGAATCAAAATTTGAAGTTCTTTTTGGAAAACTGGGACGCCATGTCATCCGGACTAAAGAGGACAAGGACAACCCAAGTTGTTATCAGCGCTCAGTTCAGAAGCCTGCATCTCTGATGGTATGGGGTTGCATGAGTGCGTGTGGCATGGGCAGCTTACACATCTGGAAAGGCACCATCAATGCTGAAAGGTATATCCAAGTTCTAGAACAACATATGCTCCCATCCAGACGTCGTCTCTTTCAGGGAAGACCTTGCATTTTCCAACATGACAATGCCAGACCACATACTGCATCAATTACAACATCATGGCTGCGTAGAAGAAGGATCCGGGTACTGAAATGGCCAGCCTGCAGTCCAGATCTTTCACCCATAGAAAACATTTGGCGCATCATAAAGAGGAAGATGCGACAAAGAAGACCTAAGACAGTTGAGCAACTAGAAGCCTGTATTAGACAAGAATGGGACAACATTCCTATTCCTAAACTTGAGCAACTTGTCTCCTCAGTCCCCAGATGTTTGCAGACTGTTATAAAAAGAAGTGGGGATGCCACACAGTGGTAAACATGGCCTTGTCCCAACTTTTTTGAGATGTGTTGATGCCATGAAATTTAAAATCAACATATTTTTCCCTTAAAATTATACATTTTCTCAGTTTAAACATTTGATATGTCATCTATGTTGTATTCTGAATAAAATATTGAAATTTGAAACTTCCACATCATTGCATTCTGTTTTTATTCACAATTTGTACAGTGTCCCAACTTTTTTGGAATCGGGTTTGTAAATAAATAAAATATTCAATATATTAATCATTGATGCAACTAGTGCATTTGCATGTTCTAGAGAAAAGAAAAAGTTATATCTTAAAGGCAATTGGCTTTGTTTATATACATACATACTTGCTTCAATGGTTCGCTGTTCATACTTTTAATGCCTCATATAAGAATCCATTGTCTCAGTCTCATAGCTCAAATGTGTTAGTAAGTCCAATTAGCATTCATCACAGTAACCTTTTCAGAACTGCGTTCTAAGACTTTGACTTATGCTAACTGCACTGCTGCATGAACGATTCGAAATCAGTTGGAATTATTGCTAAACTATATCACTGTGTTATCAAGACCTTACCTAATAAGTCAAATCTTACAACTGAGATCAGGCCGGTCTTGTCGACAGAGGTCATTCATTTCCTAGAGTTACTTTTTTCCTCTGCACAGTGAGTTCTGACAGCAGACATTTGCCGTAAATTTATTTCCTTAACCCTGCAGACTACAAAACACTTTTACCTCACGGCTTTCAGTCAGATCTGTCTGATCCGGGTGTCATGTGGTGCCAACAGTTGATCTTGGCAGGTGTAATCTATCTGATGATGGAGGAAACCAGGTAATGGGAGGATGCCAAGGGAGGCCAGGATAAATCCAGCAACTATGATTCGTTTTCCACGGCATGATGGATGCCGTGATGTATCACATGGTAATTGAATGCTTGAGATATCCAATCATTCCCTGAAATGAAAGTTAATGGGAGGAAGTCAGCTGGACCTGAAAGTAAAATGCAAACATAGATTAAATTTTGGAATGATTGATAAAAAAATATTTAAAGTTACAGTGTATAAAAATAAGACATTTATTTTGTTAAAAAATAAAAAATTTTAAGCTGAATATATTTTAAGCAGTAGTTTTTCTAGACCTGAAAAAAAAATTATTCTGGAAGTTATTCAAAATTTAGAAGTAATAGAAATGTATATAGTGAATACAGTACAAAAGTCTAAGATCACTAGTTATATACTTACTTTTTCTAATTTAATTCAGGTGTGTTCATTATCGGCATAATATATACATCTGACATTTCCAAAATCCTAAAAATGTATTTGCTAGTTTAAATACATTTTTGAATCAGATTTTCTATATGGTCTTAGACTTTTGCTATTCTTGCTTTGAAGTCATGCTTGAACGCCATGTTCACTTTTTATTGCATGTTCCACAAAAGAAAGAAAGTCATACAGAAAGACATTAGGCCGACTAAGTGATGAATTATCATTTTTGGGTGAACTATTACTGTAATATGTTGGCCAGAATGCAGAACAAATCTGATATTATACATTCTCCCAAACAGGCAAAAAGCCTTTCAACTAGAAAATAAAACTAGGCTCATTATTCTTGTCACTAGAGAGATAGAAAATCCTTGGCGGGTTCATTTTATTCAGTTTCACAAGTAAGAGAGAAAATCTTTCGTCTTCCTCCCGCTCATCGGCTTGCCTTCCCCCCTGCTGTTCCTTTTCTTTCCATCTTTTTTTGCTTCCCATCTCTCTCTAAACTACCGAAACGCAGGAAGCCACTAAACTGTAGAAAATGAGATGCCACCGTTCCTAAGCTCACAGGTCAATTTCATCTGTCCATCATTCCCATCAGGTTGTCTCTGGAGAAAGTGGACAATATTGTGCAGAGGGTGAGCGGCTCAGCAATCCCATTTGAGAGCATGTCTCTTATAGTCAACCATTCAGCCACTATTCCGACACCCTTATTGGGTTTTTTTTTAGTGATTGGAACTTTCCTGTAAAACCTGAAATTGGTTTCAATTCCACTTTCAGGTCAGAGTCCCTGAAGACTGGTTTGTTGAATTATAGCAAGTTTCGCTCAGAACTGAAGGGCTACTTCAGTCATTGATGTAGTGTATTCATTCATAAAGCTAAACCTAAAAATGTGGTTTAAAAACTCTGGTGTTTTTTGCATCACAAACTACCTTGTAACCAATCGAGTCTTTAGCATATCATTAACTATGCTGCGAAGTAGGGGGGTCTCAAGAGAAGCCAGGTTATCCCGGAATATTTTTTCTGTTGATATGAAAACTGGTATATTTAGCAATATAGCAGGTGACTTATGTATATGATGTATATTATGATATTATGATGAACTATATGCTTTTCTCCACTGGTATTCTAAGTTGTTCAAAGCATTTCTAAGGATGCTGATATTTGGAAGAAAGCTGTCTGACTCTGAGATGACGAACAAGAACATGGTTTGTGTAACATTAGCAACACATTATTAGCTGTTTGATAACGTAGTCAAGGAAAAGGCTAATATTAATATTAATTACCGTTATGTGTCTGAGAGTGTAGAGAGCAATACATAAAATGCATTACCATTCTGATACATAGACTTGTAGACGAGCCTGTATAATTCACTCTTCCACTTCTTCTGAATCAGTTTCTTGTTCAAACATATATGGCTGAATTAAACCAGTATTTCCATTTGCGCCAAAGTCACGTGATTTCAGTAAATGAGGCTTCGTTACGTCATAAGTGTTTCGAAATCTCAATAGTTCATGTGACTTTGGCAGTTTGATATGCGATCCAAACCACTGATTCAAAACAAAAGATTCGTAAAGCTTTGAAGCAGTGTTTTGAAATCAGCCATCACTAGATATTGTTGAAAAGTCCTTGTTTTGTTTTTTTCGCGCACAAAAAGTATTCTCTTCGTCGTCGCTTTATAATATTAAGGTTGAACCACTGTACTCACAATAGAGGCCTCACTGAGCCATCAGATTTTATCAAAAATATCTTAATTTGTGTTCCGAAGATCTTACGGGTGTAGAACGACATGAGGGTGAGTAATGACAGAATTTTCATTTTTGGGTGAACTAATGAATATTTATATATATATAATATAATTTTTTTTTTTTCATAGGAAAAAAAGGTTTAAATTTGTAACTTTAATGATTAAAGATGAGTTTTAAGGGATGACTACGGGGGTGCAAACAGCTATATGCATATAGCTTTCAACACACTGCATGAAAGGTAATATTCAAAAAAACATAATAGGGGCACTCTGATAATTGACACAACTTTGAATTTCACCTCAGATATTTGCCTACATAACGACACATCCCAAAGCCGATCATCTTCCCATTTGTGTATTGAAGCATCTTATTGAGCTTGGCATCTACATTCTGATATTTTGTTTGACTTCGATAACACTGTGTTAGTGGCTACAAGGCAGTTTATTTAGATGTCGCCTTGCACAGATGCATAAGTTAACATGCATAGAGTTCTGATGTTTCTCTATTCCAAACTGCATATTCTGTTTTAGCCTCATTAAAGTGGTCACATTCCGAACAGGTGGCCCGCTGGCCTCCGGAATGTTCCGTGTTCTAATTCCGGAACATTCCTTTGTGATGGATATGCACAAGAATTCTGATCATGCCTGTGGTCCTGTTCCTTCACGATTCATTATTTTCTTATTAACCAGGTAATTCAGGAGGTATTCTGGTCCAACTGGATGCATCTGTAATGCTCTTGTTACATTCCAAACACACTCAAGTAGGGAATTTACATTCCTGTGAGTCTGGAACCTGGATAGGTATTCTAGTGAGGTGATTTAGGCTCTGCAATTTCAAGCCAGATTTTAATCAGAAAGACGGATAGGAACCCATTTATGCTTTAGCAGACATCTAATTGAATTCTTCATACAAAAACATTCAATCAATTATGCTTTCATGTTTTGTTTTTCACCTCTTTTTTGTGAATTCCTTTGGGCCTGAGTACTATATTAGGGGATACTCTTTATGGTCTTGTTAGTAAAACAAACATTTTAGAGCTTGAAACATTGTTCCCATTGTTTATAGAGTTCATTTTGGAAAGACTTACAAAGATGAAAAAGCTCAGGAAGTGGATACATAAATACAAGTCTATTCAGAGAGTGCCAGTTCACCAAACCATCTCTGGAAATAGACGCTTGACACCAGGCAGACTAGACACATTCAAACAATAAATAAACCATCCGCCATCCATTACTTTCTGACTTGGCGTAAATAACCACTGGAGACTGAAGATAGTGGGAATTCTGTCATTTTCTTTGACAAGGGTATGGTAATGAATGCCACCTACAGTTCTTCACTACTGTTCAGATCCAGAATGGTCCCATGTGGTCCAACTCTTGACAGCATAATAATGATTCGTATTAACAAGATCTTAACATACAGCACCACAACTGTAGTTTGATTCCCAAACTAATGACTTTGAATTGAATTGCTCATTTTAGAGCACAACTGGTGTAGTTTGATTCCTGAAGGCAAGACTCTTAGGAAGTAATTATTTTTAGTGAATAAAAAACATACAGCATGTACAGTATGTAGTCTGATTCCTGAACAAATGATTGTAGTTTGAGTCCCAAACCAATTAATCTTTTGAATCAGTTCTCTTTAATGAATCAAAACATATAAGGTAAACAATGTATTCCGATTTCAGAGCAATTGGTTCTTATGATCCGGTTCATTTTAGTGAATCAAAACAAAAAGTGGAGTTTGATTCCAGAAGAAATTACTCTTAAGCCAAGTTTACAGTACAGGACTTTAAACGTCGGCAGATCGCTGTGCTGTTCAGACTACATGACTTGCTGTGGAGTCTTGAAGTCGTTGTGGTGTTCACACCACGTTACACTACATAAATTATATGCAACAGGAGGTTACACACTACACGAGCACTATCTGATATTCCGATTCTCAAATATGTGCAAGTGAGTGTTTTGTCATTTAAAAACCTATATAACCTATGACCCTGATCTTAATATATAACGTGAATTCATCCATTTGCCCCGAAATACATGTGGCCGGTGAACTGGGAGAACAATAGAGTGAGTGAGCTTTGTAGTTTCTTACACAATGTGTATCTGATATGAATAAACATCGGCAAATTATATTTTAATGGATTGTTATTGCTGCTTCCATAGACATCAGTGTGTATTTCATTGGCTGTCTCATCGCGACACGTGACACCACAGGATATCGAGTCGGCCGACAGCTCCAGATATTTAGCATGCTAGATATTTGTTTGACATCAGCGAGGTCAGCGTCAGCGAGCCTCTTTGATGCGTCGTTGAGTAGTTCACACATAAAGATTGGCGAGCGCCGATCACCCGCTGATTTTCTCCCGATTACAGCCCGACCTGTCGGCGAGCTCGTTAACTTAAATTCCTTTAGTGTAAACTTGGCATTATGAGGCAATCATGTACTCACCCTCAAACTATTGTATGAATTTCTTTCTTCTGCTGAACACAAAATAATATATTTTTGAAAAATGTCTGTAACCAAATAGTTTTTTCCATAGTTTTTTTTTCTTCTCCCCATACTATGGAAGTCAATGGGCCCTGGGCCTGTTTGTTACCCATATTCTTCAAAATGTCTTATTTTGTGTTCAGCAGAAGAAAGAAATTCATACAGGTTCTGAACAACTTTAGGGTGAATAAATGATGGCAAAATTTAAATTTGGGGGTGAACTATCTTTTTAAGAAACCTGTTTTTTTTTTAATTTTTTTTTTAAGCAAATCAAAAACATACAGCACAACCAGTGTAGTATGATTCCTGAATGAATGTCTTGTATGAGTCAATTATTTTTTATTTACAAATCAAAAGCACTATATTCGCCATGAGTCTTACGAATCAGTTCTTTTTAGTGAATCAAAAACATACAGCCCTTACTTTTGAATCAATCTGTTTAGAAATGGTGAATTCGGAACAGCATACTACCCCTACTTTTTCTCTCATGGAAAGATTTTGTAAAAGTAGTAAGAGTAGTATACTAGTATGCGGTTCCAAATTCAGCAAAAGTTTTACTATTATGTTCCTACGCCCCATGACGCTTTGCACGAATTATGGGTGTAACTTCCATTAAGCTGTAAACCATCAGTGAAAGTCTTGCTCTATGAACACAATAATATGTTTTTGTTTTTTTTAACTGGGTACATTGAGATGACATTATTCTACTCACCCTTCAACCACTGAACATTAAAAGGACTTTTAAAAGTGTAAAAGCATCAACAAGGTACTTTCAACAGACCATGAATAATCCCAAAAGCACGATTCTTTCCACAGCAATAACAGACGGGTTAAATATCACAGTAGTAATGTGTATATATGTAACCCCTCACTCAAGTCCTACTCGCCCCGCTCTGTGCGGGCCTCGAACCTGGGTCTCCGGCTTGGGAGTCAGATGCTCTCACAACGACGCTAAAGGCTGCAACCTTTAGTGTCAATCGCTAGAGCATCTCTTGAGATCAGGGGAGTGAGGTTTACACGCACAGCTCTTACTTGTCTACGTCTGTTACACTCACCCCCCAAACCTCACTCCCATCCGGGTCACGGCACCAATGTAACCCCTCTATACTCATAAACGTACATGCATGTTTCTCACATATTATGGTAGCCTAGTTTATGCTGAATACAGTGTAATGACACTTGTGTCATTAATATGTTTATGAACAACTGAAAAAAGTACATGTCAGGGCATGTCAAAACTTCTCCAGGCCCCAAATCAGCCTCAGACTCCAGAGGGTTAAAGTAAATAAAATCGGGAGAACAGACCAAAAAATGTGCAGTATATGTTGTCCTTTTCATACTATTACAGTGGAATGCAAAGGGGAAAAGGGGAAAAAAGAAAACAATCATGAGGAAAAGGATGCAGCGACTGAAAAGTGCTCTTGCCATAGATATTCTTGTTATAACGTCACATTAAAATACCAAGCATTGCATTATTCTCATGATGTCTGAAAATGAAACATGAAGGAAAATTGACAGCTCATTCAGTCAAACTGACGGATAGGCTTTATTTGTAGGGCAACCTTATGATTTGAAATGATTCGTTTCAGTCTTTTTGAATGGAAGTTCCCCAAACCAGAAGTGCCACCCAAAATTCAAAACACAGTAGGCTCGTCAGGAATAAGGTGGATATATTGTAAACATTATGCAAATGCACCTGGATATTTGAGATCTTTGCAAGTAATTAGCTGAAAGACTCATCAGTCATTCATTAAAGGTTAGCTGAAGGTGTTGTTATGAACAGTAATGCAACTCTGTGCATTTTTTTTGGGTGAATATTTACATGAGGTGAGCCTTCCAACAATAATAAATTACTAGGCCATTTGGCAAAAAAGGAAATTACCCAGGGCTGTTCAGCTGAACGTATTTTTCCCTCTAATGACTGTGACATTTTGCCATCTCATCCCAAATGTCAGGAATCAGCAGACCTCTTGAGTGCTTTCAACAGATCCAAAACGAGAATCTCCACTCTGGCCGTAAACACAGCGAGGGCGTTTGTCTGGAAGGTCAGGCGTGGACCGGCCCGCAATCAAATTAAAGAGTGCAAAAAGAAAAAGAGAGATGGAGAGAAGATAGATGGAAATTGCTTTTTCAGAAAAGCATTACCGCATTTATGCAAAAGGCTNNTTTGTATCCTGTGGAGTCAGATACTGTAAAAGCAATATGTGTATATATGTTATATTTTTATATATATATATATATATATACATATATATACAGTACTGTGCAAAAGTCTTAGGCACGTCAGCATTTTCACCCCTCAAAAAGGGTTTTAAGCCAGTTATTTATATCTTTTGCTGTAGTGTGTCAGTAGGAAATATCAGTTCACATTTCTAAACATTCATTTTGCCATTAATTGTAATAATCCAGTAAGATTTTTGTATTCACAAGGAGTCTGACAACTGTGATTAGACGAAGAAACAGATGAAACTGCAAAAATACAGTACTGTGAAGAGTTTTAGGCACTTGTGTAAAAATGCTGTAAAGTGAGGATGCTTTCAAAAATACTGCCATAAATAGATTTAATTTATCGATTAACTTCTATTAAACTTTGCTTTTAAAACAGCTTTTGTCCAGGTACACTTGGGCATCATTTTTCAGGTAGCTTTGCAGGAAGGTTTCTTCAAGTGTCTTGGAATTTTTTGCACTGCTTTTTTTTGTAGATATTTGATTGTTTTTGTCCCCTCAAACTAAAGTGTCTGTCCTTTAGGTTTAGATTTACTGAAGCTTTCTGTAGTTGCTTCTTATTGAGTCGGTAAAGAATATTAATGCGTCCTTTAAACAAGGGAACTCTCAGCACTGCAGGGGAATAAATCTAAAGTCGCCTCACAGCTTTATCACGCTTTAGAAGCGATACTTCCCTGTTCCGGAAGTTTCCTTCTCCCTCGTCTTACTTATACGTGTACAGTGTCTCCCCATCAAGCAATGAAAAGGAAGTCGTTGACTTTATTTATCCAACAGGGAGACGTAATGTGTGCGGCGGTTCTCATGATTGTATACATCTTATCGTCTCACTGAGATTCTCCCCCGGCTCTAGTTGTTTTTCTTTCCTCTCTTCCCTTCTTCGGCAGCAAGTATGAAAGAGAGAGGGGATTACCACTCCATTCTGCTGGACCCCAGGGGTCCCGTCTCATTCCAAACATTGCTGTGTTTGTGTGTGTGTGGAAGGAAACGGGGTCGGTTGGGTCCTCTGAAAGGTTCAGTCACTCATCCGCAGAGACTGCAGAGAGAAGAGTACAAATTCCTGACCTTGCATTTTTGACTTACCTTATCCATTCTTTTTTTATGACTGTATATGTATTTCTGACACACATGGGCATTGTTTTAAAACACATTTAACTCCACCACAGTATGATTTCCTATCCTAAGGGAGGCTAGATCACTCTCTATATTGTGTGTGCTGGGAGGATCCTGTGTCGCACAAAATTGGATTTGGAAATACGGCTGTCATGGATTGTCTACCCTAGTGAAAAATAAATATACTAAAATCTATTTGAAATACATTTATTTTATGCTAAGTGTACTACAATTGCATTTACATTTGCATACTTATTGTAAATACCCTGCAATTGTACTTTTAGTATACTAAATTTGTATACTTAAAGTCTGCTAAATTTGAACACGTATTTTTGTGTTGAGGTCCAACTAAAGATATACTTAAGTATATTTGATTGTGATATATATCCAATACAGTGATCATACTATCCTTACTAATAGTGATATTAAACACATTTTATGCTTAATATTTTGAAATAAATGAATAAATCTAAATATTCATTGTGCAATAAAGAAGAACTGCAAATAAAGTTTAATACTTTTGTCAGTATGTATCTAAATAGTCAACATCTGAAGTGGATCAAAACTCTTCATCAAAGTTGTCCTAAAATCTTCTTCTAAGGACAACTTCTTTGATCCACTTCAAATGCTGAATACTGTATATTAATGGGTTTTTAGTTAGTGTGAAATGAATGTAGGCCTATTTTAAATACATTTTGGTAGGGTTTTTTCACTAGGGCAGACTCTGCATCCATTGCCTCTGACATGTTTTCTCACCGTCATGTACTTAACTCGGAAACTCTTAAGGAAATCCAGAGTTACCTAAACTCATAATTATGAGTTGTGCTGATGTTCATGTGCATTTTAAATACATTCTTTCTGACATGACTTAAAAACACTGTAACTACTGAAGCTAAACCTTGACCCCCATTGGCCTGCCCCAACGTCCTACTATTGGTTGAACCACAATGATTGATTTGTTTTGAACACGCCATAAAGCCAATGCCATCACACTCACCAACAATCGGTTTTGCTGTACTTTTGCTAAACAACCGAACTCGCTGGAGTGCACACTTTTGAGAATCTGTGTTGCAGATTTTGGCACATTTGTCAGAAGGAATCTTTAGAGTCTAGAAAGTCATTGTAGCTAAAGACACAAGTCTCACCATGTATTTCAAATCCAAAAATGATCAAATTATTTTTAGATGACGCTGTATCATGTTTTAGATGAGACTTCCTTTTTGTGCAAACCACAGAAAACATGAGGTATGAACTGAAACATCTAGTTTGTTTCTGCTAATTAGCTGTAAGTGCAGAATTTTCAAACCCAACTTTTGCCTACAGCTCAGACGTAACCATGAGAAATTTGCAAATAAAATTGTTTCATTTGTTGCATTTTTACTTCAGTAATTTATTTTCGTTGAATACTATGTTGCCCTGTTATGATTAAATACAATTCAGTGAACAGTATTTGAGTTCTACTTGTTTAGTATAAAAAATAGTATTGGCCTAGATAAAAGTTTACAGGAAATGTGTTTTGAGTTGCAAAAAATAATCATAAGTAAGTTTTATAATTATGACCTTTACCTTTTTTAATAATTTGCTCACACTTTGAATATCAGGTAAGGCTATTGTTTAATTTAATTCAATAGCACTTTTAACAAATTTGCATGGTTGTAAACAGATATAGCCTACATACATATAGAAAGTAGTTATAGTAAATATTTGTAATCATGACAAATAAAGAAAACAACATATAGTCAGTTTGAAATGTTGAAAGAAATTCACGTACCTGATCAGAAGTTTTATTACATTAGTGTATTCCTAATGCACTTCAATGCACCTACTGTAATACACTTTTCCCATTAATGCTACTTTAATGGCCATTATTTGCACTTCGAAATAAGGACTGCAGCCCTTTGGGCTGTCAAAATATTATGAATTATTAAATTAATTAATTAAATTTATTAAACTGATCCTGAGCAAAAAAAAAAAAAACAAATGCAGAAAGTTAAAATGTCAAATAAATCCAGAAACATTTGCTGCATGAAAAGTAAATCATTTTAATCCATGCATCACATAAATCCGCAAGACCACCAAATCATTTCATTGTGTTTTTGTCAGGAGCAGTTGTGGTGGATTGGGAGTTGAAGCGCGCAGAGACAATCGGCAGAGGAATGTTACGGATTATATTTCATCCGCACACACGGAGACACAAGCAGTTCTGCACGTTCACATT
Organism: Anabarilius grahami; assembly: GCA_003731715.1. NCBI lineage: Eukaryota > Metazoa > Chordata > Actinopteri > Cypriniformes > Xenocyprididae > Anabarilius > Anabarilius grahami. The sequence goes on along the minus strand of RJVU01053127.1, from coordinate 11,067,162 downwards.
TTTTTCACAATTGTTTTAGTGCGCGCACAGGAATAAAACTAATGTGCCGGTTTATGCAAATGCTTCATGTTGCGTTAATGACAGATTATGTCAGGTAAAAGAGAAGCAAAACATTCTTGAAATTTAATGTTGCGTCTAATGGTTTTATTTCTTCAACAGCTTAAAGTTTAATGCAAGTTCGTGTTGAATAGCAACAGGCCGTTTCACGTTTATTTTCACGCACCACTTACTGTGTCTACACTCACCTAAAGGATTATTAGGAACACCATACTAATACTGCGTTTGACCCCNGAGTTCAGGAGATTGTCTTGACCAGGACCACACCCCTAAATGCATTGAAGCAACTGCCATGTGATTGGTTGATTAGATAATTGCATTAATGAGAAATTGAACAGGTGTTCCTAATAATCCTTTAGGTGAGTGTATATTAATAATTTTGTCGGCGATTCAGTCTTTTAATCCATATAATTTGTGCTGTCATTAATAGCTGTCATTAATAATGTCAGCGCGCTTATTGTAACAGTATAGAGAGAACACAAATTAAAGGGATAGTTCACCTAAAAATGAAAATTTGATGTTTATCTGCTCACCCCCAGCGCATCCAAGATGTAGGTGACTTTGTTTCTTCAGTAGAACACAAATGATGATTTTTAACTCCAACCGTTGACGTCTGTCAGTCTTATAAAGCGAGTCAATGGTCACACAATTTATAAGAGTCAATAAACATGCACAGACGAATCCAAATTAAACCCTGCGGCTCATTGATGTCCTAAGACACGAAACAATCGGTTTGTGCGAGAAACCGAACAGTATTTATATCATTTTTTACCTCTAAAACACCACTATGTCCAACTGCGTTCAGCACTCGCTTGGTGATGTCTGATCGCGCTCTGACAACGGCAGTGATGTCTAGCATTCATTGAAGTATAAGTGCGAGTTTAATTTGGATTCGTCTGTGCATGTTTATTGACTCTTATAAATTGTGTGACCATTGACTCGCATTATAAGACTGACAGACGGCAACGGTTCGAGTTAAAAATCATCATTTGTGTTCTACTGAAGAAACAAAGTCATCTACATCTTGGATGCCCTGGGGGTAAGCAGATAAACATCAAATTTTCATTTTTGGGTGAACTATCCGTTTAATGCAGTTTAGCGTTGTCTATATCTGTGTGGTGGCACAACAGGTAAGCCGAGTGCTCTTGTGCGACAGCGGCCCGCGTGACCCGGGTTCGATTCCAGCCCATGCTGGTTCCTGCATTCAATATACATATGAATCTGTTCCCATTGTCTCACTGATGTTCACTGTTAAGTAAGTTACTGGTATACTGGGTCTGTCTGTACAAGGCATATTCTAAAGCTGTAACTTTATTTATAAAGATTACTTTATTGTAGTCTATTTGAAGCACACTATAATGATGCCATTAGCACACTACAAGTTAACAAGCAATGTGTTTTAAAATCACTAAAAGTTTGTTATCAGTATAATATGAATGTATGTTCAACACTCTTACAATGTAATTGAATTACAATTCTAATGCCACCAAAATACATTTAAAGTTTATGCTGAGTGAATTCTGCATTTCAAAACTTAAATACAAGAGTATATTTAAAGTGTACTTAAGTATACTTGGAATAGTTCCACTTTAGCACAAACAAGTATATTTAATACAACTTTAGTTGAACTTCAGCACTGCTTTTGGACAACTAAAATGCATTTAGTACAAAATTAGTTGTTCCAATTTAGCAGACTTTAAGTATACTAATTTTTAGCGTGCCACAAATACATTTAATTATACTAAAGTACATACAAATAAATTGTGCTTAAGTATACAATTTTTTCACTAGGGTAATCTCTCACACTTTGTATTCCGGTGTGATTGTTATTATTAGATGTTTTTTAACTTATGTGGTACTATCTATCTATCTATATATATATATATACACAGAGCTGGATATATATATATATAGTATTTTGTTTTTTATTTAAAAACAAAATTAAAAATCGTGTTTTTTGCACCACTACATTTAAATTTTTTATTTTTTTTTGTAGATATATGATTGGGGTTTTTTTTGGCCCTCAAACAAAGTCTGTCCTTTAAAGTAGATTTAGATTTACCGAAGCATTCTATAGTTGCTTATCATATTGAGTCGGTAAAGAATATTAATGCGTCCTTTTAAACAGTTATTTTAAATTGTAATTTTTCATAATTTTGTTGTTTTTACAGTATTATTGATCAAATAAATGCAGCCTTGTTGAGCATAAAAGACTTCTTTCAAAAACATTTTAAAAATCTTAACCTTCCCCATATTGTTATTATATATTGCATGTTATATATTATATCAAAGTGTATTAATATATATTATATATCATATATAGTAACCATATATATTATTCAGACACTAGATGTAATTTTGTATATTTTTTTACTAGTGGGTGCAGGACACTATAATTAATTTATGTAAGTGAGGATAGCAAAATAAAGTAAACTGTGACATATTATACCCCAAAATTCTTCAAACAGTGGACTACCAGTAAAATTGATAAAAAATGTGGGACCAAAAATTATTCAGACACTTTAACCTGACCATGTTTTGCTTTAAGGGGTGGTTGATTATGATTTAACTTTAGTTTGTGTGTAATGTTGCTGTTAGACTACAAAGTTAGGATGCTCAAAGTTCAAAGCAAAGAGAGATATTTTCTTTTAAAGATTCTCTGTTTAAGGACTACAAAATATGGCTGGTAGGGACTACAACGAGCTTCTTCCCGGGTTGGTGACATCACTAACCCTAAAATTTACATAAACCCTGCCCCCGAGAACACGCATCAAAGGGGGTGATGTAATTGCAATACAGTACATAATACAAATGCAATAGCATGTCATAAAAGCAAGATGACAACATGAAAAGTTATAACTGTAATTAAACTGAACTACACCTGTTCTATCTTCATGCAGCATATATTCTTTGGCTCTGAAGGATCTTACAACAGATTTATAGATTATCATGACAGAATATGCTAATCAATGACTTTAAGATAGTTAACTCCACATCAGCTACATAAATTCATCAACTAACCATCAGAAACGTCTTGTTGCATTCCACATGTTGTCACTTCTTCCTGAGTCTCTCCATCATTGTCCGACTCCATTTTGAACATAAAAGGCTGAACAGTTTCTGACATTTTAAGTGAGTCTGCGTGAGGTAATCGGCACTGCAATGCACAAGCTCTTAAAACTCTGCCCTCTTCTTGAAAGCAGCAGCTCATTTTAATTTAAAGGGACACACACAAAAACGGAGCGTTTTTGCTCACCCTCAAAAAGTGCTATAAAAAATGAACTGTGGGGTATTTATGTAAAACGTCACATACACACTCTGGGGACATCAGAGACTTATTTTACATCTTGTAAAAGTGGCATTATATGACCCCTTTAAGTGTTATCTGACATAATTAAGATAAATTTTTTCTGACACATTTTAACTCTGAGATCTTGTCATATTTATAACCATTTTTTAAAACTATACTGAATAAATTGTAATAATGAATATAAATTTGTTCAAGGTGTCTGAATAAATTTTGGTTTGACTATATATATGATACAAATGAAATGTATCTCTCAATTTCTCAGTTGATTGGGAATTTGAAGGACACAAACAAAAATATAGGTAACACTTTATTTTGCAGTGCCGTAGTTACACGTTACTACATGTACTACAATACTACAAATACTAACCCTAACTGTAACTCTATAGTAAGTACATGTAGTTAATTAACAGTACTCAGTACTTATTTGAGTAATTACAATGTAACTACGGCACTGTAAAATAAAGTGTAACCAAAATATAATATTATTCATTAAATAAAATTAATGCCAAATCTGGCATGCATGTAAAAAATAATAATAATAATAAAAAAGTATAAAATTCATTACATATATAACCTCATGTGCCAGCCCTATATGAGTCAATACATTTTGGTGTATTATGGCTCTAGAAAGATTTCAAGTGATGAAGAACTCAAAATAACACTGTATAGAAACTATAGACTTCCTAATAAATTTTAATGAAACTCTAAGTGTGTCATTATGAGATATAATGAACATTTTATGCAGGGCCAGAGGGCAGCACTAGTGTTGCTTGTGAAACATTAAACATTAAATTAAAAGAACACAAACCTTTAGGGTAAAGTGTGACTTAAAATATTGGCAAAATTGCAGATCAGTATTTGTATAAAAGTCATAAGGGTGATATTTTTGGCCTAGTTCAGTTCTATTGTTTTATAGACATTTGAATTCTTCTAAAGCATTTGATCTTTGAATAACTTTGATTCTGGGATATCAAATTAAAGGAGACCTATTATGCCCTGTTACAAAATCTTGATTTTGTTTTTGGATAGATCTTTTCATGAATGTCCAAAAAACAAATTATTTTTCACATATTTGACATTGCAACACCTCTCTTCCCAGTCTGTCAGTAACGCTCTGTTACTGTCCTTTTCAGAAGCAACTATTGTGCTCTGATTGGTCAGCTGGACCAGTGTGTTGTGATTGGTCAGTCACTTCAAACGTGTTTCGAAAATGTCACGCCATGTACCAAAACCACGAGTTTCAACACCAACCCAACTCAACCTAGATTTTTTTTTGTGTATGCCTTGAGCGGGAATTATGTAAATGAGTGATATTGTGACATGTTCGTTCCCACAAGAAAATTCAATCAAGGTGTTTCAGGGAGTTCAGAAACAGTGCGCAATGATATTTAGAATAACTCCTTTTGGAGTGACTTTATGCTTTGTTGCATTGCAGACCTTTTTCACGCTCGAACAGCAACATGTAAAAAAAGGAAATGTAAAAAAGCATAATAGGACCTCTTTAATATAATATTTATTTCTTTGTGTCTCTCACCCAGGCTCTTTTGAAAATGGATTGTCAGGGTTTAGTGGCCCGGCTCATCATGGACTTTGTGTTGCTGACGACGGCAGTGGAAGTGGCTCCTCGCTGGAGGGAACTCGCCGAAAAACTCGCCCATGTATCCAAGCAACAAATGGAGGCCTATGAGGCTCCACACAGAGACAAAACTGGGATGGTGGATAGTGAGGTGAGGAAACAAAAACCTCCCTTTTCAATATGAAAGAATATAGTTCACATTTGTGAGTTCAATCACAAGATATACGCATTTACATTTATTTTATAAATTTAGGCCATGTGGAAACCAGCCTACGACTTCCTGTTGACGTGGGCCGCTCAGATTGGGGACAGTTACCGCGATGTCATCCACGAACTGCACATGGGCCTAGACCGGATGAAGAATCCCATCACCAAACGCTGGAAACACCTCACCGGCACCCTTATCCTTGTCAATTGCCTCGACTTGCTTCGAAGCTCTGCCTTTAGTCCCGCCCCTCAGGATGACTTTGCCATTTAGCTCCACCTCCTCACAATCCTTGCAGAATCAGTTTCTGTTTTGACATCACCTTGGATGACTGCTGAACTTTTAACGGATATCCACTTTTCTATTTCACCGTCAGCTGTGAGTTTACCTCAATCCAATAGACGCTAGGACCCACCCACGTCCATATAAGGGCATGCGGAAAGCCAATAAAGCCAAAACACAGAGTGTTTTAATTGTAGCTATTTTTTTGAGATTTCTGAAGGTGTTTTTATCAGTTTTGTTCTTTGTGATATCTATATTTTTTATATCGGATGGCACAAAGGAAATTTTTACAATCACATTTTTCAAAAAAAGAAGCAGATTTAATCTTTGTTCGTTACTAAAAACGAAGGTCTATTTTGTGACGTCACATTTACCCATTTGTCTTGGTCCAGCCGTTCTGTAATTTGTTGCCAAATGCTTGAGCCTTCCACATTTGTGATTTTATTGCGTCAGATTTGATCAATTGCTTTGCACAAGGAAGAAGACACTAGTCTTACTAGACACACAAAACACCACAAACTGTTTACGTGAGAGGAAGGAGCATATGGTGTGTAAATGACATAGTAAGTTCTGACTGTGGGTCATGTGTTTTATCCTTTCAAGCTTTTGCAAATTTTGCAAAGTTTGCTTTTGAGTGACCGGATATCGCACCATGTACTAGGTATTAAATTGCAGTGTTGCTTTAGTTTCAATTGTGAGTCATTCATTTAGTGTTTTTGTCGAGAAACAAATGTAGTCAGATGAATGAATAAATCATAGCGTGATTTTATTTATGACTGATGATTTTTTTCTTTTGTGTTCTACATTTATATTTTTTGTACCTGATATACAATTTTTCCATTTGTAGACAATTTATGTTCTTGTTAAGCTTTTTTGTTGGTTTATTTGTTTTAAGTAATAATCATTTATTTTACATCCTGTACATGTCAAGGAGATTTTGTGCTGTTTATGGTAACAGCATGTTTGGAAAATAAAAGCATATGTATGTGTGTATATATATCCTGTGATTCAGAGTTCTGTCACATTATGACTTGTTTTTGTGTTAGCTCTTTGAGAGTAACTGTTTCAAAAGTTATAATTCACACATTGTCTTAGTTGCAGCCAAATGTTTAGCAAGAAAACAAATTAAACATGCTGTCCCATGTTGTTCCCATGGATTCAATAAAGCAGCTGTAAATTGAGAATGTTGTTGTTAGATTTGTCAGCTCTTATTGTGACTATTTGTCATAATTGCACATTTGTCTCACAATTGTGACTTCATTTCTATTTATTGCAACTTGTTATTAATATTACAACTTTCTCGAAGTGCACTTTATATCTCGTTTTTTGTTATTGTGACTATTATGATTGCGACTATTATGATTGCGACAGTATATCTCACAATTGCATCGTCTTTTTGCAATATTGAAACAACAATCTCACAATAGGGACTTTACTTCTCGTTACTGTTTATAAAACTGTTCATAAATTTGACACTGTCAGAAATGCAACAAAATATTATGACTTTCTCATAATTGCGACAATATATAACTCAAAATTGTGATTTCATTTCTTGTTATTGTGACTATATCTCACAATTGCAACATAATTTTGCAACATTGCTACTATCTCACAATTGGGACTTTTTCTCGTTACTGCAACTGTTCATAAATGCGACTATTTGTCAGTTGCGACTAAATTTTGTTATTGTTACTATTTCTCAAAATTGTTACAGTATATCTTACATGTGACTTCATTTCCTCTTATTGCGACTGTTTCTTTGCAACTGTCACAGTTGTGACTTCATTTCCTGTTATCGTGACGTTAGGCCTGTTCGAGAGGGTTTGGAGAGCATACGACACTTTATGCTTTTGAATCACTCTTACTGTACTTAGATGTCATACGTCGATCGGTCTGCACAGAGCTGATGCATCTATAACAAGACTTATATCTCACGTTATTGCATCATTTTTTTCTTTGTGACTTAATTTCGTTCTTTCAACCATCTCACAATTGAGAATTTATTTGTCGTTACTGCAACTTTTACTAACGATTTTATTTTGTGGCAGAAACAGGCTTAAATAGTGATATACAGGTAAAAATGTTAAATCATTAGAAATCAGAAATGCTATTCAACATAATGGCACTCATAAATTGATAAAGTTTTACTTATATCATCTACCCCTGTTATTACAGACACTGGATCGTCATTTGAGTTTTCATGCATTTAAAGAGTCTGTGCCCTTTAGTGTGTGTGTTGCAGTTTTTGTCTGACCTCCGCCCAGTCTGCAAGCAGCTTTCTGCATCCCTAAGCACTTCAATAGAGCTGACTGGGAAAAATCAATTTACACTATATTTAAATTGCTAGATTAATTACAAGCTTGCAGAAAGTCGAATGGGCACTATAAAATCAAGATCGTTTTATTACGATCATAATTAAAGAAGAAAAGCACAACGACTAGAATCAATGAAGACGTAAATACAGAGCAAACACATCAAATGTGTTTAGCACAGCAGCAAATGCTGTATCCTTTATGAAGAAATGGGTAGATCCAGTCCTGGATGCTGAATTAAACAATATAATATTACATACTCTGTTTCATTTTTTATAAAAGATTGACGAATAAATCATCAAAATATCTCCTTTTGTGTTCCAGAGAAGAAAGAAATTCATACTGGAACAACAAGAGTGTGAGTAAATTACTGTATGTTTGGTTGATGTCAGGTGCAGTATCTTTCTTGTTGAAGTATGGCACTTAATTTGCTAAATATTTTAAAGAACATTGATATTTTTAATATTTCTTATTTTTAACATTCTTTTTATTTAGTATGATAGTTTTATAAATAAGTCATCATAGGCAATTACTCTTACATACTCAAAACCCTTGTTTATTAGACTGTGGATTTGGCATTGAAGTGTTTCTGTTCTTTTCACAGGTGTCAAGGGCTCTGATGTGCTTGATTTCATTGTTTGCGATGTCTACAGTTATCATGTCAAGTGTCACTGACAAGAATTGTTATGGCTAGAAACCGAGGAAATTGACAAATATTCCCTTGGGTCTTTCTTTCATCTTCATTGCACATTCTTTGAAGTTAGACAGCACGTGTTGTCTCAAGTTAAAAAGATACTTTTGTCTATTATGTTTGTTCTTCACTAAAATACAGGTGAATCTCACTAAAGAATCTCTCAAGAACATGTCCAGGCCATGTTTTACTCTGAAATCTAAAGAAAGAAAGAAAAAAATATTCTTTACTTAAATATATACTGTATGTATATATATATTGAGGCTCAGTTTTTCTTTTGGATCATTAGAGTTTTCATGACAATTAAGCACAATTTTTAATGTAATGCAAATAATTATAGGTATTGTAATAATGTATATTGGTAGTATTTTATACTGCATTAAAAGCCACTGTTTTACAATATTTATGCAAAACATTATCTATCTATCTATCTATCTAAAAGTAAAATGTCAGGACACCTTACGAAAATTAAAATTTGAGGCAAAATGTCAGTAATTGCCGTGAAAATGAAATGTGATGTGGACATGTTTTTGTGAGATTCACTCAAAGCCAACTTCTATGAGAAAGAATAAAATGGCTCTTCTTTAATGAATAAATGAACTGAGGACTGATTTAAAGGTGCCTTCTATTGAAATATTAGGCTTTAAGTTTTAAAAAAAGGCGTTTGATCCGTTTCTTCATCATCTAATGGAGTCTTTTCATGTTGGTGGCTTCAAAGCGTGATGACTCTCTGAGAAAAAAAAAACTTCTCGAGAACCAAAGGAGGATGAACCTCCAAAGCACTTCTACACTTTTCTGTTTATTTCACACCCTACGGTTCTCACTGACTTCAGATCGAAACTGAAATGCAAAACAAGTGGCAGAATGGATAAGCAAATGAAAGGGTGGGACAGAAAAACCTCAACCAAACAACCAACATTCTTGTTTTCTTAAAAAAAAAAGCCCCATCATTCATGATGGTTTTGTTTAAAGGCTCTTTTGTCTGAATTATTACTGTTATGCAACACTCTTTTTTCTTCACTCCTTTTAATAAGCTCACATTCCAGCTAATGATCAAATGAATGCATCATTCTGATGACATAATTGTCTGTCACAGGCATCCATTGCAAAATTAGGTTAATTAAACGTTCCAGCAATGTGTTACGCATCACAATGGGCAGCTGACACTGAGAGCTTTTGCATATCCACGGCGATGAGGCAAGGCCACACAGCAGGAGATGCAGGGAAACATTCCAGATGGTTGCCAGGATACGATACGAGAGAATGCTTGAGGCTGATTGGCTAAAGGGGAAGAGGTCATTGCCTTGTGAAGAAGCTGAATCTTAAAATGTCAAAATAACGTGGACCTGATTAGATGTTTGGTTTAAATGGTTTGCAATACCAGATTTGTAGCTATTTTATTTTTCTCCCTTTTGTTGTTGTTTTTTTTGCACCAAAATCAGTTTTTATATATNAAAACATTGGAGTTTTTAATATTTTTATATTTTAATAATTTCCCAGTAACTCTCCCAATTAATGTAGAAACAACTGTGGCATCATGAGAGGGCGTGTTCTAGAGGGCAGATACATTTCTCTAAGATGGCTGGAGCAAGAGGGCATCTTAAGAACTACCACTCCCAGGTCACCACACCTGGAAGCTGGGGGACAAGATGGCTGTCTATTAAGGACTACAAAACCCAGGTTGCCAGAGAGAGCAGCTGCAGCTAATAAGACCAGCAGCAAGGTCTAATAGAGGGTGGCCCGGTCCCAAATGGCACCCTAAACCCTCACGGTCTTCCTCTGAGTCCACACTTTCGTGACGTAATGCCGCTTTGACTGCCGGGTAAAGTCCTCTGCGTAGCTCACAGACTTGCGGGCTCAGCTGAAGTACGCATCGAGGGCGCATAGTGGCCGCAAAGGGGGAGCTCGCAAGCACCCTTCTGAAAACTAAAATGATGAATGGGACACCCTACGGTCTCGTAGACTTAACAGACACGCGCACACGGCAGCCATTGTAAGTCCACAAGACCGAAAGTGCATAGAAGTGTGCCATTTGGGATTCAGCCAGTGTGGGAGAGCGGTGAAGTGTGCGTGGCTGGGAAGAGACATGTACCTGTGAAACAAAGAAGAATAAGTTTATTTGTTGTTAGCTGAAAACCTTCTGTTTGATTATTAAACCCACACCTGCATACCAAAAAGACTGCTGAAGCGGTGTTTACTGGGAAACTACACAAGCTAAAGATCCTGAACCTCTCATGCTGTCACAAATGGTGGAGAAGCGGGCATGTGGATAACTGCTGATGTTCCAGAGTGACGTGGACGACCTCACAAGCCTGTTTTCTAAGCTAAGTACACAGTCAATTGATTGTAAAATGGAGGAATTACTGAAAACACTGATAGAAAGTAGTAAAATCCAGCAGCAAATCCAAGCGGCCTTACTGGAAGAACAAAAGAGGGCTAATAACCTTAAAGTTAGAGAATTGGAACTGAAACAAGTCCAAAATGTTAGCAGGGGAGAAGGACCAGTCAGCAAGAATCCCCAGTCGAAAGCACATCGTATATAAACTGAGAACATGTTCAAAGTCTAACACACCATTTCCTTCCAGCGCAAACACGGATGGATGGGGGAGACAACCTGGAAGAGACGGAGTTGGTCTCAGAACAAACAAATGAGCCACCACAACAGCCCATCACTCAGAGGAGGGTACATACAGACGGAACCAGAGGAGCCGGGGTTAACCCATTAGAGTCCAGATGTTAACAGGCCAGTATGGAACAGCCCAACTGAATGACCCTACAGTCATTAATGCTTTAAAGAATGTGAGAGTTGTGGAAGGGGTAGATACCAGTAGTCTTTCAATAGTGTATCCATATTTTACAATCAAGAATTAGGGTTGCTCTACCAAATAAAGAAAGATGGGGAGGATACTATAGAGCAATTGCTTGTGCCTCAAACCCATAGGGCCACAGTACTGCAACTAGCCCAAACTCATCTGCTTGGGGCACATTTAGGGGAGGAAAAAAAACGAAGAAAGAGTGTTAAAATGGTTCTGGTTCTGCATAAGGAAGTTGAGAATTACTGCCATAGTTGCCTAGAGTGTCAGCAGTCAGCTCCAAAACCTAATTTCCATTGTCCCTCGATTCCTTTGCCCATCATCGAAAGTGCTTGCAAATGCTTCATAAGACAATTGACAAGGATGGCAGAAACTCTTTCCCTATCTGTTGTTCTCAATTAGAGAAGTGCCACAAGCCTCCACAGTGTTCTCTCCTTTTGAACTTTTGTATCCATACAAGCCAAGAGGTCTGCTGGATAAAGCAAAAGAAGCATGGGAGGAACAGCCTTGCCCCCATAGGTCGAAGTCGAGTGTGTCAAACAGACACAACTTTCACAGACAGTGCATTCTCGTTTGTCTTGTGGCACTTGAATGGTTTAAAAGCATTTGTGTGAATAACAGCATGATCATATAATGTAACGCTAGCCAAATTATGATGTAAAAAATGGATGCTGCCTTAATTGCGTTAAATATTTTAATGCGCTAAACTGAAAAAATTATCACATGGATTAACGCACTAATTTTGACAGAATATTTTTATTATTTTTATATTATATATTTTATGTTATTAGATTTATTTTATTTATTTATTTTTGCACTATTTTGTACTGGACTACATGAAAATCGCCTTTGACTACTGGACTAGTCATGTGCCTCCATAAGGCAACCTGCTCCATGTAAGATAAATATGCTTTTATTAGACTACTGATATGTTGGGATTATGCATGGAGTATGATTTCTTTTTTAAATAGTTTTTTTCATATGTTTCATCATATTGTAAACCATTGTTTAAAAGCAATAAAAATAGAATATCTTTTACTAAAATCTTTAAAATATGATTTTTTTTTTCAACATACTATTTCATTAAAGTGTTAGTTCACCCAAAAATTACTCATCCTCATGTTGTTCCAAACCTGCAATATTTTGATGAAATCCGAGAGGTTTTTTATCTCCCATAGAAAGCAACGAAATGACCACATTTAAGGTCCAGAGAAGTAGGCTAGTAATACATTGTTAAAATAGTCAACGTGACTAGTGGTTCACTGGTTATGAAGCGACAAGAATTTTGTGCGCTAAACCAAAACAAAAATAACTTTATTCAACAATTTCTTCAGTTGACGCAGTTCAGTCAGTGCTTCCATGTTTCCGTCCGAGCAGCACGACGCATGCGTGTGATGCTGACGCAGGAGCCGGCCAATATTACTTTTTATGTGTTTTAAAGGTGCCCTAGATTCAAAAATTTAATTTACCTCGGCATAGTTAAATAACAAGAGTTCAGTACATGGAAAAGACATACAGTGAGTCTCAAACTCCATTGTTTCCTCCTTCTTATATAAATCTCATTTGTTTAAAAGACCTCAGAAGAACAGGCGAATCTCAACATAACACCGACTGTTACGTAACAGTCGGGGTGTACGCCCCCAATATTTGCATATGCCAGCCCATGTTCCCAACATTATGAAAGGCATTAGACAAGGGCAGAACGTCTGGATGTGCACAGCTGAATCAACAGACTAGGTAAGCAAGCAAGGACAATAGCAAAAAAAATGGCAGATGGAGCAATAATAACTGGCATGATCCATGATATCATGATATTTTTAGTGATATTTGTAAATTGTCTTTCTAAATGTTTTGTTAGCATGTTGCTAATGTACTGTTAAATGTGGTTAAAGTTACCATCGTTTATTACTGTATTCACGGAGACAAGAGAGCCGTCGTTATTTTAATTTTTAAACACTTGCAGACTGTATAATGCATAAACACAACTTCATTCTTTATAAATCTCTCCAACAGTGTAGCATTAGCCGTTAGCCACGGAGCATAGCCTCAAACTCATTCAGAATCAAACGTTAACATCCAAATAAATACTTTACTCACATAATTCGAAGCATGCATACAGCATGCATGACGAACATCTTGTGAAGATCCATTTGAGGGTTATATTAGCTGTGTGAACTTTGTAAATGCGCTGTAATATAGTCGAGAGCTGGCAGGGAGCACGCGATTTAAAGGGGCGCGCCCAGCGTAAATCAGTGCATTGTTAATGATACCCCAAAATAGACAGTTAAAAAAATTTATTAAAAAAAATCTATGGGGTATTTTGAGCTGAAACTTCACAGACACATTCAGGAGACACCTTAGACTTATATTACATCTTGTNTATATTATGTGAATAGGAATAAAGAGAAGGATTTAGGATAAACTCCACGAAGCTCCGTCAGACAGCAGGCAGCAGCGTTGCACCGGAACCGGAAGTCCGGTTGGGACCATATTAACTCAAGTAGCATTGAGTTAATATGGTAAACTCGCACTTTTCCACCTTTAAACTGTTTGTTGTACGTGTTTGGCATATTGTCTCCGCAATAATCGCTTTCTGCACTTTTTCTAATGTGCTGTCTCTATGACAACCATGCAGCTGCTTGTCAGCAGTAGGCAATGTGACGACGGAGTAACGGTTTCCTCTAGACTGGAGAACAAAAGCGCGCGCGCGCTCGAACACACACATACTGTACACAAAGCCTAAGGTAGGGGACGAATTTAAATTTCCTTTCTCTGAATTGAATACCCAGCATCCTGTGAGTCATTAACACCCGTTTGTCTTATATAGCAGCAATGAAAGGTGAATAAACAGCTTGGTTAAGGACCCAATCTTGCAGTAAAACAGCAGAAACGTCTCCTGAGGCAGCAACCATATTCATATTCCTGTTCGGACGCTTCAGACCTGTGAAGGTGAATGATGTGCAGATGGAAGAAACAGACTCGGAATGGAAAGTTAATACGAAAGAAAGTGAGAGAGCTCGAATTGTCCTTGCTCTTGAAGTAAAGCCCTTTAATTAACATCTCCTCATCCCGCTGAGTGCAGTGGACGGATAATAGTTAGAAGAATAAATCAATATCTCCTCCTGCTGCTCATCTGTGGATGAATCTTGCCTCAGTAAAACGTGCAAACATTAACACGACTGAATGAAAACCAAGCCGGTCGCTTAAGTGGAAGTCCTTACAACATTAAACAACATTCAAAACCCATTTAACTTCTGCAATATGATTCTAGTACAAGTAAAAAAGATACTCAGTGGTAAATAATGAAGGGCACGAACTTTATTTGATCCATATTTAAATTATGTACACTAATAAAACGTAGGTAGCCTAATGCTGCATTTTTTGGACATATGGTTATTTAGGCTATTTTTATATTTATTTATTTACATAATGCAATATCATTAGACAAGCCATATCATTCAGAAATATAGGCTATACATGGGAATACATTTTGTTTGTTAAAACCAAATACATTTACCATGTTAAAACCAATACATCTACCAATAAAAACAATACATTTACCTTGTTAAAACCAAATTTTTGTACTCATACCATGATTCTTTAAGTACTTTGTAAATGGTACATTAAAGGGTTAGTTCACCCAAAAATGAAAATTATGTCATTAATGACTCACCCTCATGTCGTTCCAAACCCGTAAGACCTCCGTTCATCTTCGGAACACAGTTTAAGATATTTTAGATTTAGTCCGAGAGCTTTCTGTCCCTCCATTGAAAGTGTATGTACGGTGCACTGTCCATGTCCAGAAAGGTAATAAAAACATCATCAAAGTAGTCCACGTGACATCAGTGGGTTAGTTAGAAGTTTTTGAAGCATCTAAAATACATTTGTTCAAAAATAACAAAAACTACTACTTTATTCAGCATTGTCTTCTCTTCCGGGTCTGTGTATATCCACAGTGACGCTGCTTCTTCTTCTTCTACGGCGGTTGGCATCCAGCTTATTGATGCATTACCGCCCCCTTCTGCTCCGGACAGTGACGCTGATGACGTGTTATGTAGTGCGCCCGAGCTTCGTTTACAGTCTGAGGGAGACGCACGCTGTATTCAAGCTATTCTACATTGTTTGTATTTTGGCATTGCTATATTTTTTAAAATGGTGCGTAGGTGTGCATGTCGCGGATGTCCTAATCGCGTCACTGTCCGGAGCAGAAGGGGGCGGTAATGCACCAATAAGCTGGATGCCAACCGCCGTAGAAGAAGAAGAAGCAGCGTCACTGTGGATATACACAGACCCGGAAGAGAAGACGATGCTGAATAATGTCGTAGTTTTTGTTATTTTTGGACCAAAATGTTTTTTTAGATGCTTCAAAAACTAACTAACCCACTGATGTCACATGGACTACTTTGATGATGTTTTTATTACCTTTCTGGACATGGACAGTGCACCGTACATACATTTTCAATGGAGGGACAGAAAGCTCTCGGACTAAATCTAAAATATCTTAAACTGTGTTCCGAAGATGAACGGAGGTCTTACGGGTGTGGAACGACATGAGGGTGAGTCATTAATGATGATAATTAATTTCATTTTTGGGTGAACTAACCCTTTAATATGGCAAACATTCAGTATTGGCATCTTATGTGATTGCTGTATGGCAACAGTAACATTTTTTGCACAGAAAGTTATTTTTAGATGAAACATATTTTATAATTATGCACTGGTTAACTGTGCACAATAAGCCCAAGAACATTTATTAAAAAAAAAAAGTTGATTTTGAATTAAGGTTGTCTTTAAGAACTTTCAATTCAGTTCACATTTAACAGTTTAGACCTTTTTGCAATCACAAACATATTTCAGTGCAATAAAACCCAACAAGCATCTTCCCTCGCTTTTTGGCATTCTTTTGTGACTGAACTCCTATCTCCTAAATCTGTGGCAGGCAAGTGACGCCAACTCATTTCCAATTTCACAAGGTGTCCGACAGAGCTCATTTCCATAATTACACAGTATATGCAAAAGCTCAGTGACAATGGTATGAAAAGAAATGCACCTCGAAACTGGCATCATTTCATCAATGGGAAAACAACCTTTTGAGATGGAGAAAAACTACCTTTACGCCCTAAGAATAATGCAATCATGTTGAGGCAAACAGAGAAATCAAAATTTCCACTTCAGCAACAAAACAACAAACAAGATATTTTATAGATCTTTTTATTTGCTTGAAATACATTGTCCTCATGTTAATATGCAGAACATTATTGTAAAGCATTAACAGTTCATCTTTAAAGAATATTGTTTAATTGCTAAATTCACAAACTAATAATCCTAAAGAAACATCCACCAATCAGGGAAGTATTTTGAATGATGTAATCGATTTGGTCTTCTCACACTTTCTAAATATTTTGCAATCATGACTACAAGGGCAATACATAGCCTAATGATAAATCATTTAGAATAATATTTAAAATTACATTTAATATTTTAATTTTAGAATTTTAAAATTTCAGAATAGATGAAAGTGTTTTAAATATGTTTTATACTTATAATGCATTTAAGTGAATGACAATATACATTTTATAAATATATGTTTTTAATCTATACTTTTGACTAAGTCAAGAAAAATAAATTTGTATTTTTTAAATATAGAAATATTTAATACTGAGCCGGTTTTTGGATGTAAACATGGAAGCGCTGAACTGTTTCACTACGTCAGCTGCGTATGACAGTTCAAATTGTCAAATAATTTTTGCACAAAAGTATTCTCATCGAGTCATAACATTAAACTTGAACCACTGTAGTCACATGGACTATTTTAACAATGTCTTTAATACCTTTTTGGACCTCAAAAGGTGCAATGACTTTGCTGTCTATGTGTGGTAGAGAAACCCTCAGATTATCAAAAATATCTTAATTTGTGTTCCGAAGATGAATGAAGGTCTTATGGGTTTGGGACAACATGAAGGTGAGCAACGACAGAAACTTCATTTTTGGGTGAACTAACCCTTTAAAATACATTTGTATTTTTGAATAATGTTTTTATACTTAAAAATCAATGACTTTGTCTTTAAAAGTTTGATTACACCATTTTTAATGCATCACGGAATGAGTAGTTCATTCCCTTATTAAAAATAAAAGTACCAGTCTGTTTTAATTTGTTTCCAAATCAAATGTCACAGAGCTTGCTGGTGTGACAGTCACAGAACACAGACCAGGGTGATGTAAATGAAGACATGCTTTATTGAACAGAACTTTAGGTGCGTCACATCAAAGGAGCACATCCAGTAGGTCCCAGACAAGACTAGACAAGAAGTGTATGTGTGGAGAGTCCTTATAAACAGTGCNGTGATCAGTGCAGAGGTTATGTGTGTAAAAAGAGAAAGCAAAAGTAGGTAAAAAAGTAAATAAAAACACAATCTAAGCGGAGCGACCTGGACGGCGACCGGACTCAGCGGCGCCATCTTGATACTGGAGCACATCCAGTAGGTCCCAGACAAGACTAGACAAGAAGTGTATGTGTGGAGAGTCCTTATAAACAGTGCAGGTGATGAGTGACAGCTGGTGGTGATCAGTGGTGATTGTTGACGGAGTGCAGGTGAGTAAAAGGAGGGATGATGGGAAATTAAGTTCTAAGTGGATGACAGGGCTGGTGACTGTGACAGTTGGTTGGTTTAATGCTTAAAACTCTTTATTGATTTTTTTTTTTTAAACCATGGAGAAAATTAATGAAAAAATGCTAGAACCAAGGTCACTGAAAAAGTGAGTGGTCACTCTTACGCTCTATTGCAGTAACAAAGAATTTAGTCTCATTTAATTTGCTTTTAATTTGAAACACTCCCCAAGGTCAGGTCATAAGGCCGGCAGAATGGTGAAAAAATATCTGCAATGGACTGCAATATTTCTTTCAATTCCCTTGATCTGTGTGAGATAAATGAGCTCTCTTGTGCCTGCAGTTTGTCACTGGGACAACCCTTTAGGCCACTCACAGATCAGCTGATTAAATATGTATTCCATGCTGGGTTTTGTTCCAGATGGGTTTTGGACTGATGTGACATGCTTTGATTTGTCAGACGCTGTGGGTAGATATGGCACAGTAGTGTCCTGTCCTTCAGGGGATGTAGTTTGTGACTTTGTGTGTAGAGACGATGTTTCACAAAGGTCTGAAGCCTGTGTGTGTCAAACAGAGATTGTGATATTTGTCTTTGATCACATGGAAATTGATTCTGAACAAAAAACTGACCTACAAATTCACTTAAATTAATATCGAAGTTTAGACCCCATCTCTAAACGTATTACAGGTCCTTCTCAAAAAATTAGCATATTGTGATAAAGTTCATTATTTTCCATAAGGTAATGATAAAAATTAAACTTTCATATATTATAGATTCATTGCACACCAACTGAAATATTTCAGGTCTTTTATTGTTTTAATACTGATGATTTTGGCATACAGCTCATGAAAACCCAAAATTC
>RJVU01053127.1:11001128-11048337 GCA_003731715.1 Anabarilius grahami | reverse complement strand
ATATGCTAATTTTTTGAGATAGGAATTTTGGGTTTTCATGAGCTGTATGCCAAAATCATCAGTATTAAAACAATAAAAGACCTGAAATATTTCAGTTGGTGTGCAATGAATCTAAAATATATGAAAGTTAAATTTTTATCATTACATTATGGAAAATAATTAACTTTATCACAATATGCTAATTTTTTGAGAAGGACCTGTATGTAGTCAGATTTGCAAAGTAAGTTATTAATACTAACCTTGAAATGCAACATTATTTTAATCTTTGCAGTAATTAAAAAGTCATACACTTATTAAATAAATTCTGGTAGCAATCCATATTATAATGAAAAAAATATTATTATGGAAATGTTAATATTATAATGTAAATATTATAATGAAAACCCAATGTTTTTCTTTTTCAGTGTTGTCAAACTTGTTACATTACACAGTACTGAAGACCAGTACAAAAATAATTAAATTTTCTGTAAAAATATTTTTTTTCTTCATATAACTTCAGCTATTCAAGGGTTAGTTTACCCTAATATGAAAATCCTGTCATTAATTACTCACCCTCATGTCGTTCCAAACCTGTAAAGCCCGGAACACACCACACCAAGCTGCCGCCGACGAACTAGTGGCGACGAAAGCAGGCTGCGGGGTTGGCCCACGTCGGCAGCTTCTGGATCCAAAGTTGCCTTGACACACCAAACCGACACTCGACACCCGACGGCCAAGTAGCACATCCGTTCTGTGCTTGAAATGCCTTTCCGCACCAGCATATGGCAGTAGCTGAACAGCCAATCAGAATGATCAGATGGCCCGACTGACTGACGAGCTCAAAAGCCGATTCAACATGTCGAATCGGCCGAAAAAAAGCAGACAAGGACCAACTTCAGCTGAAGGTGCGGAACACACTGAGAAAACTTAGTCGGCCGACGAACAAAAACTGCCCGACGGCCGACCGTCAGCTTGGTGTGTTCCAGGCTTAAGACTTTCGTTCATCTTCGGAACACAAATGAAGATCTTTTTGGTGACAGAATGCTGTCAGATTTCCTTCCATTGACTGCCTTTGTAACTACCACTTTGACGCTTCAAAAACTTATATAAAGAGATGGGAAAACTAATCCATATGAATCGAGCAGTTTAGTCCAAATTTTCTGAAGAGATTCGATCACTTGTTATAATGAAAAGATTTAATTTAGGCTTTCACTCGCATGTAAACATTGATCAGCGAACATAAACAGAAGCTCAACCTAAGCTGAATAACGCACAAGAGCCTAACCAAACACAAGAATGAACCTCATTGGTTGCGCAGCATGTTTGAGCTTCCGGAAGAGGTTTGCTCTTGTGTGTTATTCAGGTTAGGTTGAGCTTCTGCTTATGTTTGCTGATCAATGTTTACATGTGAGTAAAAGCCTAAATTAAATCTGTTCATTATAACAAGTGATCGATTCATGTGGATCACAGGTTGCCAGCTCTTACAGTTTTTTTTATTCACTTTGGTACTATTTTCACAAGGAAGGTGTGCATTTTCAAAACTCTTAGTACTAATATCACAACAGATCATCAAAAGTGCACTTTTTTCAAACATTTCAGCATATTTTCAATTGTGTTAGTACAATACACAAAATCACAAAGTATCCTTTTGACTACACAAAATAAGTGTTTCATCTATATAAATGTTTCATTCGCAGTAACTGCCTGTCATAATGCTATTACAATAAAACTTTTGATTTGCATCTCTTTTCGTTAAGTTTAATACATCTGTCTATTATTTAATCCAACCGAATTTAATGGTTAATCAGTGGTACACCTATAGATTTCTATAGATATTGATTCTATAGGCATAGTTTCTTTAGAAATTATTTGCAATTTCGGATATGGATAATCAAATGCAATGAATTATAAGCAATTTATCTTAGATGATGACCACAATTTTCAAAGTGTGTGTGTGGTCCTGCAACACTGCATTGTGAACCAAATATCCAAGGATGGTAATACCAGTAATTTTAGACCTTGTTTGGACTTCTTTTTTTCTTTTTTTTGTCCCCATGAGAAAAACAGCTTATAAATCAAATGAAATTATATTTTTATAAAATGTAAAAAATGCAGAAAGTTTTCTGTGATGGGTACGTTTAGGGGTAGGGTTAGTGTAGGGGATAGAATATACAGTTTGTACAGTATAAAAACCATTACACCTATGGAGAGTCCCCGTAAACCACATATACCAATGTAACGTCTATAAGATCAGTTATAGATTCAGTCATATGGTACAGTGAGAACATTTACTGTATTGGCAGCAAACTGTTCTACACAAAACCTCATGACTGTGTCATACTTCACACCTTTTGATAACACACTGAACAGATACTATTACAAACATTAAGGATTTTCTGTCAGTTATATAAATTAGGTAATGTAAGTGTATTTTCTAATTGTGGCATCTGTAACCGGTGTAAATATTTCAGCAACAAGGGCAATATGAAACATTTATCTTGCATTGTTTGCTATTGAATGAACTGATTGTTAAAAGTACTAAATTGAAAGAAGATCATAGTGATGTGTTTCGGTGATTAAACCAAATGTTCTCATTACATATCACAATGATCTTGTGTTTTGAAACAGTGATTATGTAAAATGAAAATATGTACAGCTAGAATGAAAGCATGAGATCAGGTTTTGAAAGAATGACTAGCTGTGTTACAAGTGTGATCAGTTTGGATTTTTGTACTAAGAGTTTTGAAAATGTACACCTTACTTGTGAAAATAGTATCAAAGCGAATAAAAAAAACTGTAATTGCGGTAGTTATTGTGTAAGTGCAGCATAAGCTTGTTGTTTTTATAGGAACTGTAAAAGGTGGCTGCTGTTTGTTTGCAGTGCTCCGTGACTGAGGACTGTCTGTATAAACTCTGCATTGCATGAAATGCACTGATGACGTATGATGTCTGCGCGAATAGGGTGGCGAGGGTATGTAAAAACATACGTTGTACATACATCGTATTATTTCATTCGGATCAAATATAATAATTGGATGAACATTTTATGGTCCTATGCCTTCCACAGACAATATCTATTTATAAAAATAAATTTAGACCATTTAACATAGTGATTGTTATTAGTAAATGAGGAGACTTTCAATCAGTATAACAAAAATTGTTTCTGTAGAGAATCGCACCTTTAATAAACTATAATCACTGGCTTCCGGCAACAGCCGTACGCGAGAGAGTCAAGTTCTGGTGGAAGGGTGACCTTTTTTGGGATCATTTTCATTTTTGGGTAAACTATTCCTTTAAGTTAATCTTTCACTTTAATCAAATTTTCATTATATTGCAATTAACATTTCATTCAGTTAACACTGTGAAGTATAATATTTTTAAGTATTATTTCCAGGGCTTGACATTAACACCCGCCAACCCGCCAAATGCGGGTAGATTTCAGCTGTGGCGGGTAAGACAGCCACTCCCACTAGCCACTTTGGCGGGTTGAATATAATTTTAGCCTACAGCCTAATCAAAGGTACCCAAGCTCGTTCTAGCACAAAATTTCAATCCGATCACAATTCGTTATCAATTAACTTGTGCTGAATGACACACAACAGAAGCGCTATCGCGCATGCGCGATCAGATATCCTTTCCTTGCACCTGAAAGGTCAAATACACACGCACACACATTTGTCGAAATGTCTCGCGTGAATACAGTCGGTTATGGCTTAAGTGTACATAAACAGGTTGGTAAAAACTGGATATGTGTCAGTATATTACATACATGCATTCAGCAGCCCAATTAAATACCTGTCTGTCATTAATGTTAATCAAACAACAAAAGATGTTAAATAAATATTAAATAAACCTACTGTATCTGAAAAAAAAAAGTGTTTAGGCTATTTAATTTACTATTGTATTTGTAATTTGCTAATTTGCTTCTTTGTTCTTTTTATATAGCCTAACAAAAATAACTTATACAATTATAAAATTTGCCCACCCCTTGCCCACCCGTACACACCAGCTGATATACCATGTAGGCCTAGTCTTGATTTAGGTGGTCAATCTGCATTTGAAAGTTTGAAAGGGCTTTAAATCTAGTTTATCATGTAAAATGACTCAAAATCAAGTAATTTTAGTATGTCAAAGTCAACTTTAATCATATAAAATGTAATTTCCCAACAGCAAAATTGTGGCCACTGAAAATGCTGAGTGGCTAGTAACTTTGGAAAACCACTAGCCACAGTGGCTAGTGAATTAAAAAGTTAATGTCAAGCCCTGATTATTTCCATAAGTAAGTATTCTTTTTTACAAGAGAAGAGATGCACATGGACAAAAAAAAATGACATTATTTCCTAAGAATCAACCTGTCTTGAATTAGTGCTGCACCGTTGGAGGAAAGTAACAATTATTTCTGAGGTGCTGAGGATCTCATTCCAGTTTCTTTACAATTTTGCATTGGCAATTAAACATGTTAATCCAAACACTTATTCAGTTTCAACTTAAAGGTGGGTGCCAAGACAGTGAGCGCTGCGTATGCAGAAAATTAATTATGAAGTTAGACATGAAGCAGAGGGAAAATTTGCAAGCTACACCCCAAGACACCAGACTGTTATAAATCAGATCCAGCTTTTGATCCTGGATGTTGATTAGTCTGTACAGCATTATGGGCATGATAAAATACATAATAACATCTTTACTTTCCTTTTCCGCATTATGTATTTCAAAGCCCTTTATCTCTATTCACAATACAGAACAGCTTCAAAGGCCTTATTGCATGAAAATGTGTACTGACTCACGTATGAAATGCTTTATAACTTTCAGCACGTCACAAACAAACTTGATTCCATCTGTTTCAAAGGCAGAATAATGAGTTTCAGAGCAACGAGGGGTAGACAGTGTCTCTGGTGCGCGTTTGCATCTGTTGTGAAAAACATGAGTTTCCTGCTTGGCCGAGCTTTTTGCAGAACAGGTGGACTGTATTACACCTGAGCAAATGCAGAGAGAGAGAGAAAACGAGATTATCATGGTGTGGGAGTTGCTGGGAAAGAAAAAAAAAAAAGATTGTATACAAGACAAGCAGATGGAATGTCAGTTGTTTCACTTCATCAGGTACCTTTGTCTCAGATGTTTCTCCTATAAATCCTTGAAATAGGAACAAAAAGTCAATAGTTTTAAAATTAATGTGCAATATATATTACAATTGTATAATAAATTATATTAAAGGATTAGTCCACTTTCAAATAAAATTGTTCTGATAATTTACTCACCCCCATGTCATCCAAGATGTTCATGTCTTTCTTTCGTAAGCCGAAAAGAAATTAAGGTTTTTGATGAAAACATTCCAGGATTATTCTCCTTATAGTGGACTTCAATGGCCTCCAGATTGCTGAAGGTCAAAATGACAGTTTCAGTGCAGCTTCAAAGGGCTTTAAACGATACCAGACGAGGAATAAGGGTCTTATCTAGCGAAACGATCGGTCATTTCCGAAAAAAATACAACTGTATATGCTTTATAAACACAAATGATCGCCTTGCACGTGCTTCCGCTTTCCGTATTCTTCAAAAAGCTTACGCTGTGTGTCCTACGCCTTCCCTATTCAACTTACGGAACGAACGCGGTGCCAGTTTCTTTTTTTTCCTTAAGTAGAATAATTTAATAATTTAATAATGTTTCCCTTAAAAAAGTTTATAATTGAATAATGTTTCCCTTAAAAAAGTAAAGTAAGGGATTGCTTTTAATTTTTCTGTCATTTAATTAGTTAGGTAGACCTTTTTTAGACTTATTTAAATTTTAATTAACATACTATAAATAAGTAATATAAGTACCACAATATATACTTAAATAAGCAGCCTCAAAGTAGCTTTGCTCACATTGCTAGTAGAAACAACCCTTACGAAAAAGAAGTATACTTCAAGTTAATTTTTATCAAGTATACTTACTTTATGTAGTAAGTAGTATAAATGTACTAGTAGTAAACTTGTAAATGTACTATTTTAATACCGCTTGGGACTAAATTGGCCCAACTGAAGTATACATTTAAGTGTACTATAAGTGTAACAGTTGTAAACTTTAAGTACACAACTAGTTCTCATTTGTACTGCATCTGTACTACAAGTGAACTTGTAAGTATACTAGTAGTTTACTATTTTAATACTAATTCATTTTAGTATATGAAAGTACACTGAAGTATTTCAGTAAACTACTAGTTTAGTGCAAGTATACTTGTAAGTTTTCTTTAAGTGAACATGACATCACACTTGTAGTTTACTTTTTATATATTATTTTTGCACTTTAAGTATTCTACTATGTTCATATTTAGGTATTATATTTTATACTTGAAATACATTTAACTGTACTTTAACTCTTTCCATTTTAAAAACATTTTATTCTAGCTTCATGAAACAAAAAGCTGTGAAAACTGCATTTTTGTCAAAGACTACATCCGGATGGGATTCAGAACGATGATCTAACACAGGTGGAGTAGATCGAGTCCATCGACACCCCCAAAGCTTCATAGTCCTCCTTCAGTAACGTTTGGCAGTTTTTATTTATATGCTGTTTAATGAGTCCAAGTATAGGCCAAATATACTTAGACAGTTTTTTGTCAGTATAAGTCAAATATACTTCAGTGCAATTTTAAGTATATTTCTCAGAAGTACATATATTTCTGAGAAGTATATAAAAAGTAGACTGAAAGGATACTTTCTTATTTTTAGTTTAAAAGAAGTATACTAATAGCACACTTGAATAAACTTCTTTTTCGTAAGGCAATTGAGATACAAAAATATCTAATTTGAGATGCCAGTGGTTCCAGGGGGTTGATCACCCTGATCTGATGTAAGAACGCTGATCGTGTCTTGGTCGATCTTACAGCATCAATAAATACAAAATCGATGAGTCTCACAGGATCAGAAACCAATTAGCAGAACATCCCATGCAGGCCTGTTGCTTGGCTACGCACCCTCTCTGCATGTTAATGCTGCCCCTCATCTAACTGTTCCTCACGCAGGAGCTTTTGTGGGTAAAATGGAAAGGAGATAAGAAGATTCCGCTGACAGCAAATTTGTACGTCAAAACACATTAACGTAAGAGGCTGCTTTGCATTCGAGAGTGAGAGGGTGACGTAAGGGAGATGAATATGAAATAGTAGGTCTGTTTGCTCGCTGTTTTCTGGAGGAACCTCAAAGGAACTCCCTGAGGAGGTCCTGGTCTCCATAGCGAACAAAGAACGCTAGATGTTCTGGAGCAGCTGGAGTTAGATAATCCCTGAGGATTATGTCCCCATGGCACCTGAAAAGCTCTCAAATATTCAGCTTGAAATGTTTGTAAGATCCAAAAAAATCCTTCACTACCATGCAAAATTTTGCTTGGAAAGAATGTGAAAAATAGGGCCAATGAAGTTCACTGAGTTAAAGTTTTGGGATTCAGATGTATGATTTGATTAAACCTTGTCTGAAAGTGCACAAAGTTTATAAATTCTCCATTTTGAAGGATTTATTTGGAGTCTGAATACTTTGAAAACTAGATAGATAGATAGATAGATAGATAGATAGATAGATAGATAGATAGATAGATAGATAGATAGATAGTGTGTTTTCCTTCTCCTCGTCTCGCTCCCCCACTGCTCCACTGCCGGAGCATCTGTCGAAGAGGACAGGAAGGACTAAAGGGCATGGACCTGTTTGAGCTCATTTATTACAAGGTGAAACCTCAGGCAGATAGAGTCCCGGCGTCCTCTGTCTTAAAACATTTCCTCATTACTTCACTTCCTGTTGGAGCCAATACCTCCTGTGAGGAACCGATAATAAATACCTGTGAAATATTGTGCCATGACATTTTTAAGGTATGAGAGGCTGTGATATATTGTGTAATAATGTGGTGTTAGATACTGTATTAGAACACCTCAAGAACCTTACAGCTTTAAAAAGTTTCTAATATTTAAGGACTTCATTTTCATTAAAACGTTATTAAGCTAATTCTGCTAAAACTGTCATCTTTGACATCTATCTATCTATCTATCTATCTATCTATCTATCTATCTATCTATCTATCTATCTATCTATCTATCTATCTATCTATCTATCTCTGTCTGTCTGTCAATCTATCTGTCTTTTTGTCTGTAGATCAGTTAGCATATAGAACTGTTTTAAAATGTACAGAAACATACTGAATGTAGTCCATACTGTATATTCTAAATTGTGAGTTAAAACCTGCTACAACTATTCAATAACACGGTAGCATGTTGCTAAGCTAATGTGGTAGTCAAAAGATAAATACCACACACAAATACTGGGTAAAGCTTCTCTCAACTTCAGTCTGACATTTTGGAGTTTTTTCCCCACTAAACTCAATTACAATGCAGTGCACATACCTATGATCCCATAAAATGCTGGCAGCATGCTAGGTTTCGGAACAGCTCAGCTAGAATGTATGTAGAATTTTACTAAGGCACCATTTTTGAAGTCTCACTCTTCTTTGAGGCCCATATGATTGTAAAACACACTTTGATCTGGATTTAATTGTTCGGCCACAATAAACCATTTCAGTTCCTCCGTAAGAGCCACATACTCCTTCCTGAGCCCTTTCCTTCCTCTCGGAGGACTGTCAGAATGGCAGGAACTCACTATTTTTTTCTTCTCTAAATCCTTTTTGTATTGAATTCTTACACACATGCTTTCTCCTCAGACAGACTGAATCCAGTCAGGTTATTGCCTTCTTGTGCTAGCTGACATTGTGTTAAAACAGTCCACTAAAAACATCATGTCTGAAACGACAGAACTACGAACATCAAGCTTTATAAGAATAAATAAAAATAGGGATAAAAGTGACCTTTTTTACACAGAGCAAAAATAAATAAATAAATAAAAAGTAAATTGTATTTTATACTAACGCCTACTGATGTGGATGCAAAAGTTTTTGTTTATTCTTTTTTGGTCAAAACATTATGCCTTAATTTACTAAAGGATTTGATGTTCACTTATTCAGGCAGGGATCCTATTTTTGTAAACTTCTGCAATCCTGACATCTAGTGATAGAAAGGCAACATTACATTTTTGGCAGTCAACAATCCTGAGTAAACACTTGAGGCCTGTACAACTGGTATTAAGATGCGTTTTGGTCGATCGGATCACAAGTGGATGACACTAAATACAGGTTTAAACGGGGTGTAAAACGTTTTCCAGAGGTAATCGAAACACATTCGATCAGATTGCTTTCATAGTGTAAACACTCATGTGGTCGAATGTGTTCGAACAGCCACAAAAGACCACCAACTCTCCGCCTATTGACCTAATGCATAAACATTATGTAAAGCCAGTCTAGCCAGACAGGATTTAAACTGTGTCAGCTGAAGACCTAAGTTTGGTTTAAAGACGAAAAACGTACCAATATTATCTTGCCATTCTTGATTTATAACACACACTCACAGCGGTTGGTCTTGTGGATATCAGAGCCGAAACGAAAACTGATGGTCTTTGTATGTTTTCCTTCATCTTCATATGTAAATTGCGCAAACTTATTTTACATTTACATTTATATTTGGCAGACGCTTTTATCCAAAGCGACTTACATTGCATTATACTACATTTGTATGTGAGTATGTGCAATCCCTGGGATCGAACCCATGACCTTTGGCATTGCTAATGCCACGCTCTAACCAGTGAGCTACAGGAAAGGAATTTTGTCCATTAGATCGAAAGATCTGAGAAAAAAAACAAAAACATTTATACTCATAGACCCTCCCTTTGAAGAAATCANAACTTGTTCTGTAATATAGTTCGTTTGCTATCGTGATCAAAACCATTGATCTGAAGCTCAATCCTGATGCTGTCCTGTAAATATTTTTCTAATCAGCAATAAATATAACAATTTCTGATCAACCCATATCAATTGCATGCTTAAAATAACATACCGTTAAAGTCCCGCCCATTTAAAGACAAGCCCCGCCTACTTCAGGGTTAGGCCCCACCCACTCCGAGTACAGATACAGATACAGATAATTCATATGGTTAACAGATACAGATACAGATACAGATAATGCTGTACTCGCTCATCCCATATATACACACACACACACACACAGGTGCTGGTCATATAATTAGAATATTATTAAAAAGTTGATTTATTTCACTAATTCCATTCAAAAAGTGAAACTTGTATATTATATTCATTCATTACACACATACTGATATATTTCAAATGTTTTTGCCAGTCTGTGGCACTGCAAAGGTGTTATGAGAGCCCAGGTTGCTCTGATAGTGGCCTTCAGCTCTTCTGCATTGTTGGGTCTGGCATATCGCATCTTCCTCTTCACAATACCCCATAGATTTTCTATGGGGTTAAGGTCAGGCGAGTTTGCTGGCCAATTAAGAACAGGGATACCATGGTCCTTAAACCAGGTACTGGTAGCTTTGGCACTGTGTGCAGGTGCCAAGTCCTGTTGGAAAATGAAATCTGCATCTCCATAAAGTTGGTCAGCAGCAAGGAAGCATGAAGTGCTCTAAAACTTCCTGGTATATGGCTGCGTTGACCTTGGACCTCAGAAAACACAGTAGACCAACACCAGCAGATGACATGGCACCCCAAACCATCACTGACTGTGGAAACTTTACACTGGACCTCAAGCAACGTGGATTGTGTGCCTCTCCTCTCTTCCTCCAGACTCTGGGACCCTGATTTCCAAAGAAAATGCAAAATTTACTTTCATCAGAGAACATAACTTTGGACCACTCAGCAGCAGTAAGTCCTTTTTGTCTTTAGCCCAGGCGAGACACTTCTGACGCTGTCTGTTGTTCAAGAGTGGCTTGACACAAGGAATGCGAAAGCTGAAACCCATGTCTTGCATACGTCTGTGAGTAGTGGTTCTTGAAGCACTGACTCCAGATGCAGTCCACTCTTTGTGAATCTCCCCCACATTTTTGAATGGGTTTTGTTTCACAATCCTCTCCAGGGTGCGGTTATCCCTATTGCTTGTACACTTTTTTTCTACCACGTCTTTTCCTTCCCTACGCCTCTATATTAATGTGCTTGGACACAGAGCTCTGTGAACAGCCAGCCTCTTTTGCAATGACCTTTTGTGTCTTGCCCTCCTTGTGCAAGGTGTCAATGGTNATATATATATATATATATATATATATTATAGAGTGGGGTAAATTAAACGCGATATGCGGTGATTTCACAATCGTGTTGCATTGTGATATATGGATCTGCCTGAAGTGTACATATCAAGTAGACTCGCTCCCTCTGTCAAAATCACCTGTCCATATAAACTTCCCTCGTCCACTTCACAAAGTGGAACACACTTCAAAATGGCAGCAGGGATTCCCCCGAGGGGAAGTGCTTAGGGAAGTTTGCGAGTGCATGTCTAAAACTGGAGTGGAACGCAGCCCAGATGTAAAGCGACCTTGAGCTCTGGAAAGACTCTATATAAATAAAACTTATTATTATTATGATTATTATTATTATTAAATGGGAATGTGTCTCCCTCGTCTACTTGTGATCCAATCGACCAAAACGCATCTTAATGCCAGGTGTAAACAGGGCCTTAGATTCACAAACAAATAAAAATAATCTTCAAAATATTTAAAAACGAATGCAATCAAATACTATTACTATTTGAAAATGTACAGCTTACTTGTGAAAATAGTACCGAATCAAAAAAGCTGTAAAATCCTGACATGAAAATAACATAACTGATGAAATACACACACACAATACGTTGTTGTTTTTTTTTATGGGGACTTTCCATGTGTGTGTGTGTGTGTGTGTGTATTTGTAGTTTTTGTTGTGTTTTTACAGTTGTTGTTTTTTTTTTATTTGCTTTGATACTATTTTCACAAGTAAGGTGTACATTTTCAAAACTCTTAGTACAAAAATCCAAACTGATCACACTTGTAACACAGCTAGTCATTCTTTCAAAACCTGATCTCATGCTTTCATTCTTGCTGTACATATTTTCATATTACATAATCACTGTTTCAAAACACAAGATCATTGTGATATGTAATGAGAACATTTGGTTTAATCACCGAAACACATCACTATGATCTTCTTTCAATTTAGTACTTTTAACAATCAGTTCATTCAATAGTAAACAATGCAAGATAAATGTTTCAAATCACCCTTGTTGCTGAAATATTTACACAGGTTACAGATGCCACCTCAGAAAATATACTTACATTACCCAAATTACATAAT
Source organism: Anabarilius grahami (assembly GCA_003731715.1). Taxonomy (NCBI): domain Eukaryota; kingdom Metazoa; phylum Chordata; class Actinopteri; order Cypriniformes; family Xenocyprididae; genus Anabarilius; species Anabarilius grahami. The sequence continues at coordinate 11,036,174 of RJVU01053127.1, read as the reverse complement.
TGACATAAATTCCATATTGTTTTTAATAGAATATGTGTTATCAAAAGGTGTGAACTACGATGAGGTTTTGTGCTAGAAGTGAAGTGAAGTGAAGTGAAGTGACATGTGGCCAAGTATGGTGACCCATACTCGGAATTTGTGCTCTGCATTTAACCCATCCAAGTGCACACACACAGCAGTGAACACACACACCGTGAACACACACCCGGAGCAGTGGGCAGCCATTGCTGCGGCGCCCGGGGAGCAGTTGGGGGTACGGTGCCTTGCTCAAGGGTCTCACCTCAGTCGTGGTATTGAGGGTGGGGAGAGCGCTGGACATTCACTCCCCTCACCGACAATCCCTGCCGGACCTGAGACTCGAACCCATGACCTTTGGGTTACAAGTCCGACTCTCTATCCATTAGGCCACGACTGCCCAGCGAACAGAGTTCGCTGCCAGTACAGTAAATGTTCTCACTGTACCATATGACTGAATCTAACTGATCTTTACAGATGAAGGATGAGTTACAATAATGTGGCAGTCTCTACCATGGTAATACCTTTTACAGTTTACAGTATCACATGGCATTCTATAATGTAAAACAATGCCATCCGTCTCCCTTCTTCTGAAGCATCTCTGATCAATCTGATGTTATACAGTCTTATTTCTTTTTCCTTGTACTCTGTCCTGCTTTGTTCACAAATTTCAAATTTCTCTGTATCTGTATCTCCCTCTCTCTCTCTCTCTCGCTCTCTCTCACACACGCACACACGTTTGTTTTTGTGAATTGTGGGGACATTCCATAGGCGTAATGGTTTTTATACAGTACAAACTGTATTTTCTATCCCCCTACACTACCCCTACCCCTAAACCTAATCATCACAGGAAACTGTGCACACTTTTACTTTCTCACAAAAACTCATTCTGTATGATTTATAAGCCTTTTGAAAAGTGGGGACATGGGGTAATGTCCTCATAAGTCACCTCTTTTTGTAATACCAATGTCATACCCATGTCATTATACACATTTGTGTCCTGATGTGTCACAAAAACGCGCGCACACACACACACACACACACACACACTTTGAACATAGTGGTTATGTTATGAAAGGCAGTTACTGTGAATGAAACATTTATATAGATGAAACAAATAATTTTGTGTTTTGTGATTTTGTGTATTGTACTAACACAATTGAAAACATGCTGAAATGTTTGAAAAAAGTGCACCTTTGATGATCTGTTGTGATATTAGTACTAAGAGTTTTGAAAACTGTAATCAGGATTTTAAATATTTAAACTTTATTTTAAAGAGACTGTTATACATATATTTTACACCAGGTGTCAGCAGACTCCCAAAGTAAAATCCTAAAGAGACTCAACTGCACTCTTTTTAAAATTACTAATCCTTCATTTGTTTTCTTTTTGTTTGTTTGTTTGTTTGTTTAAACAATATATTCACTCTATATGGGAAAAAAAACATCTCACCGTAATAATACTAAAAAACATTGTACAATTTTACATTTAAAAACAACAAATTTGAGATTTTAAAATCACAAGTATAACAAAAATGCTCAAGCACCTTTATTTTATTATTTTTCTCACTGTGTCTCGTGATGTACATGGGGTGGCTTTGCAAGCAGTGTTGTGATGTGACTTTCTGAACTGGTGTCTCCGTGCTTCTGCTTGCCTGTGTGGGAGGAGTTCACACAGATTTGTATTCCTCATGCACACGCACAGACAGCAGCAGCAGCGCTTCAGTGTGAGGCAGAGCACAGTGGGGAAACCTCCATCTACTCTCACTGTCGGCTTGTTTTTATCACCACTGAGGAAACGCCTCGCTCCCTGACCTTACTGTCTCGGATTTATGCTGTGTGGGGAAGAAATCTGATCGGGCTATTCGTAAACTCTTCATAGTGAGAAGATAAACGGAGGCCAGCAGTCTGCAGTACAACATATCATCAGAAAACAGGAGGAGAACCCAACGCCCTTCCCAGACCGACCATGCATACCTGCCTGGGTTGATGTGCAATGGAAATCTAGGATGCTTTTATGGGTTTGCATGGATAAGTATGCACCATTGACATGCTGAGGTGCCTCTCCTGTGTGTGGTGTGGCCGGTGTTTTATGGATCGCTTTATGGGATCATAATCTGGTGTTTTTTCCTTCAAACCTCAAAGTCATCTCAGTTTGGAAGCTAAATAACCAATGAATCGGAAGCCTGGATGCCTCAACATTGAAGAGGCAAGATAAACATATTGGTTGCTATGTGATTTATTGGTTGTTATATATTTATCATAAGATGGGGAACGGTTTCTCTAACATCGCAGCATTCCAATCCCTGCACATTGTGATGCTAGGCTTGGATTCGGCCGGTAAAACCACAGTACTGTATCGGTTAAAGTTTAACGAATTCGTCAACACTGTTCCCACCATCGGCTTCAACACTGAGAAGATCAAACTCAGCAATGGCACCGCCAAAGGAATCAGCTGTCACTTCTGGGACGTCGGCGGACAGGAGAAGTTAAGACCCCTATGGAAATCCTACAGCCGTTGCACGGATGGTATTATTTACGTGGTGGACTCCGTAGATGTCGATCGGCTTGAGGAAGCCAAGACAGAACTGCATAAAGTCACTAAATTCGCAGAGAACCAAGGAACTCCTTTGCTGGTGATCGCCAATAAGCAGGACCTCCCCAAATCCCTGACAGTAACCGAAATCGAGAAGCACCTGGCTCTCCATGAACTGAGTCCTTCCACCACGTACCACGTCCAACCGGCCTGCGCCATCATTGGCGAGGGTCTCCATGAAGGAATGGACAAACTATACGAGATGATCGTCAAACGAAGGAAATCTCTCAAACAGAAGAAGAAACGATAGACAATTGCAGACTTGTAGAGACATTTAAAGGGATAGTTCACACAAAAACGACAATTCTGCCTTATGTTCCAAACCTATGTTCATTTTGAACCCCACTGAATTTTATTGTGCAACATGGACATTTTTCTAAATATCTCCTTTTTGTGTTTTGCAGAAGTAAGACATACAGATTTAGAATGACAAGAGGGCATATGATGATATGAATTGTCATTTTTGTGTGAACTAAATGTTGCCATGAACAATATAACGGGTTTTGCCTTGGTGTGCAAGATTCGGTAGCACTTTATAGTGACTTTCATTAATAATATATAGTGCAACAGATATTTTGTTAATGTACATTCATACTGTCTGAAATGTTCATGTTTGCATAAATATCCATATTTGAATCTACATGAACTCTTGATCTGATAACTGTGATATATTGAAATATTTATTACAGTAAGTAGTAAAATAAATTAAAAAAAGACATTAAAATATTTAGAGCTTATTTGAACAATATAGCATCTTTGCCTCAACCAATGGCATGAGTTTGGGGCAGAACAATCTGTTTGTCCGAACAAAGGCAGATATGTTTGGAAAACCTGTTAGAAAACAATCAATTTTGCAATTCAGTTTTGGTGCTGTTGTGCAGAAATTGCACACTTTAAGCATGTTTCTTACTGACTTATTAGTGAAAGTTATTATAAAGTGTTACAGAAAAAGAAAAAAAAACATAGAAGTGGTAAATAATATGCTTGCGTATAGAACCAAAAACTACTTAAATAGCGAGAAAATATGTAACTAGCCAATCATTTAAAATGCATAAAAATAGATGCATTGAGAGAGAGAGAGAGAGAGAAAAAAAATGGGCCGGACCCATGTTGCTGCTTGATATTAACTCCATAAATATTGCTAATAAACGGTAGCCTGTGCTTTGAAAAAACCCTACATGAAGAGTACTTTTGTTACAAAATTATTCCTTAAATAAACTGAATGCCCACATGCACCTATACGTAAATTCAAATGATTATTTTGTACATTTTATTATGATCTTCTTGCATAGCAGCACATTGAACCATATAGTTCCTCCGATGCAGTTTTTGTTTTTTTTCCATCTGTCTTTCTTTTTCAAATTTGGCTGAAGTGCCCTACACAGACAAGATAACGTTTGTTTTGCTGAAATGCTACTTTGTACTACAATCAGAGGTTGTTGTATTATGAAACCATGTAGTGAAATGAAGACTGTTTATGCACATGATGCCAAAAATAAATTATACTGAAATATACGCAACACGTGTAGCATTTTGTTGGTTTGCAACCTGACCTAAACACTTCACAAAAGTCTGCATTCAGCATTATCACGGGCAGCGAGCCTGTTTTCTGTAATTAAAGTTGCCGTTCGGTACAACAGCAATCACCCATATTTCCCAGAGCTGTCAGATCTACATGACTTCACAGCGCTGGACGACGTAAATCCCTTTGATTTAGCTCCAGGCTGGCTGAGGCCCACACGTGCTCGCGTTTGAGCATGGCACACTCTTGGGACCGGGATAATGACCTTTTAGTGCTCAGCGAGATTGAAAATGGATATTAATAGGAGAACTCACCCATTGTGTAATTAGACTAAGCCACAACGGGCAGGAAAAATCCCTCTGATGGGAGTGTGACTGGGGCCTAGAGGCGTGCAGCACAACACCTGCTGGGTGGGCAAACACACAGATGTATACACATGTCAACATAAAAAAAAAATGGCTTGATTAAGAACTGTTCACTGGAAGGTTCTTTGAGGACCAAAAATGGTTCTTCTATGGCATCACTGTGAAAACCCCTTTTGGGACCTTTATTTTAAGAGTGTATGTTTTTGATGAGAATTAGCTTTATTATTAAAAGCTTTAAGGAAAATGTTGCATGTTAAATCTGTCATGCTAAACAGTGCAGTTTTAAGAAATTACTTACAATTTAGAAACCACTTTTCTAACCCCCCCATTAATTGATTTGCTGTCAAATCAATTAATCGCATCAAACATAAAAGTATACACACACACACACACATAAATATATATATATATATATATATANATATAGGTATCGGTCAAACATTTGGCATATAAGATCTTGCAATGTGTTTTTTTGTTGTTGTAATGTCTCTTCTGCTTACCAAGACTGTATTTTACTGTATTTTAGTTGACCAAAAATACAGTAAAAACAATAATATTGTGAAATATTATTACAATTTAAAAGAACTGTTTTCAGTTTTAATATATTTTAAATGTAATTTATTTCTGTGATGCAAAGCTGGATTTTAAGCTGCCGTTACGTTTTAGTGTCGTTTTTAGTGTCACATGATCCTTCAGAAATCATTATAATATGCCGATTTGCTTTTTATCAATGCTGAAAAGTTCTTGCTGCTTAATAATTTTTTTGTGGAAAGGAGGATGGATTTTTTAATAGAATTAATAGAAAGGTCAAAAGAACAGCATTTATTTGAAATGGAAATCTTTTGTAATTATAAATGTCTTTATTTTCATGATTTGTTATCACATTTTTTCTTTTGTCAAATCAACTTAGATAATTAATTTGGCTCAGATAACATAATATTTAGAGTTTCTGTTGATTAAACCAATTGCCTTCATTGTATTCACTCAAATTTTTTATTTCAATTAACTCAAAATTTTAAGCCAACCAGGTAACTTACTTTTTTAAGTTAAACCAACAATTCTTTTGTACAGCATCCTGTCACATTTAATGCATCCTTGCTAAATAAAAGTATTAATTTCTTTTATAAAATCTTTTGTATCCCAAACTATTGAATGGTAGTATCACATTTTTCACAAAAATATTAAGCAACAAAACATTTTTCAACATTATAGGCACCAAATCAGCATATTAGAATGACTTTTTTCTGACTTTTTCAGAAACATAAAAAGTTTTAATTATTCCAAACTTTTGACCGAAAGTGTATGAAAAAATAAAAATGAATGTAATAGTAAATATCATGGTATTTGTATAAAAATAAAAATGACCATTGAAAAAAATATAAATGGATTTTTTTTTTTTTAAATGAATGAAACCAACCTCAATGCAACATGATCACGAACTAGGCTTTTAAAATAGTCTCCTTTTTTTATCATCCAAGACATTCTCATTTGCGATTGACCCATAAACCAATATAGCTAAGCTCTTCTGCTATATTTGTACTGCTTCCGCTTATGCCTGTTTCATGATCGCAGTAGGTGTGCACCATAATATCAGCCACATTAATTACCCATNTGACTCAGCGTGCTGTTTCCCCAGACACGTGAGACAGCGATCGTGGCCGTCAGAGGAGGTCAGGAAACGACCACATCCAGAAACACACGGACGAAAAGACATCTTGAAAAAGACGCTGATCGCCCGTGCTTGCTCTTTTAGTACACCTCACCAGCCGAAGCACCCAGGGATGAGTGCAGCACCGTTCCTGTGCACAGCGCCCGATACACCCACCGCTGATCGTACCTTCCCACCAGCTGGAGAGACTCGAGCAGCCACCAGAGACAGCCGAAGAGCAATTAAAATTGCCGTTTGTAGGAACCAGTCCTATAGCAATTAAAATTGCTGTTTGCTCTTTCAGAAATTTGCACTCTTCCTTGAGGAGGCGAAAGGAATCAGCCGATCGGCTCCGAAGCAAAAGTATGAATGAAGGTGAGTATGCCGGCCCTATTTATACCCGGATGCCGGGGGAGGGGTCCGGCATGTAAATCTCACAGGCCAATTCCCATTGGCTTGTTTTGTATCCTTGGAGGTGATTGGGCTCCCAAGTGAGACCCCATTACGTCAGTAATCGACGTAACGTCGAGTGACTGACTGAATGGGAACCATAGTTCTCAGTATAATATCTATTACAATTAAATAAAATAAACACACAGTACATAAAATAAAATGTAATGCAATACAAAATAAAATTACAATGGAAAAAAAATTGCAAGAATTAAATGTTTATTTTTACACACCAAAGTGAAAAACATACATTTTGCCTTAGCAAGTACCACTAATAACAAACTACAATAAAAACAAGCTAGTACAAAAACCTCCCTTCGTTCATGCGTTCATTGTTCCTGATTTCTTTAATTATACACTATGCACGTTAAAAATGTTGTACAATTACAACCATTGTCAGGTTGAAAGATTTATTGCTATTGGAACTCTCTCCCCATACAAACAAGTTATTAAAATGTCATTTGTTACTCTGAACATGCAGTCAATGTTTTGTTTTGCTGTCTGTAATGAGCTGTTTGTACAACTGCATGCAAATTGTATGTTTTTGTGAACCAGTGTGAAAGAATTCATAAATTAAATACAGAGAAGGCCCTATTTTGAACTCCTAAGAGTAAAACTCTAAATGGCCATGAAGGAGCCGGGAAAATGGTTTCTGCATCTATTTAGGTCATATCGAAGGATTTGTCTATTAATATACCCCTTTCCCGTATGCCTCCATCCCGGTTTTCTGGGTGAATCCATGAGGCTTTGAAAACACACCTGGATCTTTGTGACTGAAATATTTGGTTGTTTGTTGCCCGTTACGACATGCCTACTCGTGTTGCTCGTCTTTTTGTATGACACCTGTTTACCCCTCTTTCCCTTCCATTTTTCATCGCTCTGTAACTTCTTGTTCTCTTCTCTAAGCTTTCTCTTTCTCTGCCTGCTTTTAGACTCGTCATTCTGCAGCTAACCAGATTGGAATGAGTGAAGACATCTATGGTAGCAGAACAGATGCTCTCAGAAAAGAGGTAAAAGCATTAAATTACCATCTCTGTCTCTCTCTCTCTCTCTCTCTCACACACACACACACACACACACACAGGTTTGTTTTGCTATCTTAGTGGGGACTCTCCATAGGCGTAATGGTTTTTATACTGTACAAACTGTATTTTCTATCCCCCTACACTACCCCTATCCCTAAACCTAACCATCACAGGAAACATTCTGCATTTTTACATTTTCAAAAAAACATCATTTAGTATGTTTATTAATCCATTTCCCTCGTGGGGACCGCTGGCTGGTCCCCACAATGTAGGTGATCTCAGGTTTTTATTACATCGTGGGGCCATTTGGTCCCCACGATGTAATACAAACAAGAACACACACACACACACACACACACACTACAGCAGGTCACATGGGAAAACTGATGGTTCACTGGTCAAATGAACTAAAATGTGGCCTAGTATTAGTAAAGCCTTCAGCAAATGGTGCAATCCATGATTCCATTTGGTGAGCCAAAAAAATCTGTTTCTGTTGTTTGTAATGAGACCTTTTGTTTGATTAAAAATGATAGAAATGATATTATATTAAATATTTTTCGTCTTGCTGTGAATGATTCATCAATGTGCATTATTCTAAATAAAAAAAAATAAAAAAGTTTTTCATAATCTTTCATCAAAACAATAACTTTCTAAATCTCTGAAACAACAACTTTTTCTATTTCTGCTGATATAACCAAGGGCACTTTGAAGATAGCAGTGTAATATCAAATAATATAATATGCCCACTTTTCACCGTTCATTCCAACATATTGTCTTTTTACCTCTTTGGCTTTTCTTTCACCTTTTGTTGCTGAAACCGATATCTTCCATCTAAACAGAAATCTATCATTCTCCCTCCTGTTTCTGTGCCCTACTTTTTCACAACTTCTTCACCCACCCACCCCCTCTCACCTTCCTGTCATCTTTTTCTGTCTTCCTCTTTCGGCATATGCATCATTCATTTCTGCGCTTATGGATATGGAAGACGCTGCTTTGCCGCCGTGTTTGTTTACTGCATATTGTTGAGAACTGATTAATCCTGCTTAGTAGTTCAGTGCTATCAAGTCTCTCTCTCTTATGTTTATCTTCTCATCCAGTGTGGGCGTTTTTGCATTTGGGCCATTTAAATCACACCGTCTGGATTAAGTCTATGGGAATGTGCTGTATATGCTAACATCAGTGCTGTCTTAAAAATACAATAAAGCTTTCATGTTTTGTTGTCAGTGCTGAGCTTCCAGGGGATTTGTGTTTTGTTTATGGCATACTGTGCTGTGCCTCAGGCCTTTGTGCTGAAAAAGTCAAATCAAAGAGCTTTGATTGGTGACAGGGTCATAATATGGCGCTCACATTTGTACCACTATGCCAACAATCCAATGTCAGAAACCACAGTCACAAACTATTTACAACTTATAGACATTCAGCCAAATGGATGGATAGATGGATGGATAGGTAGACAGACAGACAGACAGACCGGCAGGCAAATAGAATGTTAGATAGACAGTCAGAATGATAAAGAATGACAGATAGATCGTCAGAATGATAGACAGACAGAATGATAGAGAGATAGAAAAAATGATAGACAGATATATTGATAGATAGACCACCAGTCAGACAAATAGAATGATAGATATACAGTCAGATAGAACATTAGACAGAATGGTAGATAGACAGACAAACAGACAGACAAAATGACAGATAGACAGATCAACAGAATGATAGACAGATAGACAGACAAACAGAATTAGACAGATAGACAGCAAGACAGAATGATACATATAAACAGACAAACAGTCACGATAGATAGATAGATAGATAGATAGATAGATAGATAGATAGATAGATAGATAGATAGAAAGAGTTTCTGTTGATTAAACCAATCGCCTTCATTGTATTAACTCAAATTTTTAATTTCAATGAACTCATATTTTTAAGGCAACAAGGTAACTTGCTTTTTTAATGTTAAACCAACAATTCTTTTTTACAGTGTAGACAGACAGACTGAAGTTTAAAATGCAGCTAGTTATTGTAGCCTCCTAATTCCACATATGTTCATGTCTTAGATTTTGAGAATCAAGAGGTTTAACACTGCGACTTCTGACCTGTAATACCCGCCCTCAACAGACCCCAACTCGGCGGGAGGGAAAGGGATTAACCGTTAACGCCAGTTTAACATCAGAGTCATTTCAGCTGTTTGCCAAGGCTTAAATAAAGTCTTAACTCCCAACACAAGTGTCAGGACAGGAATGGAGTACTCACAGGGAGGTAAAAATTCACCATATGGACATCACTGGACACCACTGTGTCTGTAAAACTGTTAATCTACAACAGGGAAGCTGTTTTAAAAGGTGGGCAAGACGACAGTTAACATAACACTGAATAAACAAGACATTCTGTTTTTATGGTGCCCCGACAGGTCTCGGTCAACCCTATTATTGAGACAGGCCGTTAAACTGAGAGCTCTTTGTTACGTAACATACTTGCGACAGGCTGTAGTTCACTGCTGTCCTGCAAGGTCACTGACAGTTTGTTCTCGGCAGTACTGTGTGAAAGAATTTCTACAATTTATAGAGAAACAACCCTGTATTGTCCCTTGCTAAAGGCTAACAATCCCAAACTGTGATACTTGCTGAGAATGAGAAGGTTACCCTTAAAAAATGTCAAGCTAGTCAGTTTATGCCTCAGCGTTTTTTTTTTCTGCTAATTTATGTTGCTATGCTATTAGATGTACCATCCAAAACATGTATTTCAAACCACTCAAGAGAGTGCTCAGAATGCGCTGTCTTTTACAGCTCTAAATCCACCAAACTTTTCTTCATTTCTCGCCGTTTTACTCTCCTGCTCCTTCGCACAAGTGCTTGTAAGAGCGTGTTCAGACAGAGAGTTCAGAGATGGGTTAATCCCTCCTTCCCAGGTGTGCGTCTCCACATGTGTGTGCCCCACTCAGCTGTTCTCTCGGTAGTTTTGAGCGTGTTTCTGCAGAAACACGTTTTATTTGCGTCAGAACGAGAGCCTCATCTGAATACTGGAGCTTTTTTGGTGCATTTCATTATCACTTTAATTGGGAGAGCAAATAAATCATTTGCTGTGCTGTGGTAGGGAAAGATGCCATGATCCAAGTCTCCATTTCATTACCATTTCATCTCATCACTATCTAGAAGAAACAACTGAGATATTAAAAATAACTTATTTGTGATTTCTCATTCCTATATGTGGGGGGGAAAACATTTTCATAAATAAATAAATGTATATATATACTGTATATACAGTACAGACCAAAAGTTTGGAACCACTAAAATTTTTAATGTTTTTAAAAGAAGTTTCGTCTGCTCACCAAGGCTTTATTTATTTAATTAAAAATACAGTAAAAAACAGTAATATTGTGAAATATTATTACAATTTAAAATAACTGTTTTCTCTTTGAATATATTTCACAAAGTAATTTATTCCTGTGATGGCAAAGCCGAATTTTCAGCATCGTTACTCCAGTCTTCAGTGTCACATGATCCTTCAGAAATCATTCTAATATGCTGATTTGCTGCTCAAGAAACATTTAATGTGTACAATTGTACAAAATATTTGTGTACAATATTTTTTTTCAGGATTATTTGATGAATAGAAAGTTCAAAAGAACAGTGTTTATCTGAAATCTAATCTTTTGTAACATTATAAATGTCTTTACTGCCACTTTTGATTGATTTAATGCATCCTTGCTGAATAAAAGTATTCATTTCTTTAATTTCTTTTCAAAAAAATAAAAATAAAAATTCTTACTGACCCCAAACTTTTGAACGGTAGTGTATAATGCTACAGAAGCTTTGTATTTCAGATAAATGCTGTTCTTTTGAACTTTCTATTCATCAAGGAATCCTGAAAAAAAAAGTACACAACTGTTTTCAACATTGAAAATAATCATAAATGTTTATTGAGCAGCAAATCAGCATATTAGAATGATTTCTGAAGGATCATGTGACACTGAAGACTGGAGTAACGATGCTGAAAATTCAGCTTTGCATCACAGGAATAAATTACTTTGTCAAATATATTTAAATAGTACACAGTTATTTTAAATTGTAATAATATTTCACAATATTACTGTTTTTTACTGTATTTTTAATTAAATAAATGTAGCCTTGGTGAGCAGACGAAACTTCTTTTAAAAACATAAAAAATCTTAGTGGTTCCAGACTTTTGGTCTGTACTGTATATAGTTAATCTAGTTAATCTGAGTGAAATTAGGGCGTAGCTTTGTCCTTTAAACATTTGATTATGTCTGCAAAGAACATCAACCCTTTTAAGGCATCAACAAATCAGGGGAAGGTGCAGTACTAAAGAAGGTGCATAAGACACAAACTCAACCCTGCCAACTACTGATGTATAATTTGTCCGATGCATCATCAAAGCCAAAAGCGTTGCATAATATCAGCAATCTGTGAACATGTTCCTCCGGTCTCAATTTGTAGTTGCATGTTATACTCAAGGACCCTCAGAGCAGCTTTGGTGGTAAATTCCGGGAAAACGGTGGGGACGTCCAGCTGTTGTTTCTGATGTGGGTTTGTTCATGCTAGTTCCTGGCTGAGTGTCTGAAAAGGTTTGGCGCTGGTGCCAGCACCCATGTGGTGACCATATTCACAGATTAAACAAATACTTTTAAAAGCATGCATTAAAAACTGTTAAACGCACATAACCACACACATATATGCAATTTAAACTACACTCTAAAAAACGAAACAAATTTACACAGTAAATTACCGTTTTCCATTGAAACACCAATGCGTTCTAGGTAATATTTGTCATTTAAAGAAAAGAGGCCTATAAGCTACTTTCTCGAAAACGACAAATAATATTTCCCAGAATGCATTGGTTTTACAATATATTACTGTGTCAATGAAAAGCTGTATTTTACTGTGTAAATTCGTTTTTTTTAGAGTTATTTTTTATATGGTGAATAATGGATTTCATTTCTGAAGGTCAGTGAGTTTAAAAGTATCTATTTTACTATACTTCCTTTCAAACAAATATGACAGCTCTTTCCAGCCGCTAGTTCAATATTAGCCTGGTGACTTATGTTGGGCTTCCTAGAACTTGTTGAGAAGTGAAACACTTCGCTTGAAGGAGAAAGAGATTTTTAGCTGTAGTCTGGATGCGTGCCATTTCATTCACTCAACGGACTCTGGGAGAGCCCAACAACACTGTTCTTGTTGGCTAACAAAACTTTCTCTCTGGGCCTGTTCAGTAAAGGTCAGGACCCAGTTGCAACAAACCTCTTAGTTTAAGTAAACCCTGTTATTATTGGAAGGGTATATGATGGGTAAGGTTATTTAAGGGTTTTCTTACCTAAAGGGATTTGTTGCCTCAACAACCAGACCCTTAGTGAGGAGTCTGCTGGAGATGGAAGAGTTTACTGCTCTCCATATATTTGTGTGCATCTTTCTGGGGTATTTCACTGATTTTATGCATCATCCACATTAGCCATTTTGCTTAGTCTGTGTAAAGTCTAGTCTTGCTTATTCTGACCAAGAATTATCCACTTAGACAGAAAGGGTTTGACTGACCAAGATGTAAATTTGACATTTTGTGATTTTAGGTGCATGTGAAATCAGATATAACCCTGAAAGCAAAGATAACTTGCTTACTTGTGTGACAGAGGCAATCTAGTAAACCTCACCCACCTGGCCTTGTGACGTGCACTAGTGACTGATGCCAGAGACTGCAGCCTTTGGTGTCCTTGTTAGTGCATCCGCCCTTCATGCCAGAGACGCTGGTTTGAATTCCGGATCGAGTAGGAGTTGCAGGCAGTTGTGGCCTAATGGTTAGAAAGTCGGACTTGTAACCCGAAGGTCATAGGTGGGGGGAGTGAATGGACAGCGCTCTCTTCCACTCTAACAACTGAGGTGCCCTTGAGCAAGGCAACTAACCCCCAATCGCTCCCCGGGTGCCGCAGCAAAAATGGCCACTGCTGCGGGTGTATGTTCATGGTGTGTGTGTGTTCAATATTCACTGCTGTGTATGTGCGCACTTAAATGGGTGAAAGGCAGAGCACAGATTCCGAGTATGGGACAACATACTTGGCTACATGTCACATCAGTTTCACTTTCTTTGCATTTAGCATGCCTGCCTCCCATGCTGGAGACGGAAGTTCGAATCCTACTTTGAGCGGGTCGAGTAGGGCCAGTTATACTTGCTACTAAGGTGACTTTCACTCTGTAAGTTTTGGTGTAGATCCCAGCACTTTTATATACCAAATGAGTCAAGTTGAAAGATCTGGAATACAGTTCATGTGGACTGCAGTATTGTTTGCAACTGGTGTGAAAGTTATCAGGACTTACTTGTAGAAGTGAAGAGGTGTGTAATCGATCTTCGATTCAGACCAAGTGACTGAACAATGTGTGAGAATCACCGAAAGGTGCATTTAGACTGACAGCGATTGAACCTTGCTGTTGGTTTCTAGTAGGCATTCCTACTTGACTGCAGTATCAAAGTGCATTCCTGTTGGTTGTCGCCACATCTTGTAAAAAAAATCACTGGGAATCGCTGTCATTGTGAAACAGTACACAGAGAATCTCAAGCAAAATTGATGCAAAAATACCTTGCAAACTTTGTAAAATCAGTCAACTAGATCTTTGTGCTTGCCTGAGAACTTCTATTACTTTATTTCCTAATGAAATGAGGAAAACCCACTACTTGGCTACCAGAAATTGATTATAGCTAGCCAATCAGATTGGAGCTTACCTTTCGAGAAAGTTCTCTGGTTTTTTGTGTGCAGTATGCATAAGGGTGTAAGGTTAAATCATCAAGGCTTGCAAACATTACTCTCCCTTTCCTCACCCCTCAAATCAGTGTTCTCGGATCATAGAATGAAGGATGACAACTTTTGACTGGTAGAATGAAGAAAGACTTAAACTCCGTTCTTTTATGAAAGGGAGCAGAGCCAAACACAGGAATTTATGGCATCAGTGATAGGGAAATATGTTGACTTGAAAAGAAGCATTCCATTTGATCATAGCAAGACCAACAGACCACAGATCCAAAGGAAGGGCACTTATGTGAATCTGTGGTGTCTAAGAAAAGATCTAAAGTAGCTCTTTAAACTTTAGATGTCCATATATTAACTGTCAGTGTGTTTCAATGTACCATTTCATGAGGTACGGACAGGTGGATCACACATTTACAACGATTTGAGCTGATAAAATGAGGCAATATGTCTTTCACTGGCCAGAAAATGACGGAACAGTGGATCATCTGTTTGGAATGTGTGTGTGTGTGTGGGTGTGTGTGAATGGTACATATAGACTATCCCAGGTGAGGTCAGAAGAGACTGTAGTGTATCACTTTCTGGAATGTAGAGGGGCAGGATGGTCTTAGTGAACAAGAGAAATCAAGTAATCTTTCAAAGAAACTAACTTTTATGCAAGTAGCATTAATGTTTCACTTATTGTGATATAAGTTAAACCTGTTAGGCCCTGTTTACACCTGGTATTAAGATGTGTTTTTGTCGATCCAATCACAAGCTGATGATGCTAAATACAGGTGTAAACTTTGTCTAAAACGTTTTGAGTTTGTCCACTTTCGACAACTTCCAGAGGTAGTTAAAAAAGCATTTGACCGGATTGCTTTCATAGTGTAATCGCTCATGTGGTCGAATGTGTTTGAACAACCACAAAAGACCGCCTACTCACTGCCTACCGAGCTAATGTGTAAACATTATGAAGGTGCTGCTCTCTGTATGTTTTCCCGTTGTCTCTGATCGTGTTCATATGTAAATTGCGTGAGCTTATTTCGTACTTTCATACTTTCATACTTTTCGTGCTTTCATACTTTACCCATCCCATAGATCCTCCCCTCGAAGAAATCAGGACAGAAGTGGACAAAAGGTGTAAACCGGAATGTGTCTCTCATCTACTTGTGATCCGATCGACCAAAACACATCTTAGGCTGCATTTACACTGCAAGTCTTAATGCACAGATCCGATCTTTTGACCATATCCAATTTTTTGGCCAGTGTGTTTACATTGACTTTAGATGCAACTGGTATCCAATATCTGTGTTTACAGTTGCCTACTTCCTGCCCCAAAATGATTGTTATTGACAGTTTTACATGCACATAGTAGATCCTCAGCTTTTGAATTGCCGTGCTATTAAAATTATTTAAAATTATTTATATATTTCATCGAGTGGCCATTAGCCTAGCTGTCAGAATGGATAAGTTAACAGCTGTCAGTGTCATGGATCGGATGTATTACAGCGCGAATTCTGACTGAACGGATGTAGACCGGAAAATAAAGGTAATTTGCATTTTATATTTTATCTACAGTTATCAGTTTTAGAATTTTTTGAATGAATTCGAGGGAGCAAGGGAGAGAAAGAGCGCGCGAGAGAGAGAGAGTAGGCCTAGCTTACAGTGAAGCTTTTGGATTATACGAAAAACAACAACTCGGCGGTCTCTTTTAAATTAACCGGGCAAAGGCTGACATTCAGCTGCTGAATGTATGTGTGTGTGCGCAATTTCTTTCTCGAAAAATAGATAACATTAGACATACGAAGTTCCCACCTGAAGCTGTGAATTTTTAGGGCGAGTGCATACAAGCACGTCTGCTTCATAATACAACATTAAAGCTTCCTTTTAGTGAGCAAATGTGCCGCCCTCGCCTTGTGATGACTTGGAATCCCAATGGGAATCGGATATGCGTGTTTAGACGTAGGTCGCATGTCCAGAGATCAGATATGTATCGGATTTAAAACCACATTTGGAAGTGGCTCAGATCGGATGCAAAAAAATCGGATCTCGTGTGGATTTTTGTGTTTACACGTGTGCAACTAATTCCGATCTGTGTCAGATGTGAGCAAAAGATCGGATTTTTTGTGCCAGTGTAAACGCAGCCTTAATGCCAGGTGTAAACAGGGCCTTAGATCAAACATAAAGAAAGATTCTAACAGTCTCAATTACTGCAGTACAGAAATTAGACCACTAATGCTACAGGCCAAATGTAGCATATCATGTTTTACATCTCATGATTTTTAGTTCATTTGCATGGCATTGCCAAATCAGATATTCTTTTAAATCAAGACATACACTGATATTTTTCCTGTTGATAGTGATGAAATTTATTTACAGTTAGTCATTAATGAAACGTGAGCATACTGAAAAAAAAAGAAAAAAGACTTCTTCATTTTTAATTAATCTATTTTGACATGTTTTCAAGTGAAATATCAAAAAATTCTCAAAACAAGATAAATTAACTTGAGAAGCAACACTACATAAGATATAAAGACTTAATATCTCAGAGTGTATCTTGAATTTAAGTATATTAAGTTGCTTCTCAAGTACAGTACATTTTATCTTTGAAATAGATAAAATGTATTTCTGAATACAGAAATATTTTAACTGGAAATATTCATTAAAGGGATAGTTCACCCCAAAATGAAAATTATCCCATGATCTCACCCTCAAGCCATCCTTGGTGTATATGTATATCTTCTTTCAGACGAACACAATCAAAGTTATATTAAAAAATATCCCTGCTCTTCCAAGCTTTATAATGGTAGTGAAGGAGGCGTGAGATTTTGAAGCCCAAAAAAGTGCATCCATCCATCATAAAAGTAATCCACACGGCTCCAGGGGGTTAATAAAGGCCTTCTAAAGCAATGCAGTGGGTTTTTGTAAAACAAATTCCATATTTAAAACTTTATTACCTATAATAACTGGCTTCTGGCAGACAGCTGTACACATCGATTTACGTTGAAAGAGTAACCCTTGACCTGACGCATGATGCAATGACGAACGCAAAAGGGCAGAGGATAGAACAAAACAAAAACCATTGTGAAACCAGTGACGTCATGTGCATGCGTGTTACATGTTCACTCTATAGGTGTGTAGTGTTTTTTTACAAAGTGACATCGCCAACTACTGGCCGGGCATGAATAATACAGCGTTTTTAGTTGTTTTTATGGATCCGTGTGAACAGGGATTGTTTTGACAATTCTGCCACCTATACTCAAAACTTTTGAAAAATGCAAAGAAAATACTTTTCTGTGGTAAACGTACCCTAACAATACGATTTTTTGCTGTGCAGAAGTTGCAATAAGTAAAACCATTTTCCTATGGAATGCAATCATTTTTAAACAAATTCTTTCTGCTCTTGTTTCAATTAATAATGCCCATTGTACAACAAAATTATTTACATAATTACGTAAGCAATTCTCATTTGTGTGCCAATTTATGTAAGAATGGTTTGACAAAATGTACACATTAATACCACTTGCGTTTCATGAATAAGGCCTGTTGTATGATAGAATTACATTAACTCTAAAAAGATAAATCTGAAAAAGTAAATTACACTGTAGCTTTTTAAGCATTTTTTTTTTCTTATCATAATTAGGCTTTTTCACTTCCAAAAAAATGTAATTTTGTTCTGTTGCCTTTGGGGTGTTCACTTGCAGTTATAGGGAAAGCATCTATGCTTGATTATTACATCAGGCGTTATGGTATCAATGGTAACATCATTTTGTTGCTTCAGAAAAGTAACATAATGCAACTTTTCTAATGTTATATTAACATTACCCCAACTAAACCTTAGATCTATGGCAGTGAGCAAACAGTGATTATAGATTCCCTGAGGAAGTTCAGTGCTTCATAACTGGTCTGTAGGTACAAGATTAAATATGGCTCGTCAAGCTTCCCCTCTGTTCTTTGGCCAAAAAAAAAAAAAGGCCTAGAACAGCTAAAACGCTATTGCTCCTGGCATCTGTTCTTTCCTTTTCGCACATTCACAGATGCCACCATATCTCCCACCATGACAAATCACACCGAACAGAAACAACCAGCAGATCGCAAAGCTTAGATATGTCAATTACCACGGAACCCTGTTTTCCCCTTGTTTATCTCTCTGTTTTTCTTACTATCTCTGTCTCTCCATCCCTGTCAATTATTTCTGATATGAGACCCGGGAAAGAGGCCAATGAAAGGAAGGAGAAGAGATCTGGCATGCTGATGCCGACAGAATTCAGTGGCGCTCTGAAGAAGTGATCTTTACGTTGAGATGACAGAAAAAGTATAAAAATAAAAGCTTTAACTGAATTGAACTCTGCAAGAATTTAAGTTTCTCTGACAAGATCTCACAACAGGCACTTTGAGTGTCATTTCACTCTGAAAAACATTACCATTTTCACTTGGTGCTCTACAGCTAAAATATCACCAAAATAACATAAAATTGTGACAGAGTCAGGCTTGACTTAGCCAGTCACGAGAGCTGTTCCTGTTAGCATCAAAGCATGTATATCACAAGCTAACTGACCAGTTATTAGGACGATACTTGGGCAGTGAGATTACATGTTGCCAATCCATGCAGTCCAGTCAACCAGACACAGTTCTGACCACCAATTAGCTAATCAGAGGAGACGGGGTTATGGGACTTGACTGAAGTTCCCTTTGATCCTCAGCAGGACCAGTTAGAGTCCAGAGCCTTCGTTGGCCGAATAAATATTAAAAAGACAAGAAATCCAGCAGAGATCAGAAAGGCAAATAGGGCGTTTGGTCTGTTTTACCGTGAGAGGCTGGATTTAATTCGACAGATGGTCTAATTTCTTCAAAGTGGATTAGTTCAGGCAAGAAATCGCAAGTTGCCTTCATCTCAGTAGGTATTTTTTGGGCCAAATTTTCTTGTAATGAAATTTGAAATAATGCAATGGAATTTTGATTTACCGTTTGACTTCGATCCCAAATGTGCTAATGCTGCATTCATGTCAGAATTACTGTAATTATAAGATGACATCTTGAAAACAACTTTATTTAAGAAGCAACACTGTATACGATATTAAGACTTGTTTTCATAGATTGTATTTGGAATATAAATGTACACATAAATGACAGATTTTTTCATGTTTGCACTTGTTTATCCTTAAAATAAGAGAAAAATCTGCCAGCGCAGTAAGACAAAGTGCCCTTGTTTTGAATATGCAAAGTAAATTGATCTTAAGAATTTTAACAGTAAAACAAAGCAAAAAAACTAAACAAAAAAAAAACTAATTTGAGCTTCCGACAAGCTCGGAAGCAACAGACTCAACCAATTGTGTGAATTTAGGGCAGTGCAAGCTTATGGCAGACTGGGGGTGTGTTCAAGAAACCTACAACACTTGCTATAATAAAATATCATATTAAATAGAAAAAGAATGCAAACCACTGCAGTTTTGGTTGCTTGTACATTACATTCACTCAAAAAGAGAGAGAGAGAGAGAGAGAGAAAGATTTTTCAACTTGTAATTATTCATTCAACATTGACAGACAATTTTTATGTAAAAAACTCATAATTATGATAAACCTTCATGACACACACATTAGAAATACTCAAACACATTGCCATAGTTCTAGAACCTTCAATATCAAGTATTAAAGTTGTTGAAATGTTCTAAAGCATTTATGGAATCCAAGGCTACATCTCATTAGCTAGATAGCTTTAGCAAATACAGCACAATATTTGAAGGATTGTTCCTAACAAAAGTGAGCAACTGAATTCCTTCATGAAGGTTCCATCCACAAGGCTCTAAATGAAGGATAAAATGGTCACTTGAAGGAACTACGTTTTGCCTTTTGTGAAGACGCTAATCCAGGGTGGCTATTTATCAGCGAGAAATATTCCTTCATGTTAAGTACCCAATTTAAAATAATGTTTTCGTAAAGAACCCTAATCTTCTGCTTCTTAAAGTCATATCTCCGATGCCAGTACTGAGTCAAGCCTCTGTTTCAACCTCGGTTTCTGACTGTGAATAAGTTGACACCGGTTCTGTTCCCAGCTTCAATTTGGCTTTTGGAAAGTGGCCTGGGGTCACAACAGTAGGTGATCTGCGTCATTCAGGAAATATGACACATCACACTGACGTTACAAAATTATGTTGATGTGCCCTTTGGGTGCATGAGCACATTTCAAGAAATCATATTCATAAGTATTTTTGTCTTTTTTTTCAGTTAAATTCACTTGAAAAGCAACACTGCATATACTACTTTAATCCAAGTGTATTGGATGTTCAAATAGTTTGATATTTGTTCCAGAAAACAAGTAAAAAAAGATGTCTTTTTTTTTTTTTTACTGTGCAAAATATTGTATCCCACAATGCACTTAACCTTCATTTAACCTTCTATTTCCTTTTAATGAGTAATCTGGAAATAATATAGTCCACAGTCTACTTTTCTTTATCCTTTTGACATTTTTTTTCTTGATGTTTTTACACAACCCTCTACCGCACGCATTATCATAAATCTATAGAAAAAAATATTTGACTCTTTTTCTTTTCTTAGAATGGCTTAACTTTAAGTTCTGTAAAAAATTCATTTGGAAAAAAATATTATTTTAAGGTACTTTATGATATGTTGCCATTTGGCAACAACATACAATAGTGGAAATAACTTAAAATAAGTGTAAGTGTATATAGTTAATATTTTTCCTCAGAAATGTTGTTTGTATTGAATCAATTGGTCCTATTATAAGCTTTAGCAGTAATTATAAACAATACCTTATACTTATTTTCCAACATCTTGTGCTTTTATTTATTCCATTCTCTTTTGCTGAATAATGCTTTATATTCTTTGAATTTCATTAAGTTTTTCGTGAATATTATTTAAATTGCAAATGTAGACAGTTAAAAACAAATATAATACTGTTCATCATGTATCATAAAACATTGACATAAAACCAAAAACATTGCAGTTCATGAAAATTCAACATTACGCAATCTTATGAGAGGAAAATAAACATGAACCCCCGATAATCCTTGAAACTTCACCTTTTTTCTGTACGAAACTTCAAAAAGCATTTTTTTAAAGAGGTGAGGCACAGGTACACATCACATTTGGTGCACTTCACCCTAACAATACACTTACAGCCACTTTCACCTACCTTTTTGAGACACCATGGTAGACCAGTGGTTGGTCTGGGCCAGTAGGACTGGCTGTGGTGGCAGTGGGCAGGCAGGTCTCCGATGTTGATTTAATCCATAATACAAATGCCATGGCAGTCCTTAACATATGACTAATCAATGTTATATCACTGGCATTAATGTTTTTATTGTTACAGCTTAACAGACTGCAGCTGGCCTTTGCTAGCTAGCTAACCTATTATAATAATGTCAGTCCATTATTGGGCAGTGTTTCCATATGGCAACACAGACATATCGATTTACCAAAAACTAATTTCATAAAAACTTTTTTGAGTGGTGAATATGTCATCATAACTTACCTGAGATGATGTTAACAATTTTTTGGTGAATGTGACATGGGCGGGTCCTTGTTTGTTACTGAAGTTTTAGTTTGCTTTCAGCAACTACCAACAAGAGACGGCAGTCTGTCAGAAATCGCGCCACAGAAAAAAAATTGCATGTCATGTGACTTAGCCAAAGCACATCATTGGCTAAACTAAGGTCTTCTCTTGCCAACAAAAAAAAACGAGAATGTTCTCTTAAAGAGACAGTGGCAAGGAAATGAACACAAAGAGTATGTTGCCATATCACAACACTATGCGGTAGAGGGTTTAACAAAACAATGCAAAATAGCAGTATTTATTTTCAAACTAGACACTGAATTAAACTTCATTAACACATTGTCACGTGACCTCATTAATTTGCATGTTTATCATTGCACTGTTTCACATGCTGTATTTTTAAATAGTAGGCAGTATACAGTGTATAATGTGCAATAAGCATCATGCTAGTATTCCAAATATAGCCTCTGTGTGTGTTTCCACAGAAAGATTTACATGAATTCTAGAGAAAAGGCAGTAACTCAAAGATCATTAAAAAGAGCATGTGCATTCATGGTTGTCATGTTCTGACTTGTGTGAGGTGAACTGAATTACAGGTAGCTGCACCAAAACTAGCGTGCTAATCAGAGTACACTAGTATTTCTCCCTAATGAAGCCCTCAGGTTAGAGTGCTAGCGAGAGAATAAAGGAGTAATTCATCCGTCTGCACGTAATGTATGTGCCCAGACACACTGTCGTGTGGAATGTGTTGCCTGCAGCACAATAATGCTAGAGACTAGAAAACAGAACAGCAAAAGTATAGCGCTACAGCATTACTGCGCCATAAGACCGTGTGTGAGTGTGTCTTCATTTTCACCCATGAAATTATTTTAATCTCAACCCTGCCAGATAACTGCTGGCAAAGCGCTATCTTTTTCCCACGCTCAGAGCTTAATCTACTCCATCCATTACATCTATTGAACTACATGGTGCTTTAGCATATTGGCATGTTGCAATCGAAGAGTTTATCTTTGTCCTGAGTACTTAACAATGTGCCTTTACAGTCAGTACTCAAGCGAAAGAATATTTGTGCCATAAATCTGGTATTTTTATTAATATAGCTAGCTATATAGGCTAAATTACCAAAACAATTAAGAATTAGTTCCCACAACTTAATTGTGGCCACAATTCAACTAAGGAGCTGGTTACACGACACTGTTTTCAGTAATACTTTTAATGCGTTTTGGCTGTTCGTTTACATGACAACGGTGTTTTGGGTGCCTGAAAATGCAAGCTTTTGAGAACGGGTTTCAAAGTGCAAGTTTTTAAAAATGGTCTCCGTGTAAACAACAAAAACGTGAATCTGTGGAAACGATGACGTCATGCACATGCGTATTACATGTTCAGACTATAGTGTTTCACCGCCGTCTAATGGCCTGCCAGCAGAATACAGCGTTTTAGTTGTTTTCGTGGATCCGTATGAATGGGGATAGTTTTGACAATGGTGTCGTCTGTACGCAGGAAGCTCAAAGGAAAAACTCCTCAGTTTTAAGCATTTTGGTGTCGTGTAAACGTACCCTAAAATAAAAAAGGGGAAACAATTAGTACAATGTGGCCAAAATTTAACTAGAATGAGGGAACAATTAGTACAACATGGCCACAAATTAAGTTAAGTAAAACAAGGGAATTAAATACTACAACATGGACATGATTTAACTTAATTAAAATGAAGGAATGAATTAGTACAACATGCATGATTTAACTTTAACTTAAACGAAGGATCAAATTTGAACAAATCACGATCACTACAGAGGGGGCCTGAAAGAGAAGACAATTTGCATTATTGCTTACTACTGCATTAATGCTTACTACTGAGAATTCAACTATTATTGAACAAAAACAGAATTCCTCACCCATTATTATGTACTCTAAAATGGTAGCTTCTTCATACATCCCATCTGTTGTCTTCAAAAAAGAAAATCAGAGACAATAGAAACCCAAGATGGGCCATATCCTGATTAGCAGTCTTTTTCAGGTGGCACTGACTAGATTAAAGGGGAACATAGCTTGTCATTTTCCCAGAAAGACACACAACACACCCTTGTGCTAACCTCGGTTTAGTGAATGCTGAATGTGACTAAATCACAGGCAATGCTAATGCTGCTAAACATGTCAATGCTGCCAAGAACATGAACATGCATAGGCATCTCCTAAAGTTTGAAAGGTATAATTGAGTTACATACGTAAAACAATAACAACAACAAAAATTCTGCAGGCTCAAATATTCTGTTAGAGGCAGAGTTGAAACATCTACAGCAAACATGTACTGCCCTGCTCTTGTTGTCTGTGAAGAATTTATTGCGCTTAATGACAGACATCAGGACAGGCTGTTGATGCAGTTGTAAAAGCCAAGCATATCATTTGGCTGCTTGAGGAGGCGGGAGCCGCAAGAGTTTCCTGATGTGAAGTCCCACCAGAGTGAAGTTGGGACTCAGATCTTTTTCCCTCCTGGGGGAGGAGAGCAGACGATTGAGAGACTGGGCGTGAAATGAGAAGGGCTTCTCTCTGCTGAAGCTGACAGAATTAAACAGTGAAAGACAAAGAAAACAAGAATGCTAGTCTTTAGCATCCTTGTTAGCGCATCCGCCTCCCATGCCGGAGACGGCGGTTCGAATCCCGCTGGAAGCGGTTCAAGTAGGATCAGTTACATTTGTTGCCGTGACCCGGATGGGAGTGAGGTTTACACGCACAGCTCGCACTAGCTTTCCTCCGTTACAATTGGTCGGAAAGATGTTGATTGTGAAGCAGGCTTTGGGAATATAGTGCGAGCTGTGTACACACTACTGCAGACACACACACATAGAGCACAATCCTGACATCCCTCATTCAATGAGCCACCTGGTTGCTAGGCAACTGAGTTCAGCCAGCCACCAGTGCCAAGAACTCCCAATTCTGCTGTGAGCTTGTATGTGTGCGAATTCCTGTAAGTATGTGAGCATAGCTAGATGCTGAATTATAAAATCGTCAGCAGGACTATCCCATGTACATCTTTAGCTGTTTTTAAATGCATTGCAGAGGAACCACCAAAAAACACATACACATTAAAGGTCTGAATATTGGCAAGTGTCACAGCCTTAGGCTGAAAGAGGACATTTTTCATGCTTCAGCACTCTTGAGTTTCTCTTCTCTGGCACACTAATGTGTTCAGTAACTGTCGCCTGATCATTCTACTATTGACAAACTGCTAATTGAAACCAACCAATTGAAAACAAACACATCATGTTCACACAATATAGCTCTGTTTAAAATTAGTACAAATTACTAGTCCAATTCAAAGCTATTCAACCTCCCTTACCTGTTTTTCTTTAAAAACCTACTTCATTAAGACACCATTTAACTTTTAGCTGTTTTAGATATGGATTCCGACAATTTTAGATACAGTTATTCCTTCTGGAAACGTTTGCACAAAGTTGTTTAGTAGGTTTTTCTGTTGGCATTTTCAGAGCAAAACCAGTTCACACACAACAGTTTCAACTATTTACAGCCTAATACGATCCATGCAGCTGAAACACTACAACCCCAAAATAATTTGCCTAATAGGGTGAATGTTTGTTTTAATCAACCAAATGAAGGTTAAGAAAAGAGAAGTGCACAGGCACCAATTTGTTGTTATAACCTGTGTGATTTCATTCATATTAAAGGATTAGTCCACTTTTAAATAAAATTATTGTAAACTTACGGAACGAACGCGGCGCCAGTTTGGTTTTTTTTCGTGAGTAGAATAGGGAAGGTGTAGGACATACAGCGTAAGCGTTTTGAAGAATGCGGAAAGCGGAAGTACGTGCAAGGCGATATTTTGTGTTTATAAAGCATATACAGTTGTATTTTTTTCGGAAATGACCGATCGTTTCGCTAGATAAGACCCTTATACCTTGTCTGGTATCGTTTAAAGCCATTTGAAGCTGCACTGAAACTGTAATTTTGACCTTCAACAGTGGAGGCATTGAAGTCCACTATAAGGAGAATAATCCTGGAATGTTTTCATCAAAAACCTTAATTTCTTTTCAACTGAAGAAAGAATGGCAAGAACATCTTGGATGACATGGGGGTGAGTAAATTATCAGGAAAATTGTATTTAAAAGTGGACTAATCCTTTAAGTTATTTGTATGTGCTGTACATGTTCAGTGTTCATGTTAATGTTTTAACTTTTGGATAGACTTAAATGAACAATATCAATGTTTTGCTAGCATCTAATAAACTATGCACAACTTTAGATACATAAAAATCCTTACAAATCTTCTGTAAACTGGTCAGAATTGAAATTGTAAATATATATATATATTTAAAAAAATCAACCTATGAATTGATATTAATTCAATATACTATGAGTCAAGGATTTGAAAAGATTTCTAAAGTTTCTAAAACCACTAGAACAATATTATATATATTGACTTGTGTACTTAAATGATCCCAAATGTTTCCAAGAATGTTTAAATCTAGAGAAATAAGCAATTTTAACCAGGACACGGTGCGTGTCCGTGCTTCGCCTATCAATGACATTATACCCGCGTTACCCTTAGTTTCCAGTTGTATTTTGTAGAAACCATGGAAACACCAAAGACGCTTTTCAAAATTTCATGGCCCCCAAAATATCTTGTATGAATATCTGAACTTGCATTATTTCAAAAGAAAGAACAGACCCTTTGCTTTAAAAAAAAAAAATTTTTATTCTAGCTTCATGCATTTTTTATCAACACTTGAATATGGGTAAGTTTCATAAAAAAAGGCAAGATTTTAAGGCAAAAATCTGAGAATATCGCGTTTTTGTCAAAGACTACATCTGGATCAGATTCAGAACAATGATCAAATCATAGACGGAGTAGATAGAGTCCATCAACACCACTAATGCTTGCACAGTCCTGTAGCTCATCCTGAGTCTACATTTCATTCAGTAACATTAGGCAGTTTTGATTTATATGCTGTTTAATGTTGGTGATCGCGTTATTTTACATATACATATGATTATATATGATATCGTTTGTTTCTGCATCTTCTTCACATTTGTGTTTTGATCAGGACATGCGGTACTCTTTCAGAAGATGTGTCATAGCACCCCCTACAACAGTGAAAACACGGAAAGCTGGAAAATTTCTGTCAATGGCAGGCAACGCTTTCTCACAAATTATGTAAATTTCCGTCAATGGAGGAGAAAGAGTTAACTATGGCGTTAATAACATTAATTGCAATATACGCTAAGGAAGCACACAGGTCTTATCAACTTTTGCTAGGATAAGAACATTGTTGGATAAACACGCAAACAAACAGCTGAATCTAGAAAACAGCTCCATGTGGACATGTTTTTCATTCTCCAATTCAAACTGTGACTGGACTTCTTTTAAATACCTTGGTCATAAAACCTCCATATCTCTATAAACAGTACATCTGGACTGTGAATGTTCAGCAGATGACCTCAGTGTTCACCCCTCACCACAAAGGGCTCACCCTCCTTGGCTTTGCAAACACCAGGAACACCTGGAGCTGTGGATCGAACCGTTACAGCAGTGGTTGGAGGTACACGCAAACATCTTGTAGGGCAAAGACAGTTGCGTCCATATTGGATGGATTATACACTGATCTCTAGAGTTTGATGAGGTCAAACAAATTCATCACATGCCAATAAGGGCTTCTCGTACATCAATTGCACCACAAGCTAACAGCTGCAAAAAAACGATTAAAATGTATTGTACAGCATTTAACATGAAATAATTTTTTTTAAATAACTTAAGTTTGGCATAGAAACAGGATAACTTCTACAAACAATATACCGAATAAAAAACATACCATAAGCTAACAGTTAACTTTTTTTATTAAAGTACCCAGCTAACATGAAACGTTATGGCATAGTTTTTTTTTTAAACACTCTTCCAGTAGTGTTAATGGAACGTTCTATCAAAATTATCTGGTCTTTTAATATTGTTCGCAGCGTTAGCAAAAAAACATGATATATATCATTCCCGGAACGTTTTTTTCTAAAACGTTTTAGTTCGATCGTCTAACGATTTAGACGATCATCTAACATGTTTTAAATGTTGCTGCTTGTTTTAGAATGTTAAAGAATATTCAAAAGTAAAGTTCCCATAATGTTTGCAAAATGATAAAATGGAATGTTCCCCTAATGTTCGCATGACCAAGAAAAAAAAAATCCTTTGTGTTTTCTACGTACAGATGACATTTAAAAATAAAATAAAAATCCCCGTTCACATGGATCTGTGAAAATGACTAAAAACGCTGTATTATGCTGCCAGGCCAGTAGTTGGCGATGTCACTTTGTAAAGAAGCTCTACACGCCTAACGAGTTATGATTAATTATTCATATTTGTTAGAGTTGAAAACGGTGTCGTATAAACACCCCCAGAGAACATTGAGGAATAATGTTTTTTAACTTAATTGGAATGTTAGTAAAACATTCCCAGAATGTATTACATTTTGTATTACATATAACATATTTTTGTTAGCTTACTTCTGGCTAACAAACTAACTTCTGCAAAAAAAAGAAAAGAAAAAAAGCTATTAAAAGTTTTCGCACCACATTAAACAAAGATAATTTTTGTAAATAACTGCATAAAAGAAGGCTAAACTTAGTTTTGTTTGCTCTAGGTTAGGTTACACTCAAGGTCGATAGGTTAACGTTTGTTAAATGTTTACAGCGCTGTCTGGAACTTTTAAGTTCTGCTCCCAAGACTGAGACAAAGTTGATTTAGTGACCACGTTTATTTGAGTAGATTAGCTAGTCAGTATAATCCTCGTTCTGATGCCAGACGTCTTGGCGGAGACCAACAGATTATGGACTCAAGGTTCATGTGTGTTTGCTGATTTTGACACATTCCATAACCTTACCAAAACATTTTTTTTTATTCTGCCATCACCGCCTTGTTAGAATGCTTTAGAATAGTTTTCGCTTTATCATAATTCATGGATGTATTGGACAATATTGTTTGTCCTTGTACGCAAACTCCAAATGGAGCAAAATCATTTAATCCTGGATCAAATGTTTAACAAGAGTGGGTCTTGACCTTGAGGTTAACTGGGACCCCTTTTACGGGAACTTGCCTCTAAAAGCGAGAGTCAATCAGGTGATTCATGACTACAAAACAAGTTGTACAATTTGGCTTTTGAAGTCTCAGAGAGTCACCATGAACTGTTCCCATTCAGGTCTGTACAGAAAAAAAAAAGAAAAGAAAAAAGCATGCAACACTGATTTCCAAAAATGAGCTGTTACATTAAAGGAATGCTTCGCGTTCAAGTTTTAAGTTCTACCGACAGCATCTCGGACATTCTGTCGATTAGCATAGAAAATAAATTTGTACGTATTTACTTTTAATTTGCTTTCTTTCTCTAGAATGCAGTGCCTCATAGCTTTCATTGTAAATGCAGGCACACATTTTGCCTTATTTTACAAACTGACAGACAACACAATTATTGTTCAGTGAAATCAAGTGCATACCGCAAATGATACATAAAAAAAACTATTGAATGCAGAACATTCCTTCAGGACCGAATTCTGAAAGAGCCTGTAAAATTTACAAAAGAGACTGAACAATAGAATTATGCATCAAAGCGCTTACAAATATTTTATCAGTGAAGTTTTTTATCACAACCACAAGATCCAGAGCATCTCAGTATGAATATAAGAGTGTGAGCGCAAGCATGTGTGTGTTTACGATGTCGACTGGGGTACGCCATGCTTTGATCGTGGACTATCGAGCTCTGTGTTTGCTTATAGCGTTTGATCTTTAAAACACTGTCGCGTCAACAGCAGTCTGGCCTCTCAGGCATACTTAAACCACACATACGCTGCAGAAGACAGCCGCTATATTTTCCAGGCTTACGATCTCAATTATAAAATGACTTCCTGCTGATCAAAGGTGCTCTTTCGTGCACTCTTTATCATATCCACTTTTCTCTCTCTCTTATTGTTCATCCTTAGGGCTTGTGATTTGAAGAAACTCCTAACCTTACGTTTTAAACTTTGGTGCGTAGTTGGCCCTATACATGGCCTATGGTACAGACATTAATGAGACATTAAATCATGTCTCTTTTTGAGGAGAGGTATGTTATTAGTTTAAGTTATATAAACTACAATTTTCATTTGGTGTGATAATGCAGGAAAAAATACAATAAATTTACAATTAAGGAAGAATCTTAGCCATATCTCAAGACCAGATTGTCATAGAGACTCTTTTGACACAGAAACACCCTAAAATACCATTTTTGGGCCTACAATTTCTTGCTAGCTAAGTTCTAGCTAGCTCCAAACATGTCAGGCTCTTAATTACAATATCACACCCTGCAAAAGTCACTGTCTGAATCTTTAAAAGAGCGAACTCTTTTGATCCAGAACACCTTAGCAACACCCTAGCAACAGGCAAGTTTCATTTAGATTCACAAAAAAATAAATTTTTGGATCTAGATAGCTACAATTTCTAGCTATGTTCTAGCTAGCTGCTGCTAGTTCCAATCTTAAATACAATATCACACACTGCACAAGTCAGTCTTAATCTTTAAAAGACGGAACTCTTTTGACCCAGAACACTTTAGCAACACCCCAACAACCACCTAGCAACATGGCAGTGTCTTCTGCACAGGCAAGTATCATTCACATTAACAAAAAAAAGAAAAAGCCTTTTCTCGGTCTAGCTAACTACAATTTAAAGCAAGCTAAATTCTAGCTAGCTGCTGCTAGTTCCAAACATGTCAGGCTCTTAAATACACCATCTCACCGTGCATAATTCACAGTCTGAATCTTTAAAAGAGCACGGCTAACTGAATGGGGCGTTTGACCAACAGAAAGAGTTAGTTATGTATCCATAAAATCACAGTCGGTTGAAGCCATATGATTCTTATCTTCTGTAATGACAACCACAGTGCAGACAGAATTAGGTGAAACATACTCACACACACATATTACACACTCATATAAAACCCTAGTCTCAGCTTTGACCTATTTCCGAGCCGTACAGAGCGGCTCTATAGATTAACGAGTCTGCCAGGAAGCACATACATTGAGTTCCCCAGAAGAGCTACGCTTTGGGGCTTCACATGTACACGGTTCTTCAGAGCAACTCGTAACAGGCTTTACTCTGGGTGCTTCATTCTTCTGACCTAAATAAATGCAACAAAGAGAGCAAAGTGTTTTCCAATGCGCGTCTGCATGCGCAGGTGGGTGTATGCATGTCTTTGAGGGTTATAGGGTCAACAATATGAAATAGTGTTTGATTCAAATGTGCAAACAAATATAGCATTGAGAGCATTAAGGCAACATAAATATTTACCATCCGTAATGTGCCTTATTTCAGAGGGAAAATGAACACTAGTCCTTATGAAGCAAGTACAAATATGAATGAAATCAAACTTTTTTGCAAAAGTAATTTCAGAGTTGGTGAAAGTCATATTATTCTTCAGAAAAATGTGAACCATTGAAATGCAAAAAAAATGTTTTATATTTGAATTTTTATTGTTTTATAGTTATTGAAATAAAACATTTTAATGATTAATATTTGAAATTAAAAATAAATGATACAATATATTTTTTTATAATATGTATAAAACACATATATAAACATTACATGTTTTATATTACAATAAATATTACATTTTAAAAATATATTTGAAATATATTTCATATTTAATATTATTTACATAAATACAAAATTTGGTTTGAAAACATCAGGGAATGTGAATTCTAGGGCTATAAATGGATTATTCAAAAAGTTTGGGAACTATTGTTTACATTTAGGTATTTGGCAGATGTTTTCATCCAAAGAAACCTTGTATTCAAGTTATACATTTTATCAGTTCATGCTTTCCCTGGGAATCAAACCCATAACCTTGGCACTGCTAACATGCACTCTAATGTTTGAGCTATACATATGTTTAAAACCACTAACTCCTCACACCAACAAACAAAAGTTCAATCATTTACTAGCACAACAAAGCACTTTAACAGTGACCAACAAGTCTTATCAAGCCATCAGCCTAACTGCATTAAAACACATAAGGGTTTCCTTTTGCAAGCCATAAAATCAGAACACTTCCCTCCACCTAGAAAAGGGCATGAATACTTTCAACCCTTTTCTTGATAAAAGTGACGTATTATACCTAGAAGGCGTCCCTGAGGACATTTAAGCAACATTGAAGTGCATTACGCTCTCTCAGGAAAGTAATGAAAGCTAAGTGTCCCCCTAGCGATCCTCCCTTTCATTAGCTAAAGAAAAACCTCTCTCTGCAGGACCTTTAAAAGGCTACTGCAAATGTTAGCTCCCTCAGGACAGTCCCGAGCTTGCCGTTTGCCGCACTGCTGACAATGGCCAAGAGCCCTCATTTGCTTACTGAAGTAAACAAGCTAGGTTTGGTGCCCTTCGTATGACTGAAAGTTTCTGACAAAGACTAGCAATGCTAACATCTTTTAATTTGTGTTTGCTAAGTTAAACATGTATGTGGTTGCTAATACTAAGGGTATTAAACTGAGGTATTAATCTTTGGGTTGACTTGTCAGCACCATTTGTGCTTCAGACTTTTTGAAGTAAGGCATGCTATTATTAGCGATCGCACTTACAATTTTTGCCTGGTGCATGATAAAATGCCTGAAATAGAGACTTGGGGATGAGCTAAACTTCCTAGCAACCACCCATAACACCATAAAATCTGCGTAGCAATGCATTAAATGCTGTAAACAACCACCGAGAACTAGCATAATTTTAGCATATGTTAAAATCGAGTTTCTACTATATTGTTTACTCATTAAAACAACACGTAATATTACAAGCTAGTAAATAAGTGATTTAGTTTAAAATTAGAATTCTCCACCACTTCATTCGAAATCGCATACTGAGGTACTACACTTGAATTTGAATTACGGCATACTACATCCACCATATTATTACTGTCATGTGACTTTTCAGCGTCAGTTGCGTCACTTAAAGGTGCAGTATGTAAGAATTCTGTCCGCTAGAGGTCGTTAGAGGCCTATTCAAAACAAAGGTGTAGCTTGATGATGCCAAGTTTGAGCGCGGAATCTTGGGACATGTGGTCTTCACCTCAACGGACGGTGCAAAAGAATAGGGATAAGACTTGGGAAGAAATCATGTTCATGGATGCGATTATTAACGTTATTGTAGTATGAAGCAGAGCAGGACCGAGTTTTGTGGGAGCTGAACGAGTCCCCTGGAGCGATTGCGCCCACAGGCAGCAAACAGCGGGACTTTTATTATGACACAGTTGCGGGCGCCGCTTCCGCTTTTCCGGTCATGAGTATGAGGTAACACAGCTCTGTTTATCATATTAGATACATTTGAGAGTGTTGAAAATTATGTTATAATGTGTGAGACACACTGCAGTAAGCAAGATCGATTTTAGAATATCATATTAAATGCTGGATGGCTTGCGTTGATAAATGGCATGCAATTAATTTTAAAACGTATTGTATGATGGATAAAATTCTGTATTACTGTTACTAAAAATAAAGCTGCCTCTGATTATGCTATGGTAGCTATTTGACAAAATTGTGTTGAGGCATGGTACTCGCAAAAAATCTAAAAAATTAGATTTAAAACAATAAGACTAAATGTGTTGAGCTGTATAACAATAATTAGTTTTCTGTCTATGAATATATCAAAACAGCTGTTCCCTTGTCTATTAAAACGTGTTTTATAAGTGTCTTTGGTTTTTCCATGGTTTCTAAAAAATAAAACCGAAACCGAGGGTAACGCGGGTATGATGCAATTGATAGGCGACTCCTCACACGTCCCGCAGCCTTGGTTAAAATTGCAATTTTCTCAGGATTTACAAATAGTTGGAAACATTTGGGATATTGTAAGTACTCAAGTGAACAAAATTTTTGTTTTTTGGGATATTTTACTGCAAAATATTTTTTTTTATTATTACATATTGCACCTTTAACTGCCGTTCATAAATCCACTCCCGTGGCCTTATGGGATATTAAAGTGTCCATTGAATGCACACTTCAGAATCTCGGCAGAAGTAGTAGGTCATCCGGGGACTTTTCGCCTACTGTTATTTGAATACTGTGTATTTGGACTTACAAAAAATACATAAAAACTATAATATTACCACAGTGATACTAAATGTGTGTATATAGCCTATTGATTAAATGGTTTTCCAATGATTTATCGTGGATGAGCATGCATGGCCTTTATGAGTCTATTTTAAACGCCACTTGTTGGATGTTTCGGCAGAGCAAAACGCCTGCATGTCGAATTGATCAGCCTATAAACAGAACTTCTTTGTTTCACTCCATCATGACTAATAGGCAGCTGTATCTCGGATAATAACGGACAGAAGCATGTGGTTGTAAATGCAGTGAAAAATGTTTTGTGAAAAACAGATAACTAAAGTTTAAGTGTTCAGTTTATGTGCTACAAGCGGCACCAAATGAATTGCAGACTGTTTGACATCCCGAATGGGCCGGAAAAAGCAAAAAAATTAGCTCATCCAAACGTGATTTTGGAGAAGATCCACCTGTTTGGCAAAACAATGGAAGATGGTACAGTACATTCAACCCAACCAAATTACATATCACTATCAGAAGACTGGCGGAGAGGTTATATTGACAGAATACACTGTAACTGTGTTCAAAAAAGTCCTATGCTAGACTGTGATTAGCTGAACAGTAGTTTGCTTCTGTCAGCATCTCTAATGCTTTGGTCTGTGATTAGAAGTCCTAAGTAAAGACAGACACACACACACACACACACACAGAGAGAGAGAGAGAGAGGGAGAAGGAGAGAGAGATACTTTACATACAAACTAAGCTAACAAGCGCACAGTTAACTGATCCAGAGCTGTAATTACAGAGGTTACTAGGTTCACGTCAAGCAGAAAGAGATTATAGGAAATATGATGAACAAAGAGCAAGAGGTAAGGAAGATAGAGAGTGAAGAAACTGGATAGAGATGAAAGAAGTATGAGACAAAACAAAAGAGAGAGGGAGTCACGGTTGTAAAGGTGTGATGGAAAGCAGATGTACGTCTTTCTTTTCATAAAAGAGGGGGATGGGATGAAGAAAAACAGAGAGGAGGAACAGTACATGAACACATTTAACACCCTACACCTACAAACACATCTAGGCATTGGCCAAATATGAATTTCAAAAAATAAAATAAATAAAAATGACAAGCAAAA